>MU204340.1:319269-344370 GCA_017309775.1 Paedocypris sp. Pulau Singkep | reverse complement strand
AAGACGTAAAAAATATTTTGAGGAAAATTTTTTTTTGACGTAAGGCTATACTAAGACGTACACATTTATTTACTAAGACAAACACATTTTTTTGACGTAAGGATATACTAAGACGTAAAAACAATTTTGAAGAAAACATTTTTTTGACATAAGGCTATACTAAGGCGTACACATTTTTTTAATGAGACGTACACATTTTTTTGACGTAAGGCTATACTAAGACGTATACATTTTTGTTATAAGACATACACATTTTTTTGATGTAAGGCTATACTAAGACGTAAAAAAAATTTTTTTGACGTAAGGCTATACTAAGACGTACACATTTTTTTACCAAGACATACACATTTTGTTGACGTAAGACTATAATAAAGCGTACACATTTTTTTAATAAGACGTACACATTTTTTTGACGTAAGGCTATAGTAAGACGTGAAAAATATTTTGATGAAAACAATTTTTGACGTAAGGCTATACTAAGACGTACACATTTTTTGACGTAAGACGTGAAAAATATTTTGAGGAAAATTTTTTTTGACGTAAGGCTATACTAAGACGTAAACATTGTTTTGACGTAAGGCTATAGTAAGACGTAAAAAATATTTTGAGGAAAACATTTTTTTGACGTAAGTCTATACTAAGACAAACACATTTTTTGACGTAAGGCTATAGTAAGACGTAAAAAATATTTTGAGGAAAAAAATGTTTTGACGTAAGGCTATACTAAGACGTACACATTTTTTGAAGTAAGGCTATAGTAAGACGTAAAAAATATTTTGAGGAAAATTTTTTTTGACGTAAGGCTATACTAAGACGTACACATTTTTTGACGTAAGGCTATAGTAAGACGTAAAAAATATTTTGAGGAAATTTTTTTTGACGTAAGGCTATACTAAGACGTACACATTTTTTGACGTAAGGCTATAGTAAGACGTAAAAAATATTTTGAGAAAAAAAATGTTTTGACGTGAGGCTATACTAAGACGTACACATTTTTTTAAGTAAGGCTATAGTAAGACGTAAAAAATATTTTGAGGAAAATTTTTTTTGACGTAAGGCTATACTAAGACGTACACATTTTTTGACGTAAGGCTATAGTAAGACGTAAAAAATATTTTGAGGAAAATGTTTTTGGACGTAAGGCTATACTAAGACGTACACATTTTTTGACGTAAGGCTATACTAAGACGTACACATTTTTTGATGTAAGGCTATAGTAAGACGTAAAAAATATTTTGAGGAAAAATTTTTTTGACGTAAGGCTATACTAAGACAAACACATTTTTTGACGTAAGGCTATAGTAAGACGTAAAAAATATTTTTAGAAAAAAAATGTTTTGACGTGAGGCTATACTAAGACGTACACATTTTTTGACGTAAGGCTATAGTAAGACGTAAAAAATATTTTGAGGAAAACTTTTTTTTGAAGTGAGGCTATACTAAGACGTACACATTTTTTAACGTAAGGCTATAGTAAGACGTAAAAAATATTTTGAGGAAAAAAATGTTTTGACGTAAGGCTATACTAAGACGTACACATTTTTTGAAGTAAGGCTATAGTAAGACGTAAAAATATTTTGAGGAAAATTTTTTTTTGACGTAAGGCTATACTAAGACGTACACATTTTTTGACGTAAGGCTATAGTAAGACGTAAAAAATATTTTGAGGAAATTTTTTTTGACGTAAGGCTATACTAAGACGTACACATTTTTTGACGTAAGGCTATACTAAGACGTACACATTTTTTGATGTAAGGCTATAGTAAAACGTAAAAAATATTTTGAGGAAATTTTTTTTTGACGTAAGGCTATACTAAGACGTACACATTTTTTGACGTAAGGCTATAGTAAGACGTAAAATATATTTTGAGGAAATTTTTTTTGACGTAAGGCTATACTAAGACGTACACATTTTTTGATTTAAGGCTATAGTAAGACGTAAAAAATATTTTGAGGAAAAACTTTTTTTGACGTAAGGCTATACTAAGACGTACACATTTTTTGATGTAAGGCTATAGTAAGACGTAAAAAATATTTTGAGGAAAAATTTTTTTGACGTAAGGCTATACTAAGACGTACACATTTTTTTGACGTAAGGCTATAGTAAGACGTAAAAAATATTTTGAGGAAAATTTTTTTTTGACGTAAGGCTATACTAAGACGTACACAATTTTTGACGTAAGGCTATAGTAAGACGTACACATTTTTTTACTAAGACATACACATTTTTTTGACGTAAGGCTATACTAAGACGTAAAAACAATTTTGAAGAAAAACATTTTTGACGTAAGGCTATACTAAGACGTAAAAACAATTTTGAAGAAAAACATTTTTGACGTAAGGCTATACTAAGACGTACACATTTTTTTAGACGTAAGGCTATACTAAGACGTACACATTTTTTTACTAAGATGTACAAATTTTTTTGACGTAAGGCTATACTAAGACGTACACATTTTTTCGACGTAAGGCTATACTAAGACGTAAAAAAAATTTTTTTGACGTAAGGCTATACTAAAACGTAAAAACATTTTTGAAAAAAAAATATTTCGACGTAAGGCTACACTAAGACGTACACATTTTTTTACTAAGACGTACACATTTTGTTGACGTAAGGCTATACTAAGACGTAAAAAAATTTTTTGAAGAAAAACATTTTTGACGTAAGGCTATACTAAGACGTACACATTTTTTTACCAAGACATACACATTTTGTTGACGTAAGACTGTACTAAAGCGTACACATTTTTTCAATAAGACGTACACAATTTTTTGACGTAAGGCTATACTAAGACGTAAAAAAAAATTTTGACGTAAGGCTATACTAAGACGTACACATTTTTTTGACGTAAGGCTATAGTAAGACGTGAAAAATATTTTGAGGAAAAAATTTTTTGACGTAAGGCTATACTAAGACGTACACATTTTTTTGACGTAAGACTATAGTAAGACGTGAAAATATTTTGAGGAAAAACTTTTTTTGACGTAAGGCTATACTAAGACGTACACATTTTTTGACGTAAGGCTATACTAAGACGTACACATTTTTTGATGTAAGGCTATAGTAAGACGTAAAAAATATTTTGAGGAAAATTTTTTTTGACGTAAGGCTATACTAAGACGTACACATTTTTTTGACGTAAGGCTATACTAAGACGTAAAAAAAATTTTTTGACGTAAGGCTATACTAAGACGTAAAAAAATTTTTTGAAGAAAAACATTTTTGACGTAAGGCTATACTAAGACGTACACATTTTTTTCTAAGACGTACACATTTTTTCGACGTAAGGCTATACCAAGACGTAAAAAAAAATTTTTGACGTAAGGCTATACTAAGACGTACACATTTTTTTACCAAGACATACACATTTTGTTGATGTAAGACTGTACTAAAGCGTACACATTTTTTTAATAAGACGTACACAATTTTTTGACGTAAGGCTATACTAAGACGTAAAAAAAAATTTTGACGTAAGGCTATACTAATACGTACACATTTTTTTGACGTAAGACTATTATAGTAAGACGTGAAAATTATTTTGATGAAAAAATTTTTTTGACGTAAGGCTATACTAAGACGTACACATTTTTTGACGTAAGACGTGAAAAATATTTTGAGGAAAAAATTTTTTGACGTAAGGCTATACTAAAACGTACAAATTTTTTTACTAAGACGTACACGTTTTGTTGACTCAAGGCTATACTAAGACGTAAAAAATTTTTTTTGACGTAAGGCTATACTAAGGTGTACACATTTATTTACTAAGACATACACATTTTTTTGACTTAAGGCTATAGTAAGACGTACACATTTTTTTACTAAGACGTAAAAAAATTTTTAAGAAAAACTTGTTTGACGTAAGGCTATACTAAGACGTAAAAACAATTTTCAAGAAAACATTTTTTGACGTTAGGCTATATTAAGACGTACACATTTTTTTACTAAGACATACACATTTTTTGATGTAAGGCTATACTAAGACGTAAAACATTTTTTTTGACGTAAGGCTATAGTAAGACGCAAAAATGTTTTGAGGTAAGGCTATACTAACTTGTAAAAAGAATTTTGAAAAAAAAATATTTTGACGTAAGGCTATACTAAGACGTACACATTTTTTTACTAAGACGTACACATTTTTTCGACGTAAGGCTATACTATGACGGAAAAAAATTTGTAATAAAGCTAAACTAAGACAAAAAAAAATGTCTTAAGGCTATACTAAGATGAAAAAACTCAAAAAGCACTCAAACAACAAAAATGATGATTGAATTATAATTTCATGAATGAGGTTGTGATCACCCAGTGTTTTCTTCACAATAAAACAAAACGAGACGTAATCTAACGTAACACACAAACTCCACGTCAGAAAGACTTACTGGAACCTTCTTCAGTCACCATCCCCAGACTCTCCGCCTTGTTCTGCCTCTCGAAGGCGTTGAGATCCAGCACGCTGCGCACACACACACACACACACACACACACACGCACTTTAAATTATTTGAGAACTGAGCGTATTTGAGAATGAAATTGCGCGTCTCGTTTTGAAACAATGCAGCATTTGTCCCGTAGTTTTTTAAATATTTTTTAAAGCATCGTCTCATGTGAATCGTCTCACACTCATTTTATAAAGACGTCACCTTTTCAACTTTTGATTAGATACAGATAGTTTGAGAGAGACAGAAAGAGAGTGAGTGAGAGAGATAGAAAGAGAGAGATAGATAGAGAGAGAGAGAGAGAGAGAGAGACAGACACAGAGACTGAGACAGAGAGTGAGTGAGAGGGAGAGAGACAGAGAGAAAGAGAGAGAGAGAGAGAGAGAGAGAGAGAGAGTGATAAAACAAGAAAGTGAAAGAGAGAGAGAGAGGTTGTGTGTGTGTGTCACAGAAAGAGAGAGAGAGAGAGAGAGAGAGAGAGAGAGAGAGAGAGTGAGTGAGTGAGAAAGACAGACAGAGTAAAAGAAAAAGTTGTGATAAAGAGAATGAATTGAGTGAGAGACAGAGAGAGAGAGAGAGTAAGTGAGGGAGAAAGACAGAGAGAGAGAAAAAAAAGAAAGAGAGAGTAAAAGAAAAAGTTGTGATAAAGTGAGTGAGTGAGAGACAGAGAGAAAGAGAGAGTTGCTCTGTTCACTCTATCACAACTTTTTCTTTCACTATGTCTCTCTCTCTCTCTCTCTCTCTCTCTCTCTCTCTCTCTCTCTCTCAGTGATGTCACAGCGAGGCTCCGCCTCCACTCACCTGCAGGACTGCATGAGCCAGGAGAGGCTCTTGAAGAAGCCGGCGTCTCTCTTCTCCTTCAGGTAGTCCAGCATTTTCTACAAGCAGAGCAGGTGTGTGAGGAGTGCAGGGTGAGACCGAGGCGTGAGCGCCCTCTACCTGCTGGACCAGCACGTTGCCCCCGTTGAGGATGGAGATGCCCAGCTTGAGCGTGCCAGTCACCATCGGACCCAGGCGGCCTGTGAGGAAACATCAGAGGTCAGAGGTCAGGCCTCTGGGTCAGGCTCACTGGTCATTAGGGATGTAACGATACTGGAGACATCGCGATATCGCGGGATTAAAAATGTCTCGATATAGCGTCTGCGTCATTACGGTGTAATAAATGTCACATCTCAGTCAAAAAACAATAGTCGTAACTCGCTGCAGCGGCGCAAGTCATTAGCGACTACATAGACCATGATGCTTTGCGCTGCGGTTTGGCCAATAGGTATCGAGACGGAAGAAAGCAGCGGAAACAGCGTGAACTGAAGACAATCCCCATGTTTTAAATCAGACGTGTGGAGACATTTTGTTTTTGCCGTGTCTACTAACACTGAAGGGGAGAAGGTGAGGAACAGATGTGTGTGTGTGTGTGTGTGTGTGTGTGTGTGTGTGTGTAAGCATTGCACAGCTTGTTTACTTTGTGGCAGTTGTGGTGTCAACTTTTATTTAGGTTTGTGTCTGGCTGTTTTTAACAGGCTTGTTCGTTTCAGCTTCGGTTGCACGTTGAGGAAACGACGTCAGAGACATTTCCTTTATTACTTTACAGTTGTTGCATTTTAGAAAAGAATCGCTTGAAGTGATTAGTGTTAGTATATCAGTATATCGCTATTAGTATATTAGTATATTGTTTCTGACTAAACTTGAATTTTGCAGTTTGGAATTAGTGTGACCAGAGTTTTCTATTGTCCTTGTTCTAAAATACGACAATAAAAGGCCGAATTAACAACGGCCAATAATTATTATGATGTCAGCCTTGTTACTATAAACATAAGAGACATAATTGTGAAGTCTTCTGTAATATCGTGAGCTTCTACAGGACGTCGTGATAAATATCGTATCGTGAGGATCATATCGTGATAATATCGTATCGTGAGATTTGCATATCGTTACATCACATACAATTAAGAGACATCATTGTGAAGTCTTCAGTGATATCGTGAGCTTCTACAGGACGTCGTGATGAATATCGTATCGTGATAATATCGTATGGTGAGATTTGCATATGTTGCGGTCATCAGAAGCGCTCGGACCTTTGCTGGCGCTGATCATCTGCAGGACCATCTGGGCGGCGCCGCGGGCGTGGAGTCGGGCCTGCTGGTACAGAGTCTTCTGCTTCTCCATCTCTTTCTCCTACAACGGGCGAGGATGGAACAGAAGGTCTTTTGTCTTTACATCTTGTGTCATTTTCACATCGTAATCAGGCCTTTCGACGACACTCGTTTAAACGTTTCACACCGGCAGTATGTGCAATGTGTTTATTTGTATTTTAATCTTTTTTTTTTTTTCGAGTTCGTATTTGAAATTCGTATATCAACAATGTGCCATATTATTCCATTCATGTTCTTTATTTTTTTGTTTACCATTGTGGCTGCTGCAAAATGTTCATTTCTCATTGGGACAAAGAAAGGTTTTCTTCTTCCTCTTAGATAAGATCATATGTGTGTGAGTGTGTGTATGTGCGTGTGTGTGTGTGCATGTGTGTGTAGCGACTTTGCGTTGGTCTCGGACTAAAAAAAGCGCTACATAAATGAACTTTATGCGTGAACTTTAACCCTAATATGCGTGTTTGCAAGTCACAGTGTGTGTGTGTGTGTGTGTGTGAGAGAGAGAGAGAGAGAGTGTGTGTGTGTGTGTGTTTGTGTGAGAGATAGAGTGTGTGTGTGGGTTAGTGTTTGTGAGAAGGTGAGTGAGATGTGTGTGTGTGTGTGTGTGTGTGATCGAGTGTATGTGTGCGTGAGTGTGATTGTGAGTGAGTGATTGAGAGTGTCTGTGTGTGAAATAAATCACATTTTCTTGAATTCGAATTAAAGAAAATATTCCCGTAATTAAATAATATTTCTATTGAAAAATGCTTTCAAGTTCAAATAGAGTAAATTAACTTACTTTTACACACACACACACACACACACACACGCACATAGAGAATAAATATAATGTATTAGTATATATAAAAAAACACCTCAAATGTTTTTTCTTTTCCCTCTTCTTCAACTTCCTCTTCTTCTTCATTCTCAGCACAACTCTGCCGTTTAAAACACAAAAAGACACTAGAACAGGAAATAATGTGGACGATGCAAAGAAAAGCAAGAACTCGATACCGACCTTCGCCATCATGTCAGCGTACGCAATATACAGAGGATCCACCTCCAGAAAACTACAGGAAGACATCGAGAAACAGGCGTGTGTGTGTGTGTGTGTGTGTGTGTGTGTGTGTGTGTGTGTAAAATACAGACATATATGGTGAGTGTGTAAGTGAAAATAGAGAAAGACACAGAGAAAGGGGGAAAAAACATTAAAGGGTGAGCGAGAGAGAGAAAGGAAAAGAGAGACAGATAAAAAAGAGAGAAAGATAGAGTGAGAGAGACAGACAGAAACAGGGAGAAATGTAAAGAGAGGGAAAGCAGGAGGAAGAGAGGCACAAGTAGAGACACAGCGAGAGAGAGAGAGAGAGAGAGAGAGAGAGAGAGAGGGGCACAGAGAGAGAGAGAGTTGTGATAAAGTGAGTGAGAGAGACAGAGACAAATAAAAATAATGGGAGAAAGAAAGTCAGAGAGACACACAAAGAGAGAGAAAGAGAGAGGCGAGACACATAGATAGACAGAGATACACAGCAAGAGAGAGAGACAGAGTAAGAAAGAGTCGGTGATAAAGTGAGTGCGACAGATGGAGAAAGAAAGAGAATAGATAGAGAGGCACGAACAGACAGAGAGTCTGCAATAAAGTCAGTGAAAGAGAGAGAGAGAGAGAGAGAGAGAGAGAGAGAGAGAGAGAGAGAGAGAGAGAGAGAGAGAGCGTAAGAGAGAAAGTAGTGATGAAGTGAGTGAGAGACACAGCGAGGAAGAAAGAAAGAAAGATCTAAATAGATAGATAGGTAGATAGATAGATAGATAGATAGGATCAGTGATGAAGTGAGTGAGACAGACTGAGAAAGAAAGAAAGAAGATAGTTCATAGATAGATAGATAGGTAGATAGATAGACAGGATCAGTGATGAAGTGAGACAGACTGAGAAAGAAAGAAAGAAAGAAAGAGTGTGAGAGAGGGAGAGTACGTCACCTTCTCTCCGTCAGTGCATTGTGACTGAAGTGAAGGATGAGCTGATGAAGAGGGTCGGGCTGAACTTCAGCGACCTCTTCCTCCTCTTCCTCCACCACAGTCATGGGCGTCTTCTGCAGGAAGAGTGGAGTTACTCAGACGTGTCTATGACAGTCGGTTTATCCTCCACTCATCACTCCATCAACACCACACACACAACACTCGTGACTCCATGCAGCAGACCACCACTGAGCCACGCCCACAATGCGAGAAACCACTCCCGTCCAATCATAATGCGAGATTTAAATCGAGTGCAACTATTCCGGTTAATCGAACCCGCAGCTTAACGTCGGAGCAAATCTTAACTAGCCGGAACAACAAGCCTAGTATTGCTCACTTATTAGGACCAAAATTCCAGTTAAAAGAACCATAGGTCCATAGGACCAATAAAAAAAAAACCCGGTCTGGATGTCTCCGATTAACCAGAATCAATAAATGGGTGGGTGGATGGATGGATGGATGGATGGATGGATGGATGGATGGATGGATGGATGGATGGATGGATGGATGGATGGATGGATGGATGGATGGATGGATGGATGGATGGATGGATAGATAGATAGATAGATAGATAGATAGATAGATAGATAGATAGATAGATAGATAGATAGATAGATAGATAGATAGATAGCGTAAGAGGGAAAAAAAGAAAACCTGGTCCGGGTGTCCAGGTTAAACCTCTGATTAACCGGAATCGACTGAACACTTACTTTACTTGTGAAAGTGTCAACAAAGCAGTAACAGCCGAATCGTATTTTGCAGTGTGATTCTCATTCGCATTTTGAATCGTGAAACTCGAGGTGTCAAAATGCCGATTCCTTCAACAATAAAACACACTGTCTCACTCATACGTTCCCACCGGACGTAAGCATTACAACTCCAATATTTCGCTTCCTGGTTTTGCGACATGGGGCTTCGTTTGTGAAAGCAGACATGCAGGGGAATCTGGTCCATCGGGGTTTCTCCGGTCAGGTGATCCAGTCCAGTCTGAGGAGCTCGCGGAACTGACCGAGAACCTCCGCTGGTTTAGTTGGAATCTCCTGAGCTGAGAAGCCCTCTTGAGCTGAGGTGGTCACAGCGGGCAGCGATGACCAGCTCAGGAACATGCACACGGCGAGATGGCAATGGAATGGCCGCGGTGTGTAGGTACGTCACCTTCTACATCACGCCACTGCTAACACGTCTAAACTCTTCCAACGCGTCAAGCACCACGGGAGCCAAATGCGCCTGGACGCAGAGACCAGCCTGGCCAATGGAGCCGCAGCACGCTCTCTGCATGAGGTGAACATGCCACCGACGCGCACAACAAACCAGACTTACGAGAGGAACGACGACACCCAAAGACAAAAGCAGAGCGTCGCCTCCCTTACCACCTTGAAACGGACTGCTTTTCTACTCAGATGCCGAGGACTCAACTCATGCATGCGCCGGCGGCCGCGCCTCGGCCGGGATGAGTACATGAGGCGGGCGGAGACGTGCTCCCGCGCTCCAGCCCAGCATTCGGCCGGCGAGGAGGCACCAGCGGGCACACACAGCACACGGGGCAGCGCTGATGCCAGCCCGGTACTTACTGCCAGGTCCTGCACTAGCTTCTCCTCAAAGGAGTACTCCTCTGTCTCTATCCAGAGTCTCTGATAGCCATTGAGGAAGAGGTTAATTGAGCGATGCCTGAGGAGTGGGGGGGAGAGGGAGGTTAAGAGGAGAGGAGGGAAGGAGGAGGATGAGGGGGGGGGTGCATTCATCGGTGTGAGAGGAGGATGTACGAGTCCGTGGCCTCATCTGACTGGTCACCTTCGTGAGGAACTCCATCCCAGCTTGGATCTGTGTGGTCCTTGCTACACCAAGGTGGTTTCTCTTTAGCGGGCACGTACAGTGGTACCTCGGCTCGTTGGGTTCGTGGAACTAAATCAACGTCGGAAAATTGTTCGCTCATAGCGCCCGGGAAACAGACGTTTGCGCGGAATTGCTCGAAACAATGTTGTGGTTCACTCATGAGATGGGCGGGGCTTTTTCGGAAGCCAGTCACCGCATCGAAATGTAAATTGGACAAGCCGTGTTGAGTTCTATAGTACGTGTCGACCAGTAAATGATTCAGGCACGTTTATCTATCAGCAAAGGAGACACATTTATAATGCTCTTTAAAACCTGTCAATCAAATTGCCCCGCCCTTAATCTTGCTCGTCCTTCTCTAATCGGTTAATTTCTAAAAACCTGACGGAGGATAAAACGGGAACTATACTAGGAAAAACAGTTTTGCTTTTGTTTCAGGCTCTACACGTGTTATTTTCCGCAGTACAGTTGAAGTCCGTCAATGGGACGGTCTCTTTTGAGTCTCTAGTGGCCAGTCGAGGAATTTCAGTATTAGTCACTTCTGTCATGTTTTAAGAGCTTGAGTGGCCAGTTGCCAATTGGTCCGAGTTTAAAATTCTGGAACACGGAGTGGCTAGTCAAAGACGGTTTTGATTGCTCACCAAAAATCGCTTCTAGCTCGCGAAGTTGATCAAAAATCTACCGAGGTTCCACTGTGCGTGATTAAACACAGTCAAGGCAATGTCAGAGTCAAGTTTTAAATGGTTGCACGGGAATGGCTGTCACGTGATGAAAAAGCACATTCTAAATTCAACGACACCCAGGGGAAACGGTAGGTGACCATTCAGACTAGTGGCACTCAGTGTATGTTGGTGCTCAGCCCTTAGCTTGAAGGATGGAGGAGGACAATGTTGGGAAACACGAGTCGTCTCAGTCTCACATTACCGTTAGCATGGAGAACAGACGGTCAAAGCTGGAGGTATGGTACACCTTTTCCAGCCAAACGTACCGATAGCCGTTCAGGAAGTAATTATTATTTTTGTATCTACAGTGTGTTATGGAGACAACAGAAAGGGAGAGGGTATAGGAGAAGAAAGAAAGGAGTAAGGAAACACTTCAACAAATACACTCGCCATTACAATTCAACAGGATGTTTTAGCAGGAGCTGTTGGGATGCGTGAGAAGAAAGGAGAAGCATACGTAACTTTCACTAGATCTTCTAAGTGGGTGTGAGAGAGTACATGTTAACGGGGGATCTCGCTCCATTGTAAAGCCGAATATTGTGCAGTTGTAATGCGAATTCTATTCTCGCGGCACACCTTGGTAAGTTGTAAAGTGGCGCCATGCGGAAGCAGGCCACCACGGCACGCTTCCGCTGCTTGGACAGCAGCTTCTGGTAGACCATCTTCTTGTTTCTCAAAGGCTGCTCCACCTGAAGAAACAAGAATGGACTGTCATTGGGATTTCCTCGTTCAGTGGAGCGAAATGGTTTTGCTTACTGGTAATACGCACTGATGTGTTCTACAACCATCACCAAACATGTTTAAACAAGTCAAAGAACCGCTTTTTTAAGATCATGCTATAGCATCCCAGGTTGGATTCAGATCAGAACTTTGACATGGGCGCTTCAAATTCTTGATTTAGTTATTCTTCAGCCATACAGTTCTTGCTGTCTTCTTGGGATTGTTGTGGTACTGCAGAATCCAGGTTTGCTTCAACTTGAGGTCACAAACTGATGGCCGCACAGGACATTAGGACACGGAAGAATTCATGGTCCCATTTGTCACAGCAAGTCTTCCAGCTCCTGACACAGCAAAACAGCCCCAGAACATCACAATTCCACCACCATGTTTTACTGCCGGCGTGATGTTCTTTGTCTGATTGCAGGGTTACTTTGACGCCACACACAATGGAACAAACAACTTCCAAAAAGGCTCATCAGTCCATATAGTATTTCCCCAAAACTCTTAGATCATCAAGATGCTTTCTTGCCAAATTGATGCTTTCTCGCTGTGGTTCGCTGTCGTCACAAAGCTTTAGAAGACTGGCGCCTTGTCCAGACGGACAAAGCCCAATTTTTTTATCTCTTTGGATCTAGGAATGATGTCTAGGTCTTTTAGACCAGGTCTACAATCAGGGAATTGTGATTTCTTGATTTTGAGTGGAAGTAATTAGAAATAGGTCTGGCTGGAGAAACTGAACTCTGGTGAGACAAACCAGTTAAGCTGTTTTTAAGGGGAGGTAAACACTTTTCATACAGTACAGGCAAGGTGTGGTCCAGTGGTAGGGGACATGTTCTTGTGTCCGAGGTGGGGCAAGTTCGAGTCCCCCTACAGCTGGTTCTGCAGTATCCTGCAATGTCCTTGGCCAATACTGGTGACCCCGGGCCTCACGGCTTAGGCAGCCCACAGCTCCGGGTGCACTTCACTTGGTTGGGTTAAAATCAGAGCATACTTTTGATACAGTACCTAGGGCCAAATTGACAATCTCACTCACTTTACTTTATGTGGTTTTTGAGTCTGTTCTCGCCTGATAAGTAATACTCAATAACACTTCTTCACACGACTGTGGTCTAGTCTCAGATACCTGTTCAAGGTTGTAGACCGCGGCAGAGATTGCCTGAACTCTCTCCACGTTTTGCTCTGGATCTGGCGGCCCTTCGTTCTTCACCACAATGTCCCTGTAGAGGTTCAGCTGCCATTGCACTGCCGGATCCTCAGACTGCAACGGGATGAAGAACACAGTTAAAACCAGCGCCAGGAGATCACGCATGACAAAGGCCAGCTTTACCAGACCTTCTCTTGAAGATGGAGGTTTTTCCTCAGGTAATCCTTAACTTCATCGTCTGTGTCTTTCTATTGAAAGAGGCCTGTTAGAACCCGGGTCTGAATCCCAAAGACTGCAGGAAGTCGTATGTTCACCAGATTATAGCGGATCTTGGCCAGAGAGATGAGCTCCTGGTCTCCTGGAGTGCACATGTTCAGCCCGATGGGCAGCATCTTCTTGTGAGCGGCCACGATAAGTGAAGTCTGGATGGTGTACAGCTCTCCTCTTCTCCGCTTCCCTCGTCTCTCTTGGTCCTGTCCTCCAGACTGATTTCACAAACATCAGAACATATTCTACTAGATAACGACTTGAAAACATTAGAAGTCTTATATTAGCTCAGGTTTAATGATATTGATTTTATATACGTATTTATACTTGATTTCGATTAAAAATTCACAAAACAATATTTCTTCAGTGTTTTGGCAACAACAAGATCATTTTGATCATGTGCTTAATAGTCACTGTAACTTGCTGACACGTGGCTCCGCCCACATGACACGCATCATTAATGGTTGGAGCTTGATTTCTGTGAGCTAATGCTGGTTTTCATTCTCGATTTAACGAGAAATCGATTGTAGAAATGTAAACACATCAACCGAGATAGAAAACCATTTCATGTTTTGGCCAGCCCAAGAGATTTTATGCTTTGGGTGTTTTATCGATTAGAAGTTATTTCGTATTTTATTCCTTGTGACGGTCAGGCGTGGTTCATCGTTCTTACCTTTGCCATCTTAGTCTTGCTGTCTCCGGTGAGAAACGCCAGGTTGTTGATTTCATTCTGCACCACAAAATTTTGCTCTTCTCTTTTAAAGTTCTGCGGCGGCAAAACAAACCTTTAGCAATCACTACTACAACTCGGTTATTTTGCGTTTGGGAGAGAAGAAAGACTTACATGAGATTTACACCAAAGAATGAAAATTTCTGACACCATTTTGAAAAGTTCAGTTGAATCGGAATCCGGTTTCTTCAGCCATTTGGATCTAGAACATCAGAACAGATTTTGCAGAAGCTCCGTCTCACGTATTTATATTTCTCTGGCGCTTTTAATTGTCAGATTTCTCACAATTTGCAGAACACACCCACTAGCAATCACAGAGTGGGGCACACAGACACACTCACACTTTCTCTCAACATATGGACAATTCTTCAACATATGGACTCCATCCATCTATCCAGTTATCTGCCTATCCAGTATCTATCTATCTATCTGCCTATCTACAGTGCGATCTATCTATCTATCCAGTATCTATCCAGTATCTATCTATCTATCTATCATCCATCCATCCATCCATCCATCCATCAATAACTGTCTATACATCTATTCATCCATCCATCCGAATTCTGACTGTAAGGTGAAATTCAGAGATAAAGTCACAATTCTGAGTGAAAGTCAAAATTCTGACTAAATACCTTGCATTTATGATGTGATTCCTCACAATTCAGAGAAATGCAAACAAACTAGCAAACAAAGATCTTAATTTTAACTGATAATAAAATTTGAGCATATAACCGTAAAACCTCTAATAGAGCACCATGGCGGTCTTATTTTCAACTCTTCCGTCAGGGGGCGCTCTATTAGAGGTTGTGCGTTAGTACAAATATAATAATATATTATATAACTTGCATTTATAAAGTGATTCCTCACAATTCGGAGAAAAAAAGATGCACATTTTTTTTGACTGAAACGAGCAAGCGAAGATCTTAATTTGAACAGGTGTTATGAATTTGTGTTTTGTTTCCCATCATTTATATGGGTTTGGCCTAATTATATTGCAGGTGATGGCAATATCCTGTTTTGTATTTAAAGTAGGGGAAGTTACTCCTAAAGTGGTGGAGTGTAGTCTGTTCGAAAGACTGGCGGAAAAATCTGAAATTCGAAATCTTTTGTGAGCCTGAGTGCATTCAGTTTATTGTTGTGCCACGCTTTTGTTTTCGTTTGTATGTGTTTTTTGGATTGGGAGTTTAGGGAAGAAACTGGTATTTTTATTTTTCCACTTTAGTTTGAAATAGGGAATTTAGAGGGTTTTTGCAGGGCTTCGTTGTGTTTATTATTTTTCGTGGTGAGACACAGCACTCTTCATTCTTGTGGTGAAAAAGGGAAAATAAAACAATTCTCTCAAAAAGTCTTGAGGCGGCGCAGATTGCACAGAAGCTTTGTAATAACATGCATTAATTTTCAAAAGTAATTACAACAATTTAATAGAACAATATAGATCTATAATGCTATTTTCTTTCCTTGCGTTACTTTTACTTTTATACTTACGAGTAGTTTTATCAGTATTAGTAACGCTACTTTTACTTTAGTAGAATATCGGGCATTTTACTTTTACTTTCACAGAAGTACTTGCTACCTCTAGTATCTCCACTGCTAACGAAGTAGCGAAAGTGACTTCTTCTGACAGCACTGGCGATCACCCTAGAGTTCGTAACACAAGCTGGTAAAGCCACAAACGCGGATGGCACCTGTTGTTGTCCACGTAGCGTATGAGCATGGGGTAGAAGGCGTAGAGATCCCGGCAGAGCACCGCAAACTCGTCCAGGATCTGCAGCTCGGCTTCCTGCGTGTCGGCCCGGCTCTCGGCCCTCAGCAGCTCTTCCTCCGCCACCACCTTCACCGTCTTCTTCTTCAGCTTCTCCAGCGTCGGCAGGAAGTGGCTCCTGAGGAGGTCGGCGCCGGCCTTGCTGATGATGGGCTGGCTGAAGACTGCACAAGAGAGCGGACGGGTGCGTTTGTTGGTGAAGACCCCCATCAGAGGCGTGATGTACTTGAGTACTTTGTTACTTTACTTAAGTATGTTTTTGGCTACTTTGTACTTGCACTGAATCAGAAATATGAGCCGCTTTTACTCTCTACTCCACTGCGTTTGTGATTGAGTAGCAGTACTTTTCACTCCACTACGTTTGAACGGACACTTATCGTTACTCTTTACATTGTGATTGTGCGCGACAAGCCGGAATCGATTAATTCCGCGGTTAATTTCTTGAGCGGATGAGGTGAATATCGCCATCTTTAATTAACGCTTTAATTATCTTTAACGCTAATTGTGAAATAAAAAATAATTTATTAATTCTAATTAAATTACTTGCACCACCCTGCGATCTTGACTGTTTGCTGATTTAAATCTTTCTAAAGCTTGCGAAATGTTTAGAACAATGTTTGCCAGGATAGGGTTGACTTATTGGACCAATAATATTCACTAATTACTTGTTTGTCAGACCTCTGATTGGATAATTAATGGAGTACCATGTCATAATAAATTAATTTAATAAATTAATCATAACTGACGCCAGTGATGAAACAAACGCCAGCACATCAAGAGCTGGACGATCATCCAAAGTCTTATTTGAGTTAAAAAATTTTCTTTTGTCGAAAATGGAACGTCTCTTACAAGATGCAGTGTCTTCTTTGTTTACCGCGGTATACAAATAAAGCGCTTTTCGAAAATTCACCATCAAATTTGATGAAAAACATTGCGTCTATTTATTGTTGAAGTGATTTTTTGTCAAGTTAAATTCTACAGCTGTGAGTTTGTCATGTGCTTTTCATTGAATCTACACGTAGTTTATTAAGTGCACTGCATCTCTTTGTATAATTTTAATGCAGAGAAACCATCCGAATCACTTGAGAAGCAACTCAAACATGACCTTGAACACTCAGAAGAGGAAGAAAGTGCTTTAAAAATGTATTAATTTACTAATCAGAATTTGGTTTTATATCTACTTTTCTCTTTGCACATTTAAGTGATTGAGACTGACTTTTTGTTCTTTTCATCCACTTTGTTCTACCATTTTTAAAACATTGAGGTTAAATTGCGTTTCTGTATTAGAAAACAATAGTTTGTTTTCACATTTCTTTTTTCTTTTTTGCCTATATTGAATACAAATAAAATACTTCTTAATAGGGGTGTGACGATATCTCGTGCGCAATTGCATCTTTTAATATTGCGAGAATTTGCCGCCATCTTTGCTACAGTGTGTGGAATCAAATCTTTTTAAAGGATTCGTGCACGAGCTAAAATGAACACGGTGAATTTAATCATAATGAAGTACATTGATGTTGAGTTGAACTTGAGAGCCAAAATAATTCTACTATTCTTTGCAAGTTACTGAAAGACTTGTCTTTGCCTATAAATAGTCTGTTTAATGTCTGCGCTTAATGGATTTTTTTTTTTTAATGGATAACTATTGATAATTTAAATTTTTTTGTGAAATTACTTGCCTGGCAATTTATGGCATCATATTTTGTATGATGATCTGGTTATCACTGCATGCAATTGATAGAATAATAGAAAGAGTGAAATCCATCAACAGTTTCGAACCTTTTAGTTAAATAACATACAGATAAAATATTGCTCTACTTATTTTTTATCAATGTTTTTTTATTTAAAAAAAAAAACTCTAAATCTGGTCTCGTTCTCGTCACCCTATGTGTCTCGTCCCACCCCTACGTCCTAACACCCAAGTCCTTTTAAAACTGGACACTTTGCTACTTTGACTCAAGTCTCTTTGAAACTAGTGACTTGTTACTTGCAACAGAGTCATTTTTACACTAAGTGTCTGTACTTTTACTCAAGTGCGTCTGTCCGGTATCTGAGCAGCACCCACCTGCCACCCTCTTCATCCAGGGGGCGTTGTCGATGCCCAGGTTGTTGTTGAGTATCTTCAGGATGTTGCCCAGGATGAGGCTGAGGTGCTCGGAGGTGACGGTGGTGCAGCAGTCGCTGGGCGAGTTCTCCGGACCCTTGGCCCACCAGTAGGACAGGTAGGTGCACAGCACGGGCAGCACCACCTCGATGATCTGCGGCATCTCCGTGTAGCGGGCGCCGGACTCTGAGATGTCAGCGATGTCCTTCATCAGGCCGTCCAGGTGCGGCATCTCGGGACACATCTCGTCCACCGTGTCCGGCATGCTGAGGACTGGACGGCGTGAGGGAAGAGACAGCGTGACTGCTCCACTGCTACTCACATTCACGCAAAACACACAACTGCTCGCTCGAAATCGTCGCATATACGTTTTAACGTCTTGCCATTCAATTGTAGTTATTATAAAAAAGCAACATCGGAAAATATACAGTAGACTACTGATTGCGGAAATGCTAATTAATAAAATCATTACGATTTTGTAAGGGCAAATTTTCGTAACCACGGTTTCATCTATAACATCTTGCTAAACAATTACAATACAGTTATTATTTAAAAAAACGAAACAAGAAAAAAAAGAGTAGACCACTGATTAAAATGCAAATTTAGTGTAAAAATTAATTAGTTTTATGTTTTTTGTTTCTACGTACGATTTTGTAAGGGCAAATTTTCGTAACCACGAGTTAAGCTCATCTATAACATCTTGCTATACAATTACGATATAATTATTCTAAAAAGCGACACCAAAAAAAAGAGTAGACCACTGATTAAAATGCAAATTTACTGTAAAATTTACATTACGATTTTGTAAGGGCAAATTTTCGTAACCACGAGTTAATATTATCTATATCATCTTGCTATAGGTACAATTACAATATAGTTATTATACAAAGCGACACTTGAAAAAAGAGTAGAACACTGACTGAAATGTAAATTTACTGTAAGATAAAATGTATGTTTTTTTTAAGTAAGAAAAAAATAATAAAACCAAAACACCAAAAGTTGTCCGTCTACTGCATTTTGATTAGCGAGTGCTAATCGAAATGATAAAAAAATCAAAACACCAAAAGTTGTCCGTCTACTGCATTTCGATTAGCTTGAGTGCTAATCGGAATGAGGAAAAACCGCTTTGCTGTAAAAATTTTTACTTTGGTGTAAAACATTTTACTCTGTTGTAAAGATATTTACTTTGCTGTAAATTGTTAGCCTGTAGCTAACACGCTAAACATGCTATGCCCGTAACTAACGCGCTCACTCGCTCGTTCCCGCGGCGTCTTGGTGTTGAAGACCGACTGGGGGTTGTAGACGTTGAGGTTGGGCTCCAGGAAGGCCACAGGCATGGCTCCCACCAGAGTGGACAGACACTCGCCCAGCACCGGCAGCTGCCTGGAACACCACCAGCAGCGCCATTAACACGCACGCACAAGCACGCAACCCTATTCTGGACCAAACTCAAGACGTTTGAAAAGGCCGACGCTGCCCACTGCTCCGGGTTTGTTGGGTAACGTCAGTGGACGGGCTAAATGCAGAACACAATTTCGATACGGCCCCTTGGGTTTGCTGTTGCGTTTATCAAGTGGCGTGGAGTGTGGCGAAATTCAGCATCAGTGGGTGGAGCTAAAGAGGTGACTGAATGAATAGTGACGTCATTCGTCGGTGTCTAGATCAATCAGCATCAGTGGGTGGAGCTAAAGAGGTGACTGAATGAATAGTGACGTCATTCATCGGTGTCTAGATCAATCAGCATCAGTGGGTGGAGCTTCTATCTACCTATCTAACCATCTATCCATCTTTCCATCTACCTACCTACCCACCTACGTATCTATCTATCTATCTATCTATCTATCTATCTATCTATCTATCTATCTATCTATCTATCTATCTATCTATCTATCTATCTATCTATCTATCTCTCTATCTATCTATCTATCTATCTATCTAACAAATCCATCCATCCACCTACCTACCTGCCTATCTATCTACCTACCATCCATCCATCCATCCATCCAACCATCTATCTATCTACCATCCACTTGCAAACGCAATAGCACGCACAATTCACAAGCCCTTCTGAATTGAGTCCAGAATATCTTTGCGTTGTAGAAGAGTAATCTAGGTACTTCTCCACGTAGAGGTTCTTCCCCGTGCCGAGCGAGTAGAGGCTGGTGAGGATCCGGTAGCAGGAGAGCTGGATGTCATCCACTGCACGACACGACACAAACCTTCTCACTACGCCGCAGACGCCCAGAGGAGTCGCCGCGGCCACGCCCACTCACACAGAAGCTCCGCCCCAAACTGATGCTGCGTGACGTGCTGGAACAGGACGGTGAGGACGGGCAGCAGCGCGGTAGAGGTGTAGCTGATGATCTGGGTCACGCCCTTCATCTGCGTGCGGGACTGGCCCAGCTTGCCCAGCTTCAGGTTCTCCAGCGTCTTCTCCAGGTCCTCCGCCGCGTTCTCGAAGAAGGTGCGCACGCCCGCCTTCACCAGCTCCGAGCCGGACTTCATCACCGTCCTGGTGGCGAGAAAGAAACCACGCCAAGTTCAAGTTTGGTGCATTTGTAAGGCGCTGTTGTGAAAAATTGTCGTGTGAAATTTAACCCTTTACTGCGTTCCGTGTCAATTCTGATACGCTTTGTTTATTGTCAGATTACTGGGCCTTAAATTAAAATTATTTTTCAAAAAACTTGATCAATTCAAACATACACTTATAATACATAATTTGATCACCAGGTGGCAGCAATTATCTGCTCCATTGCTTTTCCACAGCAGTGACCACTAGGGGAGCCGCTCCAAATTTTGAAAAATTAATTTTTTCAGATTTTTATTAAAAACTAGTTTTGGTGGTCTAGGGGGGAGAACAGTAACTTTTTTGCTCAAATTTCTAAGAGAAGGGTTGTCTGGTGGGTTGCTTGAATGTGGCGTGGTAAATTTTTGTGATTGAAATTTTAACTTCTTCCTTTATTACACAATGTATCTTCTGGTGATACGTTTAAAATAACATTTAAAATGATAAAAAAAAATAAATTACGTTGAATCGAAAAAAAAAAAAAGTTTAAAGTTTACCGTCTGGTAGCCTGCAGTAAAGGGTTAAAGTTGTACATTTCACTGTTAACAACTGTCTCAAAGCGCATGAAACGTGAAGACCACAGAAGACTGAAATGACACTCTTTTTTCAAATTTGCTTCGCTAGTTGGGCCTGTACGATGTTAAAAAAAAAAACAATTGAAACGTTGTGGAAATGGTCCATAAACTGACACACTCGTTTTCAACAGCTGTGATTTGAGCCTGGTGTAATTACGTGTATTTTACATGGGTTTTTTTTCCCATTTTAGCTTCACAAAAACTGTCCACCCCTGTCAAAATCTGAAAAGCTAAAATGTGGGAGGTGGGGCTTGTCCTTTTATTCCAGTAAATACGGTATTATGTAAATATGTAATTTTTGTTAATTTTCGACGCTCAAAAACTTGCGGGGTGCTTGTAGTCGCAGATATCAAATATGTGCTATAATAGATGCACCCATTTTACCGTATTTAAAGTCAGAAACAATCACAAATTAAGAAAAGAAACATTAGACACGCCGCAACAGTTAACAGAGACAAAATAACACAGGAACAAGTGAGATTAAACTAAGTACGGTACAATATTGTATATTACCACAAACAGAGACTACAAACCACAACCGTGTAGCTTAGCTTTGCGCAACCAGCTACAAATGAATCCAATGTGTCGTCGCAGAAAAAGTCGAAACAGTCAAAAATGAAGAACACGGACAAGGAGTACAAAATCCAAGGAACAGACACAATCAAAACGCTGGGTCTGCTAAACAGGGGATAATAATCTTTCGCTATTGTGTCAAATAAACAGACATGAGCTTGAAACAGACCTGAGCTTGAAACAATTGCTCTGAGCATGTGCGGAGTCTGACTGGAGAGCAAAGGATCTTGGGAACTATAGTCCTGACCACTAGAATCGACTTTTTGTTATCTATTACTCAAGTGAAACGATGTCAAAATGAAACGAGTAACAAGTTAGGTTTGTTAAATAAAGAGAATATTAACGTAATTGTACCAGAAACGTCAATTAAAAAAAAAACGTATAAAAGAATTAGTTTGTTCTGGAAAAATCAGGGGTGCTTATATTCGCATAATACGGTATTTGGGGTGAAATCTCCAACACCTAACATAGTGAAACGCTCTAGTGCGGGGACACCGCTGAGGAAGATATTTAGAAGATGAGGAAGATGATCTGTACCAGAGGTGAAAGGTCAGAAACGAGACGACCATTTACCTCGTCAGCAATCACACACACACACACACACACACACACACAAACCTGAAGTCGATGGTGCGGGAGAGGATGTGCAGGCAGCTCACCATGGTGGCCGAGTCACTTCCTGTAGAACAGACGCCGTTACTGCGACACGCCCACGTCATGTGATCGAGAGCAGAAGAAACAATCCCTCACCGAAGAGAGAGATCCGGTGCCGGACCAGCGCCGCCAGCTTACAGAAGAGACTGGAGAGAGCCACGCCCGGTTAATCTCCATGTGTGTAGACATAAGCATGATGTGCGCTATTGTATATGGAAATGTGCGATGAATTTATATTCTATGTGTATCTATTCTGTGTTTATGTATACAGCATATACACCGACGTTTGTATGACTTAATGCGATTTTTATGTATAGTTTTGTGCATGTACGCACAGTAAAAGTGCATGTGTGTATATCTGAATGTGTGTGTACAGTATCTATGCGTGTACAGTATAAGTGCATGTGTGTATATCTGAATGTGTGTGTACAGTATCTATGCGTGTACAGTATAAGTGCATGTGTGTATATCTGAATGTGTGTGTATACAGTATCTATGCGTGTACAGTATAAGTGCATGTGTGTATATCTGAATGTGTGTGTACAGTATCTATGCGTGTACAGTAAAAGTGCATGTGTGTATATCTGAATGTGTGTGTATACAGTATCTATGCGTGTACAGTATAAGTGCATGTGTGTATATCTGAATGTGTGTGTACAGTATCTATGCGTGTACAGTATAAGTGCATGTGTGTATATCTGAATGTGTGTGTGTGTGTACAGTATCTATGCGTGTACAGTATAAGTGCATGTGTGTATATCTGAATGTGTGTGTACAGTATCTATGCGTGTACAGTATAAGTGCATGTGTGTACATCTGAATGTGTGTGTGTATACAGTATCTATGCGTGTACAGTATAAGTGCATGTGTGTATATCTGAATGTGTGTGTACAGTATCTATGCGTGTACAGTATAAGTGCATGTGTGTATATCTGAATGTGTGTGTGTGTACAGTATCTATGCGTGTACAGTATAAGTGCATGTATGAATGCGTGTGTGTGCAGTATCTGTGTGTACATGTAGGCATGCATTTTACAATTGCATGTATTTGTGTGTACAGTAACCATGCATGTATGAATGTGTTTATTTACACATTGTATAAGTGCACGTATGTACTGTGTGTACAGTAAAAGTGAATGTATGTATGTACAGTATCAATGCATGTACGGTGCATGAATGTGTGTACGTATAGTATATGTGCATGTACAGTATAAGTGCACGATACAGTATAAGTGAGTGCATGTACAGTATAAGTGCACGATACAGTATAAGTGAGTGCATGTACAGTATAAGTGCACGATACAGTATAAGTGAGTGCATGTACAGTATAAGTGCACGATACAGTATAAGTGAGTGCATGTACAGTATAAGTGCACGATACAGTATAAGTGAGTGCATGTACAGTATAAGTGCACGATACAGTATAAGTGAGTGTATGTACAGTATAAGTGCACGATACAGTATAGGTGAGTGTATGTACAGTATAAGTGCACGATACAGTATAAGTGAGTGCATGTACAGTATAAGTGCACGATACAGTATAAGTGAGTGTATGTACAGTATAAGTGCACGATACAGTATAAGTGAGTGCATGTACAGTATAAGTGCACAATACAGTATAAGTGAGTGCATGTACAGTATAAGTGCACGATACAGTATAAGTGAGTGTATGTACAGTATAAGTGCACGATACAGTATAAGTGAGTGCATGTACAGTATAAGTGCACGATACAGTATAAGTGAGTGTATGTACAGTATAAGTGCACGATACAGTATAAGTGATTGTATGTACAGTATAAGTGCACGATACAGTATAAGTGAGTGCATGTACAGTATAAGTGCACGATACAGTATAAGTGAGTGTATGTGAGACAGTTAAAACTGTGAAAAGCGCCTTACAAATACTCATTATTATTATTATTATTATTATTATTATTATTATTATTATGTACAGTATAAGTGCATGCGTGTATGTACAGTATAAGTGCATGTGTGTATGTACAGTATAAGTGCATGCGTGTATGTACAGTATAAGTGCATGCGTGTATGTACAGTATAAGTGCATGTGTGTATGTACAGTATAAGTGCATGTACAGTAAATGTCCATGTGCGGTATAAGTGCACTTGTGTAAATTACAAGTGCATGTATATTGGTATGTACAGTATATATGCATGTACAGTATAAATGCATGTGTGTATGTACAGTATAAGTGCATGTATATGTACAGTAGAACTACATGATACAGTAGAAGTGAATGATACAGTACAAGTGCATGATTACAGTATAAGTGCACGTATGTATGTACAGCACACGTGCACGATACAGTAAAAGTACACGTATGTACAGTATACGCAATAGTGTGTACAGTATCTATGTGTGTAGAGTATGATTGCATGTATGTACATATGTATGTGTGTATGTACAGTATCTATGTATGTAGAGTATGTGTGTATGTCTTCATGTCGTAGCATGTTTCCAGAGACGGTGATGATGACGCAGATGAAGCAGCACCTGGAGATCATCTCCTTCTCCTTGTTGGAAGCGTATCCACTGCTGCTCAGGTTGATGTTGGGAGACGACAGGAAGTACAGGCAGTGGTTCTTGAAGTACTGGTCTATGAGCGGAAGCAGAACCTGCGGGACACGCTACCGTTAGCATCCGCTAAACCGCTATTAGCGTGTAAACCAGCTGTGCCACGATATGGATTTTGCAATACCGTGGATACGTCAATTGAATTTTTACACATGTATATAAACTAGTGCTGTCAAACGATTACACATTTTTAACTAGTAAATCGCACTTCTCTCTCTCCCTCTCTCTCTCTCTCTCTCTCTCCCTCCCTGTCTTTCTCTCTCTCTCTCTCTCTCTCTCTCTCTCTCTCTC
>MU204340.1:284297-319169 GCA_017309775.1 Paedocypris sp. Pulau Singkep | reverse complement strand
TCTCTCTCTCTCTCTCTCTGTCTTTATCTCTCTCTGTCTCTCACCCTGTCTTTCTCTCCTTCTTTCTCTTTCTCGCCCTGTCTGTCTGTCAGTCTGTCTTTCTCTCTATTCATTTTTTCTATTCATAAACTTCCGGGCTACTACTTTTATAAGACACACTGTATTAAAAATGGCTGCCCCCCCCCCCCCGACGTCTAATTCCTTGAAACAAAGTCACAATACAGATTTTGCATACAAATAATGTAATTAAGCTCTACCTGAATAGAAAACCACCCCAAACACCGTGACATAACACCGATACCATCTGGACACTAGAACATATCGTGACGTGAAAGTGTCCTAGCGTCTGGAGGAACAGACCTTGGCGAAGAACTTGATCTCCTGGTCGTGTGGAGACTTGTCCGCCTTGCCGCTGGTGGCCATGGCCTCTGAAGCAGAAAGCGAGAGGGGGGTTTGAGGCGCTGGAGACGTCTCAGAGTGCTGGATAGTCACCGAGGTGAGCGATGAACTCCTGCGCCGAGTCCACGTAGCTCAGCAGCCGCTTCAGGAACTTGTAGGCGATCCTCTTCTCCATCGAGGACGAGTCCTGCTCCATGTCCTTCAGACCTCTGACGACCAACCAAAACACGTCCAGAGTCCTTGTTACTTCACACACTGACACGTTCTGATCAACGCGGTTCATTCACAGTGGAGCAATGGACAAACATGGGCAGTTATTTGCAGTTCCGTTCAAGTTCAACAGTCTCAATTTTTATTTTTTATTTTTTAAACTCTTATAAAGAATCGTCATTTCTCTTTTTAAATACTTTTTTTTTTTCACATAGCGTCATTGCGTTGGTCTCGGACTAAGAAAAGCGCTATAGAAAAGAACTTGAACTTGAACTTCAACAGTCTCAAAGTGCATGTGTGGAAATGTAAAAAAAACTGTTGCATTTCATTCATTTGCTCATGAGTGTTAAGATAATGACTATAACTATGACCATATTTCTTACTGTGGTGATGTTTCGTGATATCTAATATAATTAATATTAATATCTGTATTAATGATAACGTTTGTGAGCCTGTTGACAGCCCATAATGTCAAAATGTAGCGGCTTGTGTCACACTGCACATTCTCGACAATAAATAAATCAAGATAAATTAACTATCTTAGAATTAAGAGTGAAAGATTAATTTGCTTGTTTCAAGAAAATAGACTTTCAAACATCTGACCAAGAACATTTTTTCACCCCATTGGCATTATCGTTCACCGGTTTTCTTCATGTATCTTTATAATTACAGTAAGAAATCTGGCTTTTAACTGCATTAGATACTGTACACTAAAACCAGAGTACCTTTTTTGTATTTTTTTTTTTTTACTCTTTCTATTAAATTATTTTATCTTTTATTCCTTCATCTTCTTTGTATTTCATTCAGATTTTCTCTTTTAATTTTTATCGTATTGTATTTTATTGTATTTTTGATCTTATCATATTATCTTATCATATGATCTTAAGATCTTATCTTATATATCTTTCATTATCTGGTTTTTTTTTTTTGTATTTGCTCGCATCCACCACCCCATGTTTAAATTCTGAACGATTCGATAAATACACTTCACTGCACGTTGTACCATGTATAATGATTATGTGACAAATAAAATTTGAATTTGAATTTAAAACTGTCTGTGTGAAAGAGAAACATGGGTTCCTATAGTCCGCCCTGTTGTAGTCAACAATATTGTGGGCGTGTTCATGCCTTCAGAGATGCTGTGATTGGCTGGGACTGTGATTGGCCAGTGTGGGCGGGACATCCTGAATTGGTGTCCAATCACAGGGCGAGAGCGAGACACACAATTTCACACTCTCACTCCTACGATTTACAATCAATTATCAAGGATCCAGGTCTCAGAAACCATAACTCAGAAATGATGTCGGTACCTAAGCAAATGTAAAGGCCGGAGTTCTGACCTGCTGATGGCGTAGCCATTGACCTGAAGGAACTTGAAGAGCTCTTGGGCTTTTTCTCGATCTCTGTACTTCTCTTTTGCTGTTAGAGTGTCGTACGGCAACAACAACGGATGACTTCCGCCTCCTGCAAACACGCACAGAATCATGCCATCGTGTACTTACACTATCTTACAAACACAAACCGTATAATATGAGATTAAACACAAACCGTATAATATGAGATTAAACACAAACCGTATAATATGAGATTAAACACAAAATGTATATTCTGAGATTAAAAACAAAACATACAACCTGAGATTAAGCACAAAATTGATAATCTGAGGTCAAACAAAAACGCAACATCTGAGATCTTGCACAAACAGTATAATCTGAGATTAAACACAAATCGCAACATCTGAGATTAACCACAAGCCGTAAAATCTGAGATCACACATGAACCGTAGACTCTGATATTACACACAAATTGTGGAATCTTATAATAAACACAAACCGTATGATCTGAGACTAACCACAAACAGTAAAATCTGAGATTAAATTTAAAGCGTAAAAACTGAAATCAAACTAAAACCGTAAAATCTGAGATAAAACAGAAACAGTATACTTTGAAATTAAATACAGTGTTATCCGATATTAAACACAAACCGTTTAACCTGAGATCCAACATAAACCATATATTGTGAATGGAACAAACAAACAGTGTCATTTTATAATCCACACAAACAGTTTAATCTGATATTATCCACAAACCATAAAATCTGAGATCAAACATAAACCATATATACTGTGAAAGTAAACACAACTGTGTCACTATATAACAAACACAAACCAGACAATCTGAGATTAACCACAAATCGTAAAATCAGAGATCAACCACAAGCCGTAAAAACCGAGATTAAACAATCACCTTTGCTGTCGAGTTCCTTCTTCTTCTTCTTGGCCCAGATGTTGTGGTAGTTTTCCGCGACGGTTTCCACCATTGACTGTTAAAACGACGAGTCAAATCACTCGGCCAGATCGAGCAGCGCGCGCGAGACATTAGCGGTAATGAAGTCAGACTCGCCTGAAGTTCCCTCGACAGGAGAACGTTATCCAGCGACTGCGGCGACGGCTTGAAGTCACCCTGCGCACACACGCGTCAGCTAGAAAAAGCGCTCGCGAGGAGAAGCTTTCAACCTGAGAAGACTCGGGAATCTTCTGCTGCTTCTCCGCCTCTCGCTGCTGGAACATGGCTTCTCCTTCCTTGGTCCGCTCAACGTTCCATCCCATGGCCAACATGCTCTTCAGCGTCTCTTTGCCGGGATAGCGATACGTCTCTCTTTCCTACCGAGCGGAGGAGATGTCAGGTTGATTGGTGGAGTGATTGGGACGGTGATGGACACGCCACCTTCTCGCTCAGGGTCTTGTAGGGCTTCAGGAGTGGATGGGTTTTGGCCTTGTCGTCCACCTTGTCTCCAGCCGTCCAGCCGAGGGCCAGCTACGGTCCAGCAAACAACATCTCAGAAAGCGCGCGCTAGATATGAACGAGCGCTGTCAAAATTAACGCGTTAACGCAGGCGAGTCGTCTTCAACACTTGGCGGCGGTCTTCATCTTTAACGCGCCTTATCGCAGTTGCACCTTTTTTTTTTAGACGGGGAGTTTCACTTTAAAACGGTCGCCAGGTGCATTCGTATAATAGGTCACACATATTATTGTTTACAAATACATATTGTACACAAGTATTATGTGTAGAGGTGAAATCACGGCGCACTTTGCTAATAATGAAGGGAAAATGCAATCAAAACCGTCTTTCAAACTGGCAGCACAACTTTACAATGAGTATATGTTGGTATTGTTTTCTCATTGTTACTTTACTATATTGTGGACTTTTTCGGAATGCTTTAAATATTTTTTATTACCATCGATTGCTTTGAAGTTCCATCGACATACCTGTGCTTTTTTAGTTTTATTTAAGAGATACGTCTTTCAAACCAACAGTTGATTTTAAGGTTCTTGATGGTTTATTGCAAGTGTGTTGTTTAAGAAACAAGGAAAATATATTGCAAATTGAACAAAAAAAGTCTACTAAATTATATTGCGGTACTTAAACGAGTTGTTTATTTAGTGTTGAGTTTACGTTGATTGACATTTTACACTCTGATGTTCAATATTACAAGTTTCAGTTATTTATTTGCGATTATTCATTTGGTCGGGGAACTGTGACTAATTACCTTATTTACGTGAATACCGCACATGCTCAGAGCAATAGTTTCAAGCTCAGGTCTGTTTATCTGACGGCGTGTGAAAATTAAGTGTTATTATCCCCTGTGCAGCCACCCAGCGTTTTGATTGTGCCTGTTTCTTGGATTTGTTTTACTCCTTTACTCGTGTTCTTCATTTCTGACTGTTTCGACTCTTTCTACGACGACACATTGGACTCGTTTGTAGCCGGTTGTGCTAAGCTAAGCGGCCGTGGTTCAACGTGTTTCCGATTATCTGTGATCGCTCTTGACTTAAAATACGGAAAAATATATTTACGTGCAGATTTGAAATCGGCGATTATAAGCACCCCCACACGTTTTTGAGTGTAGAAAACTCGAAAAAAGCGGTGCCTATATTCATGCAAATACGGTATCTATTCGCAATTATTCATTCGTTTTGTGGGAAATGCGATTAATTGGCCAAAAAAAAAACAAAAACAACCAAAGTTGGACAGCACTAATAGGAACGTAATATTTCAAACCTTTTCCGACGACCACTTCTCGTGCGAATGCTCCGCGAACTTGTTAGCGATGTACTCGAGCTTCTCCGCCAGAGAGATGCTGCGGGCAGAGCAGGGCGCGGCGGGTGATGGTGGCGCGGTAGGTAAGACGCTGAGCACTTACTTGGCGGTGTTGATGGGCTGCGGGTCGAAGTTGCCCTGCGCGTCCACAGACGCCTGCTTCACCAGCGCCGAGCCCGGGCTGGAGTCCACGTAGTCGGGTGGGATGGCGCCCGCGATGGCACTCAGACACGGCATGGCCATTTTGAAAAGCTCGCCGTCGTATTTCTGAAAGCATCACGTGGTCATGTGATCGGAGAAACGTGCAGGGAATTGCTTCAGTGCTTCCCTGAAAATAAGACCTAGGAAAGATATATGTACGTATATCTAGAGGCGAAGGAGAGAGTTGCTGAAGAAACATCTCCGGTTGAAGATCGATGAACGGGCTTTTACAAAAAATGCTGAAATTGATTCTGTCATCGCGAGTAAATAAACTCTTCAAGCAGACGCGCAGATGCAGTTCTACTGAGGAGCTCCGCAAATAAACTACTGTATTTACACTAATATAGAAGAGTAATATAATGCCCCCCCCCCCAGAAGAGTAATATAATGCCCCCCCGCCACACACACACACACACACAAAATAAAAATTCCAATAATTTCCAATAAAGTAATATGGAAACATTACAATCTTGGTGTTCTGACTCTCCAGAAACTTAAAATTCTGGTTAAATACGCATCCTAAATACTTCTACAATACGTACATAATTATGTAACCATACTTTTTTTAATTTAACAAACCTAACTTGTGACAATTGTGACATTAAATATCATTCCTATTTGTAGTAAAGAGTATCTCCAGTAGGGGGTGCTATGATTCCACTTACTATGTCCATATATGTACGTATTCTGGTTTTTGGGGTCGTAGACAGACAGAGAACAGTTTCCCATGTTATTGTATTTTATTTTATTTCTTTTTCTTTCCAGTGTTATTTAGCCAATGCTAAGTGTTGCTGGATAAGGCTTTTTTATTTTTTAATATATTTACAGTTTTGTGATATAATATCATCTAATCTAATAAAATATTTATTTTACCCTAACCCTAATAAAAATATTATAATAATTTTATATATTATAATCTAATAATCGAATATAATATTACTAATGATAACGTTTGTTAACAGAACATATGTAGCAGCTTGAGTCAGTGTCTCAGTCCTTGTGTTTGCTGCAACATTCACTGCAACACGAGGCTCCGCCCAGAACTCAAATAACTCACGACACGCCCAGTCAAGGGCGGAGCCACGTTTGCCACGATTCTGGCTTTTTATGATCCTAAAGCGACTCTTTCTGTTGTCACTAGTTTGAGCTGAAAGTGGGAAACCAAACCAAACGAATCTGTCCGAGCTGAAATAACCGTGACGTAAGAGTGGAAGTGTGAACCTTCTGGGAAAGCGAGTCGAAGAGTCCCCAGAAGAGCTTCTTGGTGAGATGCAGCTCCTCCTCGGACGCCATCCCGTAGCTGCCCTGTCCCGTGGGCAGACAGTAGTACTTCCAGTTCTGCTCGTAGTGGTTGGTGAGAAGCTGCAGGAACACGAGCAGAGAGCTGGAGATGCTGATACAGCTTAGAACAGGGGTGTGCAGACTTTTTGATTGGCGGGCCACATTGGGTTCTAACATTTGACAAAGGGGCCGGATCGGGATTCCTGGTCAAGCGGCTGTCAATCACTTTCTCACCAGCCAATCAGAGTAAAGGCCGCCCCTACGTGAAACTTGTGCCAGAGTTCCAAACGAGAAAAAAAAAAAAAACGTGAAGATTTGTTTGTTTCTTAGAAATTTAAGTTTGATATTTTTGGCATCTGATTCCATAGACTGACAGTATAAAAATAAATGTTCAAAATATACTGGTACAATGCTTTTACGTTTATTTTGTGCTTCTGGTTCAGCTTTTTAAAATGTGGTACATAAAAAAAAAACAACTCCTCATAACAGATTAACCGGATTTACATAAAAAAAATCTTTCATTTAAGTTTTACAAGTTCGGCGGGCCAGATTAAAACGTTTAACGGGCATGTGGCCCCCGGGCCGTAGTTTGCCACCCCTGGCTTAGAACCTAATGATTATTTCTATTCTTGGGATGCACCAATACCACAATTTCCAAAGTAGTCGTTAAACGAATCCGCGAATGTCTAGTTGTGAGTCGAAGGCGACATTTCGTGGAACTACGTTTTTTAAAGTTGATGAACACTTCAAAACGATTGTGCACTACGTTAAACACTACAAAACGAATAAACACTTCAAAATGTAGCGAGCCTAATGCGAGAAAACTTACTCAAGCACCTAAAATCACAACACGACAACGTGTACAAAGAGATTTCGCTTCTAAACCAACACAACTCACACTGCAGCAAAACTCTTGCAAGAGAGAAAAACACGCTGTTAGTTTATTCAAATATTGGGCACTAAATAGCAACGATTTATTATAAATGCCCCTTGTGCCAAAGCGGCAGAATGTTTTCATAATTTATATTTTTTATATATTTGTATGTATATATATGTATGTATGTATATTTTTTATATATTTTATATAATGTATTTTACAATTTATGTTAATTCGGTAATATGTTGCATAGCATGCTTTTCATTTTAAATACATGTTCTTAATTCCAAATTAGCCCCTTGGTTTTTTTTGTTATATTGTACGACTAAAGCTGTTGCCTGTAAATTCAAAACATGTTTCAATTAAGTACTCTCAATTAATGCAACTACAGAGTAGTTGAAAACTACAGAAAAACAAAACAAAAAATAAAATAAAATAAAATATAATCATGATATAAAAATAAATCATGTTTTTATTAAGTATCGGCGAGTAATGAAACGCAAGTACAGTTTACAAAAAAAACAAAAGTAAATAAAAAAATAAATAATATATAATCATAATATAAAAATAAAACATGTTTTTATTAAGTATCGGTGTGTAATGAAACGCAAGTACAGAAAGTAAATGAATAAATAAATAATATATAATCATAATATAAAAATAAAACATGTTTTTATTAACATTTTTTATACATGTTAAAAAATGTCTGCCAAAAGTCTGTAAAGTAAAGTAAAGTAAAGTAAGGTAAATACTCACATTGATGGGCATCTTGCAGTACTCGGTGAGCTGCGGGACGTCCAGCACGAGGCGGCGCAGGAGCTGCTGAAGCATCGACGGGCGAAGATGCCTCGAGAGAAAGACGGCCAACGGTTAGAGCCAATCAGAGCGCGGCGGGAGGCGGAGCTCCTCCTCCTCACTCACTCGCAGATGGCCAGCAGGCACTCGTCGATGGCGTCTCTCTGGGCCTTGGTGAGCGAGCGGCCCTTGGAGAGGCGGTAGATGGTGTGCAGCGTGGAGTCCACCAGGGCGGCGTAGTGCTCCGTGTGCGCAAACAGGTGAGCGCAGCGCGTCAGCAGAGGAAGAACCGCCGTGCCCAGGTAGCGGTTCATGGCCAGGGCCGTCTCGGTGGTGCGGAGAACCTCCTGAGGAACAACAGCAGGAGCCTCGAGGAGCGCTTTCCAGAAACACCGCTCATCACGACAAATGACTCCAATTTTTTTTAAATATATTTTTATATGATTATATATATTTATACATTTATATAATCATATAAATGTATATATAATTATATAATTTAATATTATTATTATAGTATTTTTTCTAAAACACACTCAATAAATAACTGGAGATCTGCATTTAGCGCTTCCAGTGGATTTTTGAACATATCGGATCATTGCTGAGAAGCAAACTCCACCACGAAAACATTTCTCTCCCATTAATTTTACACAGAACGGAGATGAAATGATTATTGATAGGCCTAAAACAAACCTCAATGTGATGTTGAAACAAAACGGAAAACAAATCTGAAAAATAACCAACATCACTGTTTATACGCAAACATAAGGAATTTAAATTTTTGGACAGATTATTACATTTCAATTTAAATTAAATTTTTTGGGGATTTTTCAACAGAAAGGAGATGAAATTATTATTAAAAGTAAAAAAAAAAAAAAATTAATAACTACACAACCGTATATATAAGGACCCTGAGAATACATTTACTCAAGTACCTTCCACAAGCGGAACCTACCGAGTCCAGCGAGGCGGACGCTCTCAGGTCGGGCAGGAATCCCACCTCCAGCAGATGCAGCAGGAAGCTCTGGTCATCGATGCCGTACACGCGGTCCAGGAAGAGCACCATGGGTGACTTGTGCTCCGGGCAGAAGCTGGCGTTCATGTCGGGCTCCGTCAGGCTGCCGTCTGAGAGCAAGAAGAGTCGGCGTCAAGTCCCTCGAGTCCAGTCCAGTCTCTTAGAAGCAGACCTTTGTTGACCACTGGGATTCTGAGGGGAATGCTGATGATTCCCACCAAATCCTTGGTGGGCACGAGGGAGCGCAGGATGGCACGTATGCGCAGAGCCTCGCCCTTGCCTTTGTTGATCAGCTGGAGAACAGAGACAACTATTCAGTCTCTCAGAAACGTCACCGGACACTTTAAACATCTGCACTTTATGTGGATCATGTGAGTCTCATCTTATTGCATTGTTATCTCTTTTTTTTCTCCTTGATTTCCTTAATTTCCTTGATCTTTTTTTTCATTGATTGCATTTTATTGTGTTTTTATCTTGTATTTTTTTTTGCATCTCTTTCCCCCCACCCCTGTAAAAATCCGTTGCACCGTGTATGATGTGTAAATGACAATTGAAATTTGGAATTTGATTTGAATTAGTCATGAAGCTAAGCAGATTTCGGAATTTAAATAGTCATAACTAAACACAGCGACAACTACAAAATTCCATTTTCATGCAAACTTTTGCTGCTGCTGTACAACAAACTACATATACAGTAATGCATTATTTCTCCAAAAAAAGTTCACATTATCCATACTTTCAAAGGGAATCGATCCCATGACCTTTGACATTGCTACAAGCTCCACTGATTAAAGAAAAGTGACATTTCACTTATGTTCCTTATGCTACGTACATTCACATTGTTGCATTTATTAGGGACTTTTATCTAAAGCGACAATTACAAAATCAGTTTCATTTTCATGGGAATAGAACCTATGACCTCTACCGGACAATTTACTGAGGTCCTGTGCTTCATTTGTTTTAATGCACTTGTCAGACGCCTTTACCTAAAGCCTAAATTACAATATTACAACCTTCATGGGAATCAAAGCCATGACCTTTGCTGTTGCTAAAATCTGCTCCACAAATTCAAACGTTAACAATATAGAAACGTCACACTTTCCGAGGGATTCGACCCTATGACCTTCAGTGATGAGTAATTTGGTAACTATGTGCTACTAAAGGAACTAAACGCTCAGCACTCACGTGCATCTCAGGAGCGCAGCGGCCCAGCAGGTCAATAAGAGCCGAGTAGAAAGACATGATAGAGTTGCCCATGTGAGCGACCTCTTCCTCCTCCTCATCCTCGCCCACTCTGCCAGGAGACAAACAGAGAATCACCCGAAAGAGTCTGGAGTGTGTGAAGACCAGGCGCATGGCGGAAAATATCGCGGTATATTGTGGCATTTACCGTCTCGGCGGAAATCGCTGTTTGACGCCTACGATGGTGGAAACTGTCAGAAACGCAAAAGACTTTTTATTTTTGCACAAAAATGTATGAAAACGGTTTCTAATGCAGAATAAATCAATCTTAGCTGCTCCTAATACTCAGTCATAATTCAGTTATCTGTTTCTGGCTCTTGTGGGATATGAAATCTTTCAATAGTTGGATGCTGCAATATACCGTAAAACCTCTAGTAGAACGCCACTATGACGGAAGGGTTGAAAAATAGAACACCATCTCCAATAGACCGCCACCCTTAACACATATATACACACACACACACACACACACAAGTCATTGCTCCATCGCATCCTGTGTCCTATGTCATACTGACCCAATAGATTTACTACAATATTAAGTGTACAAGTGAATTTAATACTAAGACATAAAATCACTAAGCGACATTAAAACCCATGTGGCACCTTTTAAGACAAATCGCTGCAATTGCTCCTTCTGACAGCATAACAGGATCATGTAAATGTGTTTATGCTTTATTTTATTGTTTAAAAAGAGGTAAATAACTGCGTGGAACACATGCAAGCTTCCCATTGGCTCTTCCAAGGAACAAGTTCATCTGACGATCTGAAGCTGGGATCAGTTGATTTCAAACATACCTACTGGTTCATGTCCTGTCTTTTAAGCTCATTAACAAGTGTTGTCACGATACCAGATATTTCAACTTTGATACGACAATTAAAAAAGTATTGATACAGAGAAAAACTGCAACAATTGTAGGGCCTAAAATGAATAAGAAAAAAACAAAACGTCGAAAACGTGTCAAAAAGACAACAAAGTGCCAAAACAAAAACGAAATTGCAAATACTATTTAATCCGTATGAAGACCTCCAGTATTTATATGTTTTAAAGTGTAACTAACACTAAGTAACGACTATAACTTGAATACTAGTCTGGTTTCTGACGCCTCGCCACAGGTATTAGACAGTTTCAACCAGGTCTCTGCCAGTTTTCAACGTCATAAACTGTCATGAACCTAGTTATCTGGCAGTTTTCGCCATCGTCTTGTCAGAAACAGGTTTCTGCCGGCAGAAATGCAACCCTGGTGGAGACGTTTGATTGGTCCTTACATGGGAGCTACTCCCTCGGGTAAGTTGGGCAGGTCTAGGGCCGGATCTTCTGAGATCTTTATGGCTTCCTTCATGGCTGCGAGTAAACCTTGTCCACCTTCTCCTCTCAGTGCAGGTCCAAAGCACTCGGGCCGGCGGATGAGAAGCTTGACCACTACGTTAGCGTTCTCCTCCACGCTCTCACCTGTGAGAGACAGAACTCGTCATTCCAAACTCGTTTGTCCTCGTGAGACGTACCGTTCACGAACACGGCGAAGCGCAGGAAGGACAGGTAGCGTTCTCCCTCGATCGGGTTCCAGCCGATGTCTGGGTATCCTCGGGCTATCAGCATCGGGCAGTTCTGCAGGCCGCAGCCCGCCAGGTACGTCACCACCTGGAGAGAAAGAACCACAAACAAGTTCTAGCAGGAGGTAGACGACAAATTAGGGGTGGGGGGGGGGGGCGAGAAGAAAAGTCTGGTGCAAAAGAAAGAGAGAGAGATATTAAATTCGAGAGAGACAAAATTGTCATTTTCATCATTTCTATCTGAGAACAAAGCATCACCTTCTCCAGATCAGGTTCCTCCAGCGCCAGAGCCAGACTGTTGTTGTCCATCACCGAGGACGCGGCTACGTCTAGTGGTGTAGAGCCTCTCATGGCGGGACATGCTGCAAAAAACAAGATTTGAAATCAAAACGTGTTTACTACACCATTTTCTGTGAACCCTGACCCTACCCCAACCCTAACCCCAACCCTAGCCCTAACCCTAGCCCTAACCCTAACCCTAACCCTAACCCAACCAAACTCTAACACAACTCAACCCAACCCTAACCAAACCCTAACCCATACTGCAGTCTGTTTCCTGCGAGTACACATATTACTCAAATCAGATGCCACCAGCAGAGGACAGACAAGAACTTCTGAACATTTCTCCCACTGAAATTTCTACCATTGTTGATGTCACTGGTCCGGTCCACTGAAGCCTCTTATTGCTTCTCATCTTTTTCTTTTTCTTCTCCTTTTTGGCTTTCATCTTCGTTTATTATTTATACTTTGCTCTTTTTTTTCAGCCTTTTCTTTTTTTCTCCTCATCTGTTCCTGCGCTATTTTCACATTCTTCTTCACCTCTGCTGAATTGCGTGGTGAGACGGAAAAGAAGACACGACCCGACCTAGAAGAGTCTTCATCTTCAACGCCACTCATCTGCCTGCAGCTTCTGATTAATGTGACTCTGTCGTAGAAGTGAATGTGTGTTTGTGTGTGTGTGTGTGTTTGTGTGTGTAATGCCATTAATATCACAGTCGAGTCTTACATTTTAGGTTTTGATAGTAAATTGGGGACCTAAGGTCACTTGTGGGGACATTTGTTTGGTCCCCACTACTTGAAGCCTGTTTGAGGGTCAAGATGGGATTTTAGGACAGAACATATAATTGAGATTTGGTGATTGAGAACTGATGATTAAGGTTTGGGTTAGTGGGTAAATGTGTGTGTGTGTGTGTGTGTGTAAGGTCCTTAAAATCACTGCTGAGTCTTAAATATTAGGCTTTAATAGTAAAGTGGGGACCTCAGGTCACTTTATGATCTGCAGTGTGTGTGTGTGTGTCCATTACCCAATCCCACGCTGCTGTTCTCCAGAAGATAACTCAGGTGGTCAAACATGGACTTTTGGTTCTGGCGGCTGATGCGGCAGAAGTAGCAGAGGAAGCGACAGCAGCTGGCCACCATCTTGGGGAAGGCGATCTCCTGCCGGTTAAAAACAGCGGCGGCGTCACGTCTGCGGCGTCTGGATCGCTTCCCTCGCACCTCTTTTTCACAAGTGCATCCTCGCCGGGTGACAGAATGCATCCCGCTCCAGATACATTAGCAACCGCGCAGACGGCTAATCCAGGCGGAAACGCGAGACGCTAGGCCCGGCCGCAAAACACAAGCTAATATTTGTTTGTGCTCGATTGTGGCTGGGTAAATATTGGCCACACGGGCGTAATGAGGTCGGCCGACGGAAACCAGAGACGCTTCATGTCTGGGCGAGTCAGCTGTAACCAAGAGTGACCCCACCTTCTCACCAGGCCCCAAAAGGAGCCGCATTAAAAGCAAAGCAATCCTCGGGGAGGCCATCAAGCTCAAGTGCGTTGGTTCACACGTCTGGTGACGCATTTGTGGCTGGGTCTGGGTTCGAATGTAGGTCGGGGGGTGGGGGGGGGTGGGGGGTTAAGTGTGTCCACCAGGGGGCAACCAAGAGTCTGAGCTTATAAAACACGCAAAAAGATCATGTGGGCTGAAAGATGGACTAGTGGGTAGCTATGCCTGTGTGGGTTTCTTTCGGGTCCCCAGAGTCCCCCCACATTTACAGATGCGATAACATGCATCTGTAAAATTGTCGGTAGGTGTGAGTGTAAGTGGGTATGTGTGAGGCACTAAAACTCATTAACTCTTCTTACAGCCCCAAAAATACCTACAATCTAAACTTAGGTCCCCATAAAGTGTCCGACATCACGGATTAGGGCTCCATAAAGTATATTAAATCTCTGCTTAGAGCCCTATAAAGTATCCTAAATCCCTGATTAGGGCCCGATAAAGTATCCTAAATCCCTGATTAGGGCCCGATAAAGTATCCTAAATCCCTGATTAGGGCCCGATAAAGTATCCAGGTCTCTGCTTAGGGCCCTATAAAGCATCCCAAATCCCTGATTAGGGCCCTATAAAGTACCCGAATCTCTGCTTAGGGCCCCATAAAGTACACCAAAACTACATAGGGCCTGATGAAGTACCCCAATTGCTTTGGGCCCCACAAAGTACCAGGAAAAAACTCTGCTTAGGGCTCTTAAAGTATCTACAAACTCTGGCTTGGGTGCCTGATAGAATCTAAGCTTAGGGCCCCATGGGTTCGACATCACTTATTATGGACCCATAAAGTACCCAAATGTCTGCTTAGGGCCCCATAAAGTTCTCAAAACTCTGCTTGGGGCCCTAAAAAAAACACAAAAACTTTTCTTAGGGCTCCAAAAAGCCCCCAAACTAAGCTCAACGCTCATAAAGTATCACAAATGTCTGCTTAGGGTTAACCACAAAATGCCCCAAATCTCTGCTTTTGGCTCCATAACGTATCCCAAAAACTACTTGGGGCCGGATAAAGTACCCCCATTGCGTTGGATCCCACAAAGTACCCAAAAAATGTCTGCTTAGATCTCCTAAAGTACCACAAAACAACTTATGGACCCATAAAGTTCTCAAAACTCTGCTCAGGGTTTTGCCCTGTTGCTTCGTACAACTTCAGACTTCTAGTGATAACGAACCTCCACACTCTTCCTTGACCCCATAAAGAACACAAAAACTTTACTTGGGGTCCCATCAAAAACAAAAAACTCCAAAAAGGGCCCCAAAAAGTCCCCTCAAAAGGCTAAAGACCCAAAAAAAAAATGCCCCAAACTCTGTAGTGTCCATAAGGTACCCACAAAACTTCTAAGGACCCATGGGGACCTTACAATGGACCCCAGAACTCTGATTAGGGCCCACTGACATTAAACAGGCAAAGTACCTTGTTCTTGTCTCCACCCAGCACGTTGACCATGACCTCCATGACGGTCTCGTGCATGCCGAGGACCCGCATCAGGTTGGGATGTTGGTAGAACACCTTGTTGTTCATGATGTCACTGGGAGAGAGTGAGAGTCACGACGGGAAGGTGCCAGAAGGTCTGGAGGACTTTACCCCAGGCCGTCGATCATCAGCTGGCCCTCTTCTTCGCCCATGCGGACGCTGAGCAGCGAGCGGATCTTGCCCAGCGAGGCCAGCAGGTTGATGGCGTCCCCCACGGACTTGGCGCTGATGGTGTAGCTCTTCCTCAGGGCCCTCAGCAGCTCCCCGATGCCGTCGTACTGTCTCCTCAGCAGGCTGAACATGCTGCGGACCAGCTCAGAGTCCTGGATGGTGCACTCCTGCGCCCAGGAGACCATCGTCTGAGAGATCAGCTCCTTCAGATTCGCTGGTGAAGAGAAACGACAAACACAGACCTTCTTATTAGCTGACCAGCTCTCTCTCTCTCTCTTTATCCTTCTGTCTCTCTGTCACACTCCTCTTATTCTCTCACTTTATTTTGGTCTCTCTTCTCTTCTGCGATTAATCTTTCTTTTTCTAGGCCTCACTTTCTTTCTGTCTGTCTGTCCTTTCCTCTGTCTTTCTTTGTCTCACTTCTATGTCTCTCTCTCTATATATATATATATATATTTCTTACTCTCTTCTCTCTTGCTCTCTAACTTTCTAGTTCTTAGCCTCACTTTCTGTCTGTCTGTCTATTTGTCTGTCTGTCTCTCTCTCTCTTTCTCTCTCTCTCTTGCTGTTTATCTCTCTCTCTCTCACCATCTAGTGATCATTCTTTTTCTCTGTTTCGTAGTGTTCTCGCTGATAACTTTTTTCAATTACCATATATACACGTGTATTTATGCACATTTAACTCTTGAGATCTGTTCGTTTGCTACACCAGGGTCGTGGGGTTGACTCTCAGCAGCATTTCAAGGCAGAGCTTCCCACACATATCAAATAAAGAGAAGTGTAAAAATATCTTGCGAGCATAAAAATCTGCCCGTCGTGTTGAATATGTTAAAATCATCAGTGCGGCTATTAATATTTGCCTGTCCTGACCCCGCGTGCTCCTCTGTTAATAGCTGTACTAATCCTCCACTCGGACAGAGCAGCACTGACGCTTTTAAATTTAAATTAAAATCATTTCAAAAGCATTTCTGCTTCTGCGATTCACACGTACTGGGAGCCGCCTGCTCCTGCTCCGTCGGTTCTTCTTCAGTTTTCTGCGGCCGACCCTTTATCTTGTAGACCAGAGCCATCAGGCGGCCTCTGATGGACGTGTCCTGCTCCTCCTCTTCCTCCTCCATCGGGATTCCTGTTCAAATGCAGATACAACATACAACATTAATCAGTGTTAAACAGTAATGTCTGTATTAATAGTCAGTAGTACAAACCTTTCTGCATTAATGTGCACAAATATACATGAAAACCACAGAAAATACTTTTATTTTCTCGCTACATCGGACGGCCTCAAAGTCTATTGAAATTTAGGCTTTGGTGTCCTAAACTCAAAAGAGAAGAACATGTTTATATATCACCTATAGCGCTTCCAGTATAATGATTATAAAAATGAACTGAATGGGTCAAAAATTGTGTTTGTCACAGGCGTAGCAAACTTTCTGGAAAATTCAAGGTGGCAATCCTGAGCATAAAAGCCAATGGTAACTGTGTTGTATTACACATTACAAAGCCATGAATAATTCTCAATGGCACCAAATTTAAAATGTAAAAGTAATGTATTATTACCTATTATCATTATTATTATTTTTTGGTTAATTTGACACACAAATTAATAATAGCACCGTCGACGCTCAACTGCAATTATTTTAAATATGAACTGACGTTGAACATGTTTTTCAACGTTTTTTCTTTTTGTTGAAACATATTTTATTTTAAACATATTTTCATACTTTAAATGAAAAAAGTGCTTTTGAAATACATCATTACATGCGTTTAGTTAAAATAAAAATACATTTTTAGTTTTATATTCCCCATTTTGACTAAATGCAAATAATTTTAATCCGTTCAATAAATAAAATATTATTATATATTTTATATTATGTTTATATTATAATATATTTAATATACATTTAGAATATAAATACATTGCATTATTATATATATATATTATATTACATATACACGTATGTTTTACGTAAATGTTTGGTTTGTCTCAAGATCTTTCACATCGAGCTACAAATGCAGCACAGAAGTATTTCTTCACTGTGCTATGAATGTGAGAAGTCAACAATTGTGTTAAAACACTGAAAAAAAAAACTGAAAAAAATCTAAATGAACGAATTAACATTGAAGTGTAGCAGGAAATGTAACAATTAACATGTTTTACAATTAACAATTAACATTAAGTACAAATGTAACCAATTCAAGTAAAACACTAAACAGGTTGACAAGTGACACCACTCACCACAATGTAGCCGGAGATCATCGTGAAAAGCTTGAAGTTCTTCCTGCAGATCTTCAGGACACGTGCAGTCCTCGCCGGCGGCAAAGTTCAGCAGCATGTTGATCTGCAAAGAACAGACGATTCGCCATTAGACTTCTCAGAGGACGGGAACAGCGGCAGAACTTTCAGCATCCAAATAAAAATGTTGCATTAGATAAATAAGCATAAAAAGTGGGATAGTACCCGGGCCATCTTATAATCTTCCAAATCTCCAAAATCTACAACAGAGGGCAATCTTTTGCATATTTAGCGGGAAAACTCTGAGACTCAGAGACAGAGACTCAGAAACAGTACGTCCATTTAAACTAGACTGAAGACACATCTTTTCAACGTCACAAATACTGACCTGTAATAATAACATATCTAATAATTGAATATAACCGTGTAGGAAACGTAGAAACGTATTGACACTAATCTGAATCCATAAAGATCTGAATCTCTCCTCTCCGTCATTCTTTCGCGCAACAAAGGCGTGATGGACCGCGCACAAACCAATAGGGTGTCGGGATGATACGTGTTTATGCGTCTCATCCAACCACAATCAAGTTCACCGTCACAGGATGGCGCGATTTATCGGGGTGTTTTTTTAGATGGATTCAACACGGAAATAAAACTAACTGAGATGAAATTGCAGTAACGCGGCTAGTTATGAAAAGGTAGTGATTAGAAAGTACCGATATTTGCTTAAAAAATAAGTAGAAGAAGTAGAAAGTAAGCGGAAAAATAAATACTCTAGTAAAGTAAAAGTAAGCCAAATTTAATTAAAATTAAATAAAGAACAAAATGTCAGTCTCAATCAAACTCAAATGTGCAAAATAAATAAACTAAATTCACGTTCATGTGGTGTCTAATTCACAATTAGCTTCCAGTATCTTCAGCAGTCTACAGATGGCAAAATCACCTGGTTCACCCAAGAAATTAACCGCGATAAAAATCGATTATGGTTTGTCGCGCACAATCAAGATGTAACGAGTAACGATTAGTGTCAATCCAAATGTAGTGGAGTGAAAAGTACTGCTACTCAATCACAAACGCAGTGGAGTAGAGAGTAAAAGTTGCTTATATTTTTAATACTCACTACAAGTACGAAGTAGCCAAAACATACTTAAGTAAAATAACAAAGTATATTTACTCAAGTACTTTACACCTCTGTAGGCTCCTCGTACCTGCTCTTGAGGAGGAGAGCGGAACTCTCGCGTCTTCTTGGCCGTGACGGCGGCGGACATGTTGAGCGCTAGCATCAGCTCGTTGTAGCGAAACTTCTGGTTGAACTGCAGCTTGGAGACAAAGTCGTCGGAAAAGGCCACGATGGACTCGATGCGCTGCTTCAGCTCACAGTCGCAGAAGTAATGCAGCAGCTCGCACATCTGCAGAAGATACAAAGTTACAGAACTGTTCTGAAAGGCTTCACAATCACTTTACAGTTCTGGGCTACAAAACGATTATTCACGAGTGTATAGTTGCATTTACTAATCACCAGCTGAATGATGAAAAAAATGTTGTTGTGAATGATGTCATCAAAATGATTTAGTCTTGAATGACGTCATCAAAAACTATTCAGTCTTGAATGATGTCATCAAAAATGATTTAGTCAATAATGATGTCATCAAAAACGATTCAGTCTTGAATGATGTCATCAAAAATGATTTAGTCACAATGTGAATAGAAAATGTTGTTATGAATGATCTCATCAAAATGATTTAGTCTTGAATGTCATCAAAAATTATTTAGTCATATAAATGATGTGTTATTTATATGATATAAATAAAAAAAAGTGTTGTTCTGGATGATCTCATCAACAATCTTTTTTCAGAAATGTTGTCTTCAGAAAATGCTGTTATAAATGTCATCAAAATTCTTTAGTCATGATGTCATCAAAAATAAATTATTCATGATATAAATAAAACAAATGTGTTATTAATGATGTCATCAAAAATGTTGTTAAGAATCAAAGCTAAATCAAAAAATTGCCTACATAATGCCACCACATAAATGCTCCAATGACATCATCATCCTTCTATTTCAATTTTTAAGTTATGTCATATATGAATACATCTCAGTCAGTAGAGCTAGTGATTGAAACACCAAGGTTGTGGGTTTGAATCTTAGGGTAAAAGTGAATTGAAATTTTTTTCAAAAACACACACTGGGAGCAGTGGGCAGTCTCAATTCAAAGACACAGTCTCAACCACAACTCCACCTCTACTCCACATTAGGTCCCACCGTCCCGTCAATATCAACCGCTTTGCAAACAAGATCTGGCAGGTTTTTGGTAAGTTTGGGTGTTCTCTCACCTGTCTCTTCACCGACTCGGGCAGGCTGTTCTCCAGAAGACCCTTGGGAAGCTGCTTGGCGCTCTCCTCCCCTGCTTCTACAGCCTTCTCCTCGTTGCTGGTGGTCTCCTCCTTCTCAGCCCCCTGCTGGGCAGCGGCCGCCGGCTCCTCCTCTTCCCCACTCTCCCCGAACACCACGGGGTCGACGAGAAGCAAGATGGTGCGCACCTCCTCGCTGGTCAAAGCCCCCATGGTCAGCAGAGTGCCAATCACCTTGAGAATGGGCACGAACTGGTACTCCACGCTCCCGCCCACCGGGTCGCGGATGTGGGTCCCACCGCCCTGGACGGCTTCGGTCAGCATGCTGATGGCCTTCTCCTTCAGGACGCCCAGCGGGATCAGGGGGCTGTGGAGGGGCTGGTCGCGCCTGGTGGTGATGAAGCAGGGCGGGGTGAAGTTGAGGCGAGGGGCGAGCGAGGTGCTCAGGCCGACGCCCGGGAGAGAGTGGCGCTTGGAGTCGTCGCAGAAGAGGCGGATGCCGCGCGTCTCCTCGGTGACGGGGATGATGAACTCGTTGTTCATCATGAGATGGGCTTCCTTGGCCGTCTCCAGGTGGATGCTGATGAGGACGCTGTAGAAGCCTTCCCGCAGCTGACCCGTCAGGTACTGGTTGTCGATGGTGTAGAGCAGCTGGGACTGGTCGAGGTGGCTGCACAAGGCGTGGGCCACGCGGGTGTTGCCCAGGGCACACAGGGCGCAGAAGAGCTTCAAGGTGTGGTAGTGGAACTTGCGCAGATCCTCTTGCTCGGAAAGTTCCATGATGTCTATGCACCTACAAAAGTTGGACGACAAGGGGCTTTTAGTCGTTTGTGCCCTTTGGCAAGAAACGAGAAGACCGATTCCAAAATGTGTCCAAGAAGGCCTTAAAGACTCTTGCAAACATGGTTGGCCAATCAGAATGCTCCTTAATATGCATAAAAACCCATCGCCATTTACATTTATATACTGCATGACATCACAATGATTGGAGAATGCTTTGAGAATGACAACATCTTCATTGACCAATTACAACACATTTTTCCATTCCTTCCATCCTTACCCTAACCTGGTCCTGAACAGAAGACACGCCCTGAATTGGTGGCCAACCAATCACGGAGCAGAACACACAAAAACACACTCTCACTCACACCAATGGGGGACATTTCCAGATTTTTTCCAAGCCTGCTGCAAGACTCGGAATTGGAGACCTGGTGGAGCCTCTTGAGAGAACGTGCCAGTTCCATTCACAAAGACCTTGACCGGGTCTCTTTCTCACTATGAGGCATCAGACATCTTTGATCTGAACAGCTGACATGAATACTGGACGACAAAGAAATCTTGCACTAAAGTAGAACTACAAAAGAAATGTAATTTTACTTGGCACGTTTAATTTATTTGCACTAGACCTTCTGAAGGATCTAAAGAATTTGAGTCATCAAGTTCTCGCCAACACAATTCCGTGACTTTGCCGTTTCAAAACTACCACTTTGGCAGCGGTACCGCAAAAAACTTCAAACGACACCCAGCCCCACTTGCGAATGGACTTGGATTTCAAAGAAAGGTCACGCTCTCAGAGGCGGCGAGCAATCCATCACCTGTTCTCCTCTGGGATGTGCACAGCCATCATCTGAAGAGGGTCCAGGCACTGGACGACCCAGCCGTGCCTCTCACTCACACGGGCCGTCTCCACCGTCAGGAAGGTGTTGGGCATCCGGCTCCACAGCACAGACACGATGGTCTGCACGTCCAGCCGTGGAGGACACTGGGGCTCCGGGTTCCTCTGCAGGCTCTTGAAGATGGCTGAGGACAAGGGCATGGCGTCCTGGAGAAGGAACGCCGGTGAGATGACACGGTGCATGGAGGCAAACGGTGCCGACTTACGGGGATCTTCGGAAACTCGATTTGGAACAAGTTGGGACTTGTGGGTCGGACGAACACAGCGGGGAAGAGTTTGGTGTTCGGCTCAACCTGAGGGAGGAAAGGTTAACGGGGAAAGATCGTTAGAAATGTGTTCTGCCTTTGTGGGACTTGAAGAGCAACACCTAAGCAGACAATAAGACCTAGCAATATACTCGAGGGGGCTTGGAAAAAAAAAAACTCCCTAAAATAAGCCCTAGCCAAGTATTTGAGGACGCTTATAAAAAAGACTCCATAAAATAAGCCCTAGCGATGCATTTGAGAAAGCTTTGGACTAAGACTCCCTAAAATAAGCCTTAGCGATATATGACTCCCTGACTCCCTGAATTAGCCCTAGCAATGTATTTGAGAAAGCTTGGAAAAAAGACACCCAAAAATAAACCATAGTGATGTATGGGAGAAAGATTGGAAACATAGACTTCTTAAAATAAGCCCTAGCGATATATGTGAAGAAAAATTGAAAAAAAAGACTCCCTAAAATAAGACCTAGAAATATATGTGAGGACCATTTGGGAAAAAACCTCCCTAAAATAAGCCCTAGCGATGCATTTGAGGAAGCTTGGGACTAAGACTCCCTAAAATAAGCCTTAGCAATATATGTGAGAAAGCATGGGGAAAAGACTCCCTGAATTAGCCCTAGCAATGTATTTGAGGAAGCTTAGAAAAAAGACACATTAAAATATCCCCTAGCAATATATGTGAAACAAATTGGAAAAATAACTCCATAATATAAGCCCTAGCGGAAATTTGAATACCTAAAAGATCGATAGATTTTAATACGATTTGTCAAAAAAAAAAACGCTTTCTTGGACAAGAGGAAGTCACCTGGTACGCAGTGGACAGATCTTTCCCATTGGCTGTGAAGGAGACTAGGCCGGAGGTGAGGTCAATGGAACAGCCAATGTCGAGGTCAACATTGCTCCGGCCGGACGAGCCGCTGATAACGTCACCCGCACAAACCATATAGCAGTTACTCCTCCTCACGCTGCAGGACACAGAGAATACATCTGATATCAACATATAGACACACCACACCTAAATACGCCAGAATACCAGTTCATTCCAGTTAGTTTACAAGACGTTATCCACATGTGAACTTTTCGACAATAAAATACATTTTGTCTGAGCAGGGGAACTGTGGGTAATGTAGTAAATGCCATTAAAACTACAGTATATATATATATATATATATATATATATATATATATATATATATGTTCTAACTGTATATGGTTAGAACTAAAACTAAGGCCAGTTGTTATTTATACTCTAATATAATATATAAAAATGTATATACCGTATTTTCCGCCGTATAAGATGCACTTTTTCTTCCCCAAAACTGACGGTGAAAAGTTGGTGCGTCTCATACGGCGAATGCAGAGATCCGATCTTAGTATGCAATACCGCGGTATTACACACGTTGTCTCGCTTTCTTTCTCGCGCAGAATATTGTGAAACAATGAAACCATGATTTCCAAACGAAAACAAACTTTGATCAAAATAAAACAAGCAGATTTTCTCGCGCGCGTCTTTAAAACTAAAACAGCCGCTCTTCTCTTAAAGGCACAGAGCAGTAAACCGAGCGGCAGGCGTATGCGCGTGAAGTACAAACTGTGTTCGATTAGCAATGTCCGTGTCGTCATTGGTAGTTGTAAGTTACAACTTGTAATGAAACTAATGTGTAATACTGTATTAAGGTGTTTATATACTTCTAATTACTATATATACTTCTAATATAAATCTAATTCATGAATTATCACGGTATCCACGGTATTGCAAAATCCAAATCGTGGCACATCTCAATACCGGTTCACGTTAATACCGCTATAGCGCCCACAGCTACTTTCACTGTTTACTGACTTTACTGACTGTTCATGTCACATGTTTGGCATACATTTGTTCTTAAACTGCTGTTAACTTTTATACAATTGATATAAAGTATTTTACTACAGTATTTGGTTCAGAATCTTTTTTTTCTAGATTTTCCTCCTTTAAAATTGGGTGCGTCTTATATGCCGGTGCGTCTTATATGGCGAAAAATACGGTAAGCAAATTAGATCTTGTAAAAATACAAAAACAATTGCACATGTGTGTGTGTGTATGACACAGCGAACCTCTCGTGAACTCGTCCTCGCTCGTCTCCCAGCGTCACGGTGACGGTGCGAACCTTGCTGAGGCTGAAGTGTTTGGTGTAGTAGTGATAGTCCGGCGTCACCCAGCCCACCCACACCGAGGACGGATCCTGCCCGCCAAACACTTTGAGAGAGTAGAAGTACTGAAACACACACACACACCATATGATCGCCCTGAAGCGCACACAACAGGATCACAATGTCTCCTCACGATTATGGAAGGCAGAAGTTTGATTTATTTTATTCATAAACGGCTGAGCATATTAACGTAACAAACCGGCCATTTTTCTTAGGGACACCAGTTCAACTGCTCATTAACATATCTCTAATCACCCAAACAAATGGCAGTAGCCCAATGCATTTGGGCATATGGTGCCTATATGATTGACACATGCAGTTTCAAACTAGCACCAGAAGGTAATTTAAGTAACTCTGATGGTGGAATGGTTGTTAGTGCCAGGGTGCTGTGGGTATTTCAAAAACTGGTAATCAGCCTGGGTTCTCACGCAAAAACATCTCACAAAATGGTCCGGGGAAAAAAAAAATCCAGTTACTGGCAGTCCCGTGGAGCAGAAGTTATCACCTTGTTGATATCAGAGAATGACAGCTGGTTACAACTAGTAGAAAGGCAACAGTAACCCAAATAACAACAACGAGCTTTGCAGAAGAGCTGCTCTAAGCACACAACGCATCAAACTTTGTGGCAGATGAGCTGCAGCAGCAGAAGTCCACACCGGGTGCTTCCCCTGTCATCTAGCAATGCTCCCAGACTGGTTCCTCGAACAGGACAATGAGGTGACAGTCTTCAAATGGCCCCAATGTAGATCCGACAAAACTGCGTGATGCTTCACTTCAATATGGACCAAAATCTCAGAGGAATGTTTCCATGACCTTGTTGAATCTGCGGCATGAAGTGTTAGGGCGGTTCTGAAGACATAACGGCGTCCGACTCGGTACTAATAGATTTTTTTGTACAACTTTGTACTAGTACTTGTAACTTGTACTGTAAATTGCACCTTTTTGTACTACTTGTATTTTTGTAAAAATGTATGTCTATCTGTAAAGAGCGTGGATGAGTAGAGAAAGCAATGTCGACTCTCTGCACGTCCAGTACGTACAGCAGAGTTGACAATAAAGCTGACTTTGACTTTAACTTTGACTAGTAGAAACTTTGACTAGGATTCTTGATACATGACGTTCTTGTTTGCATGTAATGGTGCACAGGAACGTTCACTACAGCTGATGCTACATTCCTAAGGAGTTCGGTATCACAGGGATGCACCTGATCACTCACAAGCCTTGTTTTCACCTTCGTTATGCTGCCATAATCCACCTTGCCTCCGTCTTCCTTCTTGGCTCTCTGGTCTTCAGCGAGCACCTCGTTGATGTCGGTGGTCTTCCGAGGGCCGGAGTGGAACTCCACCGGCATGCTGAGGCGGCAGCAGATCATGTCGTCGTTGCTGGTCTGCGTGCCAAACGTCTTGTGCGTGACCTTCAGACACGGGGGCGTGTCCACGGTGCCGTCGATTCTCGTAACCTGAATCAGAACCATCCGTTTACACTGGGATCTTGAGTGACCCGGTGGGTGAGTACAGATTACTATGATACTGCTCCGGGTTTGTGTGTGTTCACTTCACTGTCTGTATGTGCACTTCACTTGGAAGGGTTAAAAGCAGAGCACAATTTCAATATGGTCCCTACCTTACCCTACCCTAACCTACCCTACCCTACTCTACCCTACTCTACCCTACCATACCCTAACCTAACCTAACCTACCCTACCCTACCCTACCCTACCCTACCCTACCCTACCCTACCCTACCCTACCCTACCCTACCCTACCCTACCCTACCCTACCCTACCCTACCCTACCCTACCCTACCTTACCCTACCCTACCGTACCCTACCCTACCCTATCCTATCCTACTTTACCCTACCGTACCCTACGCAAATCCGTTTTAGTTTTGAGAAAGTACTTGAATAAATGGACTTTCTTGCTTCACTTGATCTCCGGAGGCGCGGGCTCTGAAACTATATTCTTTTTAACATTGAGTTGGGTTTTTACGAGCGCAATAAGTGTAAAAATTATAAGGGAGTCAATTCTTGCATGATTTAGTGTTGGAGATAGTACATGAGTTACTGCTAAATATTTACTTATTATCATTCATCTCCTGTGTCCTAACAAAAGGGGCCCGTCTTACCTAAACATCGCGCTCTTAATTCTCCGTGAATTATACATGTAATTTCTCCTTTGCAAAGTCTTGCATCTCGCACTGCAGCCGACAGAACTTGTGACCTATTCTCCTGGATTTTTGCTATAACTGCAAAATGCGCTTCGACGATCGGACACCACATGGTTGATCGGTTTTACTATGTCGGGGGTTAACATATCGTGTGGGAAAATTCCGTGACGTCAGTACACAGACGAGGCCATCAGGACTCAGTAGGTCAAGTATATTTAGGCTACTTAAAATTTTAAAAACGTTCAAAAATATAAGCAACTTTTACTCTACTTGACTACATTTGTGATTGAGAACCTTCACTCCACTTCATTTGATTTGACACTTACCGCTGCTCGTTACAATGTGGTTGTGTGCAACAAGTCAGCAATTTTCAACAGCGATTAATTTACACTGAACTCTTTACACCTCTGCTTTTTTATTCCTAGCCACTGTCGCGATCTAGCTTGCTCTTCTGGTCATAGCCCATAGTCTGAACAACAATGGACATATTTTCCTTTCTGACTCTTTTTATTCCCCAAATTGTTTTTAAACTCATATAAAGAATCGACATTTTTCTTTTTCAAGACTTTTTCACATAGCGTCTTTGCGTTGGTCTCGGACTAAGGAAAGCGCTATATAAATGAACTTGAACTTGCTTAGTTTGCTTCTAATGGTGATGAGTCTGGATGCAGTGGTCTTTAACCCTTTACCGCTGGCTACCAGACAGTAAACTTTAAACATTTGTTTTTCGATTCAACGTAATATTTCAAAAAAATATTTAAAAAAAAAAAAGAAAAAGAAAAAATAATAAAAAAATGTATTATAATTTTATATGTTATTTTAAACGTATCACCAGAAGATACATTGTGTAATAAAGGAAGGGGTTAAAATTTCAATCACAAAAATTTACCACGCCACATTCAAGCAACCCACCAGACAACCCTTCTCTTAGAAATTTGAGCAAAAAAGTTACTGTTCTCCCCCCTACACCACCAAAACTAGTTTTTAATAAAAAAATCAATTTTTCCAAAATTTGGAGCGGCTCCCCTAGTGGTCACTGCTGTGGAAAAGCAATGGAGCAGATAATTGCTGCCACCCAGTGATCAAATGATGTATTACAAGTGTATGTTTGAATTGATCAAGTTTTTTGAAAAATAATTTTAATTTAAGGCCCTGTAATCTGACAACAAACGGCATCAAATTTGATACAGAAGGCAGTAAAGGGTCAAGTAAGCGTTTCACCGCCCGCACCTCGATGTGAGGATGGTCCTCCGGCACGTTAACGAAGGTGGGCAGGCGCTTGCTGAACCACATGGTGACCTCGCGATTCATGTTGACGGCGAAGGGCTCGAAGCCTTCCTGTAGGCCGCACATGGTGTAGTACTTAAACGTGCTGGCGTCCTTCCCCAAGTTCATGCGGCCAATCTGACCCAGGCCGAGGCTGCAGACCGGGATGAATCCTGCGGGGAAAACTCCTTCCGTCAATCAGATTCTCGGACGGATTCGTTTTTCCGCCGCTCGCTCACCCTCCTCGGTTTCGAAGTCGGCGAAGCAGAGCTCGGAGCCCTTGTTGGTGATCAAAATCTCTCCGTTCAGGGTGAATATCATGGACTTGTCCTCCATGTTGATCATGCATCCCACCACGTCTCCGATATTCCAGTTCCTGCCGAAGAAATGGCTGCCCATGTGCACTCGACGACCCTGTGGCACGTTTACAGATTAGGGCTGTTACAGTGAAAATCAAGCTCGGGTTTTGCGTTGTGCCACCACATCATTTTCCAATATAGAAAATTCCCCCGATGCATAATGAGGTTTTGAAAGTCAAGACGAGGCTAAAAGATTAGCATGTAGCTAGTTTGCTTTTAATAAATTGACTACAACTCTTCTTCTTCGTTAAGAGACGTCCATCTTTTATTTCCATCCATTATTTCGTAATTTAGCATATGCACAATAATAAACCTTATCTGACTGATATTTCTTGTTTTAAAACGTCTAACGTGACGTCAACGTCAGCGCTATTCTACGTTCTTCACAGGAATGTTATGACAATATTGCTCCAAATTGTAGTTTATTTTAAGCACATTAGTTTGACTTTTTCACCAGAAATTTTAGGTAAAACGTCAGAATTCTGTGATACAAAAAGCCACAATTAAACAAGCAATTGTTATATAAAAAAACGTGATTAGCTCACATTTTCATATAAAAAGTCGTAATTAACTCGTAATTTTAGTATAAAAAGTTAATTTTAAATTAAATTAAAGAATTAGTTAAAATTAATTAAAGAATGACCGTATATTTTGGATTATAAGGTGCACGGTCAATTTTAAGTTTGCCTCGTCTGAAAATTACGGTAAGAATTTATACGGTAAGTTTTAACTGGAAAACTGAGATTTTACAATTCTACAAACTTACGGGACAAAAATCAGAAATTCCAAATTTAAGACCAAAAAATAAAAATACATTATTTATGTGAATATACGAACCCCACTGATTTATCAGACAAAAATACAAATAAAAAAAAAAAGTCCCAAAATTTCCGGCTTAATACTTAAAAAAATACTTTTACTTCTTTTAACAAACCTAACTTGTGGCTTGTCTTCAATGTTGTATTTTATTGCTTTTGCGTTTTATTTTTTATCCCCTTTATAAATGTTTTTTATGCCGGACGATTGCAAAATACATTTCACTTCACGTTGTTTAAAAATAATTGTGAATGTGACAAATAAAATTTGAATTAGAATATGACTGTCAAAGTATGACAATAATTTTCCACCAAAATCGCCACGCCTTGCCATTTACAACTCAATGAAGATCTGTTCAGGTCATGATACTAACGACACACTCACCTTGTAGCCATCGAAGACAAAGGCCTGGTCGTCCAGTCCCAGCTCCATGTCGGGCCTGCAGCCGGGCCGCGCCCACCCCACCCTCATGTCTCCGCCCGTCAGAGCTTCAAACTCAAAATACCATTTCCCAGTGGTCACGGCGAAGGTCTTCTCCACGCGGAAGACGCGGATGGACTCAATTCCGTCTTTTTCCCCTGTGTGGGCACCTAGTGCAAAAATAATGCACAGTTAAAAAAAATCCAATTCAATTTCTTTGTCACAATTGTGGATTTTGGCCATTGCCATGGCAACGCCCTTGTAAATACAACATGGTTACTATTGGCTTTTATGATCAGGATTGTCGCCTTGAATTTTCCAGAAAGTTTGGTACGCCTGTAGACAAACAAATTTGTGGATCCATTAATTTCAATTCATTTTTGTAATCATTATATAAGAGGCGCTATAGGTGATATTTACACATTTTTTTTTCACTTTTGAGTTCAGAACACCGGGGCCTAAATTTTATCAATAGACTTTGATTGCATCCGATGTAGCGTGTGCAATTGAGAGCAATTTTTTTTTATTTTTAGCATCCCATAAAGAATGAATGGTGGTTTGTTTTGGTCATTGCCATGGCCACAGCGTTTTTGATTGGCTCTGTTGGAACGTTTACCCAATTTTTTCAAGGGCCGTGTGTGCGCACAGCGTAATAGTAGTAATTTTCACTTTTTTGCTAAAAACGAATAATAATAATCACTATTAAGGCGTAAGGCGAGTGGCCTAATGATACCGTAAAATACATTACAATATAATAAACATGCAAAAATACAAAAGCCGTAAGTAAAGTGATCAAAGTGTCCCAAAGATTAAAAAAAGTGACCAAAACAGATTTAAAGTGACCAGGTATAAAGTGAAAGTGAAAAGTTGCGGTGGATTCGACTCCCAGAGAATCCGGGAAGAATCGTGAAGCACTTTGGATGAAGGAAATTCCACATGATTCCTGATGTAGTAATCCACAAGATCTTACTCTCTTGATCCGGTGGATCTATGTAGTATCCATAGCCCACTAGGGTCCGGATGGCCTCGCGGAGACTGTCCCGGTTGGACTTCTTGGTTCGCTCGTCTAATAAAGCGTACGGCACCAGGCGAGGATTACGCTTGTTCTTCAAATCCTTCGATAGAGAAACACCAACAGGGAATGATCAGGGAATTTTACTTTCAGATCATGGAAAAACTGTAGCTAGTTTCAGAACCTCGAGAAAACTGTCGTGGTATTACTGTATCTCTACCCCATCGTATAAAAAAACGTAATTAGCTAACATTTTTATACAAAAAACTCGTAATTTTAGTATAAAAAGTCGTGACTTTGAGTTCATAGCTCAACAATTAAAGAATGAAATTAATTAAAGAATGACCGTATATTATGGACTATGATTTGGACTTCAGATTATAAGGCGCACAGTCAATTTTAAGTTTGCCTCGTCTGAAAATTACGGTAAGAATTTACATCTTGCAATTCTGTGAAGGTCCGTAATCGACGTTTTTAACAGGAAAACTGAGATTTTACTACTCAAACTTACGAGACAAAAGTCAGAAATTCCAGATTTTTTCAGACAGTTTGTGCAAATATACCAACCCCACTGATTTTTCAGACAAAAATATAAAAAAATATTTCCGTTTTTTTGTGAATGCTCCTCAATTGGAATGTAAGAAAAAAACAGGTGCTTAAATTTGTGTAAATACGGCACATATACGCCTATTAAAATTCAACTATAGTACATAAAATACAGTCCTTCAATTTTAAGTGGGTCTAACACAAAATCATAATAATTGATTTATTGTTTGCTTGTCATTATCCCGTATAAACGTTTAAATCCGGCCCGCCCAACTTGTAAAAATGAAATGAAAGATTTTTTTTTTCATGTAAATCCGGTTTACCTGTTATGAAGAGTTTTTTTTTAATGTATTTTAAAAAGCGTAACCATAAGCACAAAATGTACGTAAAAGCGTTGTACCAGTATATTTTGAACATTTATTCTTATACTGTCAGTCTATGGAATCAGACGCCAGAAATATCAAACTCAAATATCTAAGAAACAAACAAATCTTCACGTTTGTTTTTTTCATTTGGAGCTCGAGCTTCACGTAGGGGCGGCCCTTACTCTGATTGGCTGGTGAGAAAATGATTGACAGCCGCTTGACCAGGAATCTCGATCCGGCCCCTTTGTCAAATGTTAGAACCCAATGCGGCCGGCCAATCAAAAAGTCTGCACACCCCTGCTCTACATCGTACCTGCTGGATACCGTAGGTCCACCCTTGTTTAATCCGGTCTTTGGCCCAGACGTTATGAGCGTTCTCAGCCAGTTTGTCCACCAGAACCTCCTGACCGAGCGTCAGCTTCACGTCCGTCAGGTCCAGCGGCGTCGGCTTGTACCCGTTTGCCATCATATAGCTGCACAACACACACACACACGTGAGGAAGGTGATGACACAGACGATGAGGTTGTGTGTGTGTGTGTGTGTGTGTGTGTGGCTGGAGGTTTTACTTCTTGGGCAGTTTGGTCTTCTTCAGGTCTTCCTCAGCGTTGACGTTGACTTGTGCCACATGGCAGCCCAGAGCCAGAAGGGTCCTAAAAGCAGAAGACAAGTCCATGAGAGATGATGAATTATGACATAAAATGAATAGTATTATATACAATAGCATGTTTGAATTATATAATTGTGAATTAAAGCCGGGAAGTTAACGAGAATGATTCATCGGCTGTTAAACAGGAAGAGTGTGGTCGTACTCAACGGATTTCAGTGCCAAAAATAAAAACAAAAAAACAAACGTAAATTTCCAAGATACAAACAAAATCGCTTCACATGTACGTTTGGTTGAGGTTTTTTTCGCTTGCAATCGTCACATTTTCGTTTGAAGCAATTGTCTTTTCGTTCGATACATTTTTTTTGCGTTTGGACTTGTGGCACTAGCTTCACGTGAGGGCGGAGCTTACTCTGATTGGCTGATGAGAATGTGATTGGCAGCTGCTTGACCCGGAAGTGTGGGAGGAGTTTAGCGAACATACACGTGTCATTCATCGCTTTTAAATAGTAAAAATTGTATTTTTCAACATTTAAATTTTAATATTAGTACAATAAAGTGTGATTAAAGTTTTTATTTTAGCACAATATTGCTACATTAATGTGGTGGCAGATACTTCAGAACAATAGTAGACATTTGTGTTTCTTAACATCGAAATACTGAATTATTAAATGTGCAGAAACGGTCCTGATAGGCGGCTTACAAATAAATGTATTGTTGTTGTTGTTGTTATTATTATTAATAATAATGAAAATAATGATAAAATGTTTAGTTTGTTTGAAATACTTTTCAAATAGTCGGAACACTACAAATGGATAAATAATCAGACAATGAAGATTCAGACGGAGTTAAGTGCTCACTAAAACTCCACCCACACTTCCTGGTCAAGCAGCTGCCAATCACATTCTCACCAGCCAATCAGAGTAAGGGCCGCCTCCACGTGAAGCTACAGCCAGACGAAGAAATAATTAAACAAACGGAAAAATCTCAAACAAAAAAAAAAGATTTTTTTTACGAAAATGTGCAAATAAAAATGTGAAAATTGCAGGCGAAAAAAAACAAGAAAAGCAAAAGGAAATGTGAAGCATTTTTGTTCGTTACTTCGAAATATACTTCATTTTTTATTTACTCTATTTTGGCACTAATCTGATTCCAAACCCTCACTTTAAAGTCTCGGTGGACATCTGCAGGTTGTAGTTCTTCTCGGTTTCTGGCAGCTTGGAGAAGTCGACGAGACACGGATGCTGTCTCTTATTGTCGTCACGGACCTGAAACACAAATTAATACAACGATTATTACAGATGATTGCTAGTTATTCAGGGTTTGGAGCAAAATGTCTTGATAATGCTTCAAAACCAGAGCTGTATTATTCATAAAACAGATTCTATATGTAAAAAGAGTAGCCTAAAAAATCATGAAAAAAATGTAAAATGAAAAAAAAAAAACATATTTCTTTTAAGGGCAAATTTTAGGGCATTATGTAATTAGCACAAAACAGATTATATATGTATAAAAAATAGCATGAATAATCATGAAAAGAATTGGAAAATCAAAAACCACATTTCGTTTTAGGGCAGATTTTAGGCCATAATGTTATACGCACAAAACAGATTCTATACGTAAAAAATTGCGTGAATAATCATGAAGACAAATTGAAAAAAAATCAAAAACCATATTTCATTTTAGGGAAAATTAATACGCACAAAACAGATTCTATATGTAAAAAAAAATAGCATTGAAAACTGTAACATTCAAAAACCATATTTCAGATGTTTTCTAGAAAATAAAGAGCACAAACAATCATCCATTCACAACACGAGCATAAATCAGTGTTGAAATGATGATTACGTGCTTGATAAATGAACCCTGACAGAGAATAATGATGCAGTTTTAATACGTCAAGGAACAAAACAGCAGAGATCTGACGCAAACATCTTATTGACCAACACTGTTTAATATTAATGGAAGAATAAAACACCGTCAACAACGTCTCATGAATAATTCAGCGGTAAACAGCTGGGAAATATTGGTTCTTGAGAAAAGTCAATAGCAATGAAGGTGTTCAATCAAAATTCCTTGCTAGTGCTTATTAAAAGTGGAAGAAATTATAGATTATTATGCCGTAGATGAGAGAAAAGGCACTTTTTCCGCATTGGTATGCAAACGGCAATTCAACGTCATTTTAATCAATCAACCATTTTTCTACACCAAGATTTCTCATCAAAAAAATTTTTTTTTCCCCTAACGAAAAACGAAACCTGAGTTTTCTGAATCTAAAAACAGATTATGTTACATTATTTTTATCTGCTATGAAAAAAAAGAAAAAGAAAAAAAAATACATAATTCAGAAAATTAGACACTGCCAATGAAAAATCAGTTAATAATTAATGGATCTAAACAATGGTAGCAATATTTATTTGAATTTACAGCATAATAAACCTCAAAACTTTTACACATTTTTTTTTACTTTTTTAAGATTTTACAGATCAAAGACTAATTAAGTTTAACGACGCCTTTTTCGTTTTATTCCGTCAGTGTGTTCACACCAAACGTGGCTTTCTGATTGGCTGGCGTAGAGATATGAAACAGTTGTTTTTTCTCAAAAAAATAAATAAATTTTTGAATTTTATGAATCTAAAAAACATGGATTATATCTCATTATTTTTATCTGCTTTAGAATAAAAAAAAAAACATGATTCAAACAATTAGACACTGGCCTTGAAGAATCTGTTACAAATTCATAGATCTAAACAATCATAGCAATAATTATTTTTATATACAGCAATGAATAAAGCACAGAATTTAACGCATTAAATTTGAAGAACTGTCACTCACAGATCAAAGGCTGATAAAGTTAAACAACGCTTGTTTCGGATACTTCCGTCAGTGTGTTCACACCAAACGTGGATTTCTGATTGGCTGGCGTCTAGATATGAAACAGCTCATTACCATAAAGTTGTTCAAAGCGACGACACCCGGTAAATTATCCGCATCGACGTGGGATTTAAGCCATTTTTTTTTCTCAAATCTGAATTTTCTGAATCTAAAAACATGGATTATATTTCATTATTTTTATCTGCTTTATAATAAAAAAAAACACATTATTTGAACAATTAGACACTGGCCATAAAAAAATCAGTTAACAATTAATTGATCTAAATCACAGCAATAATTATTTCTATACACAGCAATAAATAAAGCGCAACATGTTAACGCATTAAATTTGAGGACTGTCACTGAAACAGCTCATTAACATAAATCAAAAAAGCTCTTGTGCACTGCAGCATCACCAGTTATTTTAAAATTCATCGCGCGCATCTCTCCATTCTGCTTGACATTCTCAATTATCCTCGTCCGAGTTCCCGCGCCAGTTCAGCAATTATTCTGTGGCTCCTGCTGGAGATAATGGGTTCTTTGGGTTCCTGTGCGCTACCTTGCCGTAGATCCAGCCGAGCTCGATCTTGTTCATGCC
>MU204340.1:241190-252642 GCA_017309775.1 Paedocypris sp. Pulau Singkep | reverse complement strand
TTTCAAGCATAAGTCAGGAACAATCACAAATAAAAGGAAACACGTTGTCTTTAAGCAGCGGCGCGTGTGTGTAGGCAGACGTGCTACAGTAGAAGCTTTTATTAGCGCAATAACAGAAATAAACAAACATTAGAAACACAGCGACAAAATAACACAAGTACAATCATTAATATTACAACAAAGAGAAACTACAAACCACGACGGCTAACAAACGGGTCCAATGTGTCTTCGCAGAAAGAGTCAAAACAGTCGAAAATGAAGAACACGGGCAAGAAGTAAAAAAAATCCAAGGAAGGGACACAATCAAAACGCTCGGTCTGCTAAACAGGGGATAATAAACCTTCGCTTCTAATAAAGAAATACTAATAAAGAAAAAAATAGTATTTTTAAGAGCATATTAATATAATTGAGCCAGAAACGCTAATAAAAATTAAAAATAATGTATTTATTATAATTTTAAATTCTGTGCCTGAAAAGTCAGCGGGGTGCTTTTATTCGTGGAATGCTTATTTTTGCCTAAATACGGTAACTTGCACCACCCTCGTGCTGACGGGACGTCTCTGCGGGCTGAAGCTATGGCAGATGTCTGCTGACTGAGCGGCGGGTGGGATTCCTGTGAGATCCTGCAGCGGATAATTGCTCCGGGACGATTTTACAGCAGCTAACGAGCCCAACGCGGACACGAGGGCGGAGCAATCCCGTCACGTAAACCACGACGCTCCCACTGGGATGATCAGAGATCCGGAGGTCAACGACCTTTACTCGTCACAGAGAACCTTCGGGAATCGTCCCGTATTTCAAATCATATTTGAAAAAAAACGGGATGGGTTTTGTCCCGTATTTTCATCATCTCGTGTGAATCAGACATTTTATGAGATGCTCCTTTTCTGCTTTTATTCAGGTGATACTCGACGCCATCGTTAGTTTAATCGGTCTCTTGTATGAGATAAAGTCAGTGCCAAAAATATCTGTGGGGACATGGTAATGACAGTGTGATTATCATCAACAAATTAATAAATGAATTGCTAAATCACAGTAAAACTAGTTATCTGTGAAAATCTAGCTGCAGTCATTTTTTTTGTAATTTACCGTTTTCTACTAGTTAATAAAAAATCTGTGTGTTTAATGTTAAACTGAGTAAGGTCATGTCAACAACTAAAATCACTATGGCTAAATATTAATGGATAAAATCCAACTTCATCTCATTTGGCCTGGTTTTCACACACTGTGTCGCAAATTGTAATTTGTAAAAATTCCATAACTACAATGTAGGTGAATCACAATCCAATGTAATACAGTATTATTTCTTGCTTGTTAAGGTCAGAGAGACACACAATTTATTACATGAAACATTAATACAACATAACTCCCATATGTAAAGAAAATAAACTAGTAAATTGTAACTGTATATATATATATATATATATATATATATATATATATATATATATATATATATATTATTTATTTATTTATTTTTCTTAATAGAAATAGGCTATAAACAACTAGTGAATGCTGGTAGGTATTTTTGTATGTGCAAAAAATTGCAAATATTTTAGCCGCCCAATAAAATGATTTCAGTTTATTTTCATGTTTTGGCGTTCACGCTTTCCTGAAAACATATTTCATAGCAATCGCTGTATCACAAAGTGATGTCGTTTTCACCACGCCCCGTTGCCACCCCCATCCAAATTGCCCCACCCCCTTCAGTATGCGTCCCTTAATTATTGTTATTAAAAGCGGTAACCCTAATCTCAGTGTCTCGTCAAACGGCGACAAACAGGAGACGTTCCTCAAAAAAACTCAAAATCTCCAATAAAGTCTGAAACGTGAATGTTAGCTAAGTGGCTAACATGCTAATAACAACAAACGAAAGAGTTTAAACTTTAAACTTGGCACACATCTGGTTCTCAATGCAAGTGAGATAAAGTTCATTTTCTATTTAAGTAAAAAAAAAAAATGGCAAATTAAATAAAAAAAAATATCCGAAATGTACAAAAGTGCAGACAATTCCTTTAATTAGGAATCTCAGCTCGCTCGACCCAAAATGCCAAAAAAAAAAAAAAGCCTTTAGAAAAAGCACATTGGCTAAAATCCCACGCGACGGCATGGCTGACCAATCAGAATGGAGTATCTCAGACAGCCTGGCCACATGCTCCGCTAATCCGCCGTCTTTGCAGCGTTTCCGCAATATCTTAGCACATCCCGGGCTGGTTGTTGACTTTAAAACGTGATACGCACTGTGCAAATAAAAGTGCTGCTGAAACATCTTGTTAAACGGAGCCGGAGACGTGTGTCGTATGTGCGGGGGAAGCATTAACTTTTAACAGGCTAAATTTAACCCCGAGAGCGCAGGCGGCTTCCAGAACAACATAAACTCCAAATAAGCCCCGCGCTACTGTACTGGCAACCACTGCATGCCAGAAATCCACAACAAAATATTGAACAAAATATTTGTAACTAATGCAATAAAACGTAATAAAAACATGCTACATAGCAGTTGTTTCGTTTGCCTGGTAATACGTTTACCAACATCGGCGCGAAGGTTTTCATTCGCGATTTGCATGATGTAATTTCAAGATGGCGGCTCTACCAGAAAGAAGGAAAAAAAAAAAAAAAAAGCATCGCCATTCTGGGAGAAGACAAGCTTATTTTAGATTTTAGAAGCAAGATCTCTGAAACAAACTAGTGTTTTTGCAGATTTTTCCGATTATTCGACGTGGATAAAAGATTAAACGACTCGTTTTACACACGTCTGGACTCTCGTCTCCATGCACGCTAGCGGTAAGAAAGGTAAGAAAAAAAACGCGCTTCTTTCTCACAGCCCAAATTTTTCGGAACTCAAAACGAAATTTTTGCATTTCGTTATTGAGGATTTTCGTTATCTAGGACATTGGTAAGAAAACTGTATGATGATGATAGCGAAACGAAGGTCATCGATCTCGGCTCCTACGATTAAACTTTCCAAACGTTCTCCTCTCTATATATTTTCCACAAAATAACGTTTTTGAAAACGAAATAGGCATAATCGCAGAGTTATAATTGGGGAGAATCTTGACGTAAACAAATCAACTACATTCAAACAACATCGTAAAAATATGCAACTAACACTGAAAATGAAGGACGAACTGCCGGATCTCAATCATCAAGTTTCAACACAAATAACTGTAGTTCTGCAATGTTCAATTACTGCCCAAGAAACCTCCTGCATCTCTGTGTCAGCATCATCTCCTCATCCGGACCACAGAGTTCTGAGAACTATTTTTATAAACATCAGCGTCATATATACTTAAGCCAAAATTAATCCCAGCTCCACATTCCAAGGTCAAATTTCAAGAACGAATGAACTATTCCAAAGGTAAAACCGTTTCTATGAGTTTCCGCAGCATAAAAACCTGGAAGAAACGGACACAAATATTCAGGACTCTCATTGGGGTGGAGGTCAAAAGGGAATGCTCTGATTGGATAACAGCATGAAGAAGGCGTGGCCATTAATTGCCAACACACAACATCAGAAGGGACTGCCCTGATTGGATAATAGCATGAAGAAGGCGTGGCCATCTATTTCCAATAATCAACATCAAAAGGGACTGCCTTGATTGGATAATAGTACGAAGAAGGCGTGGCCAACAATCAACACCTCAAATATTAAAGGATAACTTTATGGTCTCTAAACAACATCCGATTAACCTTGCGTTTAAAATCACCATTTAGATTCCTATTGTACACGTTTTTACACCTGTGCAGATATGAAACAAAACAAAACAAAAAAAAAACTACACACAGTCCCAACCTGATCCCCATCTTCTGTACACTTTTAACAGAGTTTTCTCCATAATGTTCATAATTTCACTTTTTTCATAATTTAATTCTACTCATATTTTATATTTCTCATTTGCACGGTCCACCCTAATCATTTGTATTATTCTGCTGTATATTTTACGACAATAAAAAGCACTCTGTGTGTGTGTGTGTGTGTGTGTGTGTGTGTGTGTGTGTGACCACTTAAACTGGTTTTGAAAGCATCAGAGAGCGATAACCGAGACATAAGGAGATATTTCTGAGATGCGGCAGCAGTAAATCTTGATGCAGAGCAGGACAATCACGGCGTAATTCCATTAGTATGACAGAAGGTCTGCGTCACGGGTTTAAACAACTACTGCGGGTAACGGTTCGGTTCCACTGGAACGCGCTAGACCGCGATAGAAAACGGCATCAGAAGTGTCACTGTAACCCAGTCTTGGCGTATCGATTACGCAGGTGCAGTGACCGATCGGTCCAGAAATAGAAAAGTCCTAAAGGAGCCCAGCGTCCAGCGGAGCGTTATACGCCGCCCGGTCTGACTCGAAAAATACGTCTAAAAAAAAAAAAAAACGAGAAATACGTCTTAGTGGTGAACAGTCGTGTCAGACTTGTTCAAATATGGAATCCGATTAGTACCGAAAATTTCAAACGCAAAACGCTTCACATTTCCGTATTTTTTGCTTGCAGTCTTTTCAATTACGTTTGAATTTTTTTTCCGCTTCGGATTTTTGATTTCGACTTTTCGTTTTGTTGTTGTTTCCAAATCACTTGTTTGGATTTCTGGCTTAAGTTTCACGTGGGGGCGGGTCTTACTCTGATTGGCTGGTGAGAATGTGATTGGCAGCTGCTTGACCAGGAAGTGTGGGAGGAGTTTAGCGAATGTACACCGTGACATTCACTGCTTTTTTAATATTAGTACACAAACTGTGATTTACGTGTTATTTTTGCACAATATTGCTAACTTATTGTGTTGCAGATACTTCAGAATAATAGTAGACACTGTTGTTTCTTCACATCGAAATACTGTGTAAGCGATAGACACCTTACAAATAAAATATATTATTATTGTTATTTTTATTATTAATGAAAATAATAATAAAATGTTGTGCTTGTTTTAAAAACTCTTGTAACTCACTGCTAACTTGAATTTAATGTGAAATCTCGCTAAACTCCTCCCCCTCTTCCAGTCAATCACATTCTCACCAGCCAATCAGAGTAACGGCCGCCCCTTTGTGAAACTTGGGCCAGAAATCCAAACTAAAAATTAAAAAAAAAAGCCAATAAAAAATCCGAAGCGAAAAAATAAAAAAAATGAAAAAATAAAACAATGTGCAAGCAAAAAAAAAAAAAAAAAACTGAGGTAAATGTGAAGCATTTTAGTTAGTATCTTACAAATGTATGTCGGATATTTTTGCCACTGATCCGAAACCATATTAAAACTTCACATTACGAAGCAGAAATCGAACCCGCATCGGATGCTCGCGGACCACAGGTGCGTCGGGAGCGCGCATTCACGCACCTGCCCGCAACTTCCACATATAAGGGAAACGGACCGTAAATAGCTGCTTCTGCTCGTGCGCGCGCGGCTCTGCAGAATTAAAACAGCCCGGTTCCGACCCACACACACACACACACACACAAACCAAAAAAAAAGACGATCCGCTGGCGCACAGAAAGCGTCTTACTCACAGTTCGCAGGAACTGGACTTCATCTTCCCCTTCACCTCCTTCGGCCATGGCTGAGGGAGAGTCTGCTAGAGCCCGAGAGCCACTGACATTGGCCAGACACACGGCGCTTCTCGCGTTCTGCCGATATCAGCACACGACTCCATCCAGCGCCATATAGGGAGCGCGGGAAAACCCACCGCGCGCCTGTCGCTCCGTGTCACGCGCGCCAATGGACCACCGGCGCGGGCACGCGCATCCGCATCCGCATCACCTTTGCGAGGAGCGAGCGAGACCGTCTGTGAATGCGACTCATGTGATGAAGACAAACTTTAATTGGACTTAATGATACGCATAAACGAACAAGCGTGGCAAAGAACTGTAAAACACCCGTAGAGCTGTTATGACTGGGTTTTTTTTTTCCTATAAAAATGTTAATTAATTAGATATATTTACAACATTATTCAGTTCCCACGAATTACGTTGATTGTAAAACACAAATCAGGTTCTTACAAAATGTTCTATTTAGTGAACGTTTTTTTTTTTAAGTTTTTATATGCATTTTGGTAGTATTAAATGAAACGAAGGAAACGAATCTTTAATTAATTTAATTGAACTTGAATGTTACACAAATGCAAAGTTGGAGACAGACAGACGGACAAACAGATGGATGGACAATGATTAGATATATCAATTAGACTTTATATCAATTAGACTTATTACTTTATTTTAATAACATTTTTACTTCGTTTAATTCCCACTCATTTAAAAAGCTTGACTTTTTAATACAACAGTTAACGAAATGCTATTTTTAGTAACAATATTCCATCATTTACAAATAACGTCAAATGAACCCTATGAATAAAAAATAAAAAGTTTTAAAATGCCTATTGGTAGTAATAAATGTGCAACCCAATAGCGAAATAAATCGGTAGAAAGCGAATATTCGGTTGATTAAATGGGTTAATTTCTGTAATAACAGCGCCATCTGGCGGGGAAATTGGCCAAGTAGATTTATTCTCCTAACATCAGCTAAGTTTGAAGGGCAAAAAAAAGCCCTCACATGGGCGGGGCTAAGCACAAGAGGCGCTGTTCTGATTGGACAATCGTACAAAGAAGGCGTGTCCATCGACAATGGACAATAACAGTCTCAGTAGTGAACCTGGAAGTGGATGCGCATCACACTTGTCAAGCTCTGATGGGAAACCACCAGCGCTCACACATAAAGCCTGATCAGGGTCTCAGAACTTCCATCCGAGGGCAAAGAGCGAAGAACTTTGGGATGACGACCTCGCGGGACGTGAAGGAGAAGATGTCTGCGATCAAACAGCATTTGAGAAGCAAACTCCTCACGCAGAGATCTCCAAAAGCTCGGACGGAGCCATGGAAGAAACGTGGATCTCCCGGAACCAATCAGGCGGCAGAAACGGTTTCCTTCACATGTCATGATGACATCATAGACAAGGACACGCCAGATCTTGACGGCTCAAGCGACCTCTCAGACTACGACAACGGAATGGATTTCAGTGACTACGATGCTCAGTATCTGGATTATGGAGATCTGGAAGACCCGACCTTGGACGGTTTGAGAGAAAACATCAGAATCATAGACGAGTTTGTGAAGACCAACAACCCCTGGGAGCTCCGTGAAGGTGTCACCAGAAGTGAGAAGATAAGCCACGATGGAAATGACAAGGTAGAAGAACCAAGTCAAGATGTTCTGGAGATCGAGAGCCTCTCCATCACTTCAGGGATCTTCTCCACATCTTCAACATCAGCATCCAATCAAGAGAAGATAAGCCACGATGGAAATGATAAGGCAGAAGAACCAAGTCAAGATGTTCTGGGGACCGAGAGCATCTCCATCACATCTCCAGCATCAGCATCCATTCCATCCACACGCCTGCCCATCCCACGAGCTCAGTATGGCCTCTGGCTGGTGGCTGAAGAGGATGAGGATGAGGAGGAGAACATCTTCAGGAACGGTATGTTCTTCTAAAACGAGCGTGATGTGTGTCTGTGATCAGCGGTGTGGAGAGGAATTCTCCACCCGCGTGATGTTGTCCTGATGGAGAAGCTTCCACATTCTCCAGACAATCATATGATCGTGCAGGGCGAGGAAGCGAGCATTAGTTCAGTAGCCGTGCTGTAATCCGCACCGGCTTAGAGCATGTGAGATTGCTGATGCACTTCACTGGTTCTTCTCAAAGACGCCGGAAAAGAAACACCAGATTATGATGATGTGGCCACGTTTCAGGAAAACACGTGCGCCGAGATTCTGACGCGATACAGACACATAAACAGACCGAATAGATGAATGGAAAGAAAAATAAAAGGATGGATGGATGGGAGGATGAATGGATGAGAGAATGGATGGATGGATGTGAGAATGGATGGATGGATGGGAAAATGGATAGATGGACGACAGGGAGAATGAATAGATGGATGGATTGATGGGAGAATGAATCAAAGAATGTAAAGTAAGAATGTATTATTACTGCGTTACTTGACACCTCGAGAAATCACTTACCCGTAAGAAGTAGAAGTTTAAAAGTAGGCGAAAAAAAATAACTACTCAAGTAAAGTGTAAATACGCCAAAATTCTACGTAAGTAACAAAGTATTATTACTCAGTTACTTGACAACTCAGGAAATCACTTACCCGAGAAGTAGAAGTTCTCACTTACCCGTAAAAAGTACAAGTTCAAAAGTAGGCGGAAAAATAACTACTCAAGTAAAGTGTAACTAAGCCCAAATTCTACTTAAGTAACAAAGTATTATTACTCCGTTACTGGACACCTCCGGGAATCACTTACACAAGAAGTCGAAGTTCTCACTTACCCGTAAGAAGTAGAAGTTTAAAAGTAGACGGAAAAATAACTACTCAAGTAAAGTGTAACTAAGCCAAAATTCTACTTAAGTAACAAAGTATTATTACTCCTTTACTGGACACCTCGGGGAATCATTTACTCATGTAACACAACTATCCGAGTGATTGTCACAGCATTATTGTGTCACGATACCTTATAATTATCATGGTCCTCTGAGAGTGATGTGGTGTTCCTGCAGAGGAGAGTAAAGCACGGAGGAAGGAGAAGGAGACGCACCTGTCCTCAGATCACAGACGCTGCAGAGGCGGAGCTTCAGAGGAACATCTCAGTGGCCTTCAGGAAGCTCCAGACCTCAGCCTGAGCGTGAGTGTTTATGACCAGCTGGTGGACATCACTGCCGCGTCCCGATAAAAGAGAGACATCAGAGAAACATACGTGATTGAGAGAACGTCGTCCACCAGTCGTTTTAGAACATGACATCTGGAGCACACACACCTCACTCTGAAGGCTAAAAAAAAAATCGATGCTCAAATGAGTATTTCTAGGTGTAAAGAGTAGCTGATTTTACTCGAGTAAAAATAGAGTAAAAAAAAAAAACCAAACCAGTAACAAAGTAACAAAGCCATTTGTTACAACCAGTAACAAAGCCAATTTACTCAAGTACTTTACTCACTGCTAATCACTAACTGCATCTTCGTAGCTACAGTATAAAACAGAGACTTTACTATTTGGCTAGTTTATAGACACGCCTCCTTTTCAATCAAGTCCCGCCCCTGTAGTGGAGTAAAGATACAGATACTCAATCACAAATGTTGTCAAGTAGAAGTTGCTTCTTTTTTGATACTCAAGTACAATCAAGCAGCAAAAAAAAACCTCAAGTAGCAGAGCCCATTTACTCAAGTACTTTACACCACCTTCATTTGCCAATTTTTGCCCCCCTGTCATGAATAAATGTGATTTCAAACGTATTACAAACACAAATTACAAAAACACGTATTACAATTACAAACGTAATTGTTCGGAGACGACCTTCAGACGCCCTTGAAGGACGTTTCTTTCCCACGTTGACACTTTAGACTATAGATCATCTTCTTCTCTCTGCGCTGAGACTCAAAGTGACCAACCTTGACCCCAACATGACCTGTCCATCTCATGAGATCCGGCATCAACAGGAGCTTCCGTCGTGGAAGCGTGACTGGAAACCAGAAACTCCAGTCCTGAGGGCGGAGAACGTGTGTGTGTGTGTGTTTAAGCTTCAGCGCGCCGAGAGAGTCTCAGTCCCGCGTCTGAAGATGAAGATGGTTGTGATGAGATCAGCAAACGTTCTTGGTCTTCTGTGATGCTTCATGGATGGACTTTGAAGAAGAATCGTTCTCTGGTTGGAGTAAATTACGACGCTGTAGGAACAGTTGGGGGAAATGAACCAACTAGCTTCTGATGAGAAGATGCTGGATGTTCTTCAACCAAAGCTGACTGGACATTCTTCTGCGCTGTGGATTGAAGCTTATTGAGTGTGTGCTGTGGAACGCATCGCCTGAAATCAACCGGCTTGACCATCACAGTGGCTTTAAATGGAGACAGAAGCCATCGAGACCTTCTTGGGAAAACTGTCCAACTTCTTCTCTCCGCATAAACACTCCCGAGCTGTGATTCCAGCTCTCGATGGCTCTCACTCGCTGATTGTTTTGCAGTCTGGCCAGGAAAAGGCTGAAGATCGGCAAAATCTGAGCGGAGAAGATGCTCTTGCTACAACAATTCCGAGGAACATTGACGAAGAACATCTCAACACGTCAGAATTGCCGGAAACTGAGGTTGGTTGTTCTGGAGATGAGATGGATCATTGCGAAGCTGGTTTTGATGATCAGTTTGGGTCAATCTCGCCCAGGGTCAACCAACATCTGGAGGACACTTCAGATGGTCAAGAAAGTGTCTTCAAAAATGGGAGCATCATCTCCGAGAAGCCATTAGCTGAAGATGAAGACGACTCTGAGGAAAAGGTTTCTGTCTGCGCGAAGGAAACTGAGCCTGATGAGGGTCTTCAAAGCCCTGGATGTGTTGGTGAAGGAACGACAGATGAAGGACGTCAAAAACCAACACGATCTGCACACACGGCTCCATCTCCAAGACAGACTGTGATCATCACACGTGCTGAAGAATCTCTGTCTGAGGAATCATCTAAAGATTCCAGAAACGTGGATGGAGAGCATTCTGACCTTTGTGATTGGTGTTCAACCATGGATGATCTCCTAAAATCGGCCTCAGATGAAGCAGAACGTGTCCTCCAACACACAGATGAGGCGGAGATGAACGAAGACAGTAAAGCAGGAGAAACGTCCAAGACCTGGTCCTCATTCCAAAACCCGAATGGTTCCTCAGACACTGGGAAAGCTCCAGTGGAATCTTCTCCAGCATCCAAAGAGAAACCTCTCCAGCTTTCATCGCTCTTCATCGGGCTCCTGGGCCCCAAAAAAGAAGTCAAGGAGAAGAACGAAGCTCCATCACAAACCCAAAGCTCGGACAGCGGCCAACAGGAGGGACCTCCGGACCACGCCCCCGGCCGAGAGGTCAAAGGTGACTATCTGGAGCAGCTCCTTCACACCAGCAAGGTGAAGGAACCCACGAGTTCTCCAGAGCTGCTCAGCAGACTCCATGAGGACAGTAGTAGAGCGCGGAGCTCAGAAAGCGCTCTGGAAGCTCTGAAGGCCTTCTTCACCACGAGGAAGAAGAGCAGAGATGCAGCAGAGTCCAACGTAGGAGACGCAACAACAGCCAATCACACGCGCCGCCTTTATTTACTCCGTTTCATAGACTAATCGAGGAGAGACAAAACTGGATTAGAATTCATTACAGTATTCACTCTCTTTCTCTCACTCTCTCTTTTTTCCCCTCTTTTTGCTCTCTCTCTCTCTCTCTCTCTCTCATACACACTCTCTCTCTTTCTCTGCTGCCCATTACTCTCTCTCTCTCTCTCTATTTTTCTCACCCCCCGCTGTGTCTCTCTCTCACTCTCTCTTCCTCCCTCCACTGTTTCTCTCTCTCTTCCTCCCTCCATTGTTTCTCTCTCTCTCTCTCTCTCTCTTCCTCCCTCCACTGTTTCTCTCTCTCTCTCTCTCTCTCTCTCTCTCTTCCTCCCTTTACTGTTTCTCTCTCTCT
>MU204340.1:204199-241090 GCA_017309775.1 Paedocypris sp. Pulau Singkep | reverse complement strand
CTCTCTCTCTCTCTCTCTATTTTTCTCACCCCCCGCTGTGTCTCTCTCTCACTCTCTCTTCCTCCCTCCACTGTTTCTCTCTCTCTTCCTCCCTCCATTGTTTCTCTCTCTCTCTCTCTCTCTCTTCCTCCCTCCACTGTTTCTCTCTCTCTCTCTCTCTCTCTCTCTCTCTTCCTCCCTTTACTGTTTCTCTCTCTCTCTCTCTGCCCCATCACTCTCTCTCTCTCTTGCTCCCTCCACTGTTTCTCTCTCTCTCTGCCCCATCACTCTCTCTCTCTTTCTGCTTCCCTTCACTGTCCCCCTCTCTCTTTGTCTCTCTCACACACACACACTCTCTCTCTTTTTTCTCTCTCTCCCCCTGCTGTCTCTCTCTCTCTTTGTCTCTTCCTTCCTCCACTGTCTTTCTCTCTCTCTGCCTCCCATCACTCTCTCTCTCTCTATCTCTCTCTGCCCCCCATCACTCTCTCTCTATCTCTCTCTGCCTCCCATCACTCTCTCTCTATCTCTCTCTCTCTGCCCCCCATCACTTTATCTCTCTCTCTCACTGCCTCTCTTCACTGTCTCTCTCTCTCTCTGTCTTTCTCTTTTTCCTTTATGCCTCCCCCTCTCTCCCGCCTTTCTCTTCTTTTCCTCTATCACTCCCCTTGCCCTCTCTCTCTCTCTCTCTCTCTCTCTCTCTCTCTCTCTCTCTCTCTCCAGGTGATGGAGGAGCACACACCTCGCAGACTTCAGGCTGTGTGGCCTCCCCCAAAAGCCAGACACGAGGAGGAGAAAATGGGTTTAAAATACACAGAAGCAGGTCTGAGATGTGTATGATGAGACATTATTAGTGTGTAAATGTTTGCTCGGCTTCTAGTGTTTGTCTAAACCTCCACCCTATATGTGTTTATAAAGGGCAGATCTGCTGGAGAAGAAGCTCTCGCGCATTTTATCTTTTATCTTTTTATATTTGGGTCCGTTTCATATAGAGATGTTGGATGGGATCACACTTGTTTTCAACTTTTGTCACCTATCTCTAAGTTTTGAGAGCTTAAAAGTTGTGAACTTTACATCTAAACACATATGTATAGAGTTTAGCTATATTAGTTTAGTTAGTTTCAATCATCGTTTGTCTTTATTGAGGGGGAAAAAACACACAAGTATGAAGGAACAAATAAATTACACGACTAAAACTTAGTTTTCTCAAAACATGTCGCGCACTGCCCCCTGGTGGAGGCGATCGGGTCTGCAGTGGTTTTAACTTAAATCGTAAATAAAAACCTTATTTTATGGAATCAGATTAGTACCCAAAATATGCTTCACATTTATGTTTGTTTGTTTTTTCTCGCTTGCAATCTTCACGTTTTTGTTTGAATCTCTTCTTTTTCCGCTGCAAAATATTTCGCTTAATTCATTTTGAAACTTCAGGCACAAGCTTCGCGTGGGGGCGGTCCTTAATCTGATTGGCTGATGTGAATGTGATTGACAACTGGTTGACCAAGAAGTGGGGGAGGAGTTTAGCGAACATACACTTCGTTATTCGAACAATGCTAAATTATTCAGAATAATAGTAGACATTTGTTTCTTCACATCCAAATACTGTATTATGAAACTCTTTATTTCGCATATAAAAGTAAAGTGAGTGAGATTAATATTGTTGTTATAATAATAATAATAATTATGAATATTATTATTGTTGTTAATTACTACTATAACAACAATATTAATCTCGCTCACTTTACTATTAGTATCAGCATCATTAGTATTATTGTTATTGTTATTATTATTATTATTACTATTAATATTATTAATAATATTCGTAATGAAAATAATGATGAAAAAAATCCAGAGAAATGTTTTCTTCTAATATTGCACTGTTTTCTCTCAGAGCACCAGGCCGCTCTCCTGCAGCTGAAAAGAGAATTTAATGAAGAAGTGGAAAAAATGCAGGTACAAAATAATGAATTCAGCTGAAAGCAGCAATGTCGGGGTTCAGGCCTGAGTAAGTCTGTAGTAATGGAGTTATACACTGGTCGGCTTCTGTTGATTTTATGGATTTTAACTAAGTTACTTAGTAGCTCGATGTGAGAAGCAACATTAATTGAAACTGTTGTGTACAATGCATCATCTTAATAATGTTGTTTTCTGAGCAGTTGGCACAATGCAAACTAGATTTTTTTTTTATTAACAAAAGACTAGATCATTTTAGGTCGAAAGTGATTTATGGACATTAGCGTCACATGCTCAGTCAATTGCTAAAAAAGAAAAAAATTTTATTTGGCTTGATATGCCGTATATCAATGAAATGCCATTTTATTAAAAACTGCTAGAACTGTTTTGTTACCATTGTTATGGGATATAATATTATTCATTTTATTTTTCATATTTTATTTTATTTACCGCAATTTTGTTCTTCTTTTGTGACAATGACAAAAAAAAATGAATTGAAATGAATAAAAAAAACGAATTATTTAATTAATTCATATTTTATGATAAAACGATTGTGACTGTACTGCGCAAGGTTAGGGAATTATAAGGGCAAACATGGTAATTACATTTAAAATAATAAAGAATTATAATTCCAATAATGAATTTTTTTTTCCAGAAAAATAAAAGGGATTTTTTTTGGGGGGATCCCCATTTATTAGGGATATTTTCACAGGCGTGTGTGTGTGTGTGTGTGTGTGTGTGTGTGTGTGTGTGTAGGCCGACTATAAGCTGGACCTCCTGCGGCTCCACAAGAAGCAGGAGGAGAGCCTGTCCAGACTGCAGAGCACCGTGGTCAGTCTTCAGAAGGAGCGTCTGAGAGAGCATCAGCGAGACACCAGAGACGCCGCCGTCTCCACAGAAGACATCAGCAGACCTCGAGTCAGGAACGCGGACCTTCAGCCTGGCCTCCACAGTGACACACACTGGAGCAGAGACAGCGCTGGAGCTGCTCAACAGAAGACCGAGTCTCCACCTCCTCTGATGGCATCCGCCATGTTAAACGTAGCACCTTCTCCAGCCCATGGACCTTCTGCTCATGCTTCTGCATATGTTGCGCCTCCACAAATGGCAGGCTTGGCTCCTCCTCCTCCACCAAGTTCAGGAATTGCTCCTCCTCCACCACCAAGTTCAGGATTTGCTCCTCCTCCACCACCAAGTTCAGGATTTGCTCCTCCTCCACCACCAAATTCAGGATTTGCTCCTCCTCCACCACCATATTCAGGATTTGCTCTTCCTCCACCACCAAGTTCAGGATTTGCTCCTCCTCCACCACCAAATTCAGGATTTGCTCCTCCTCCACCAAGTTCAGGCTTGGCTCCTCCTCCACCAAGTTCAGGCTTGGCTCCTCCTCCACCACCAAATTCAGGATTTGCTCCTACTCCACCACCAATTTCAGAATCGGCTCCTCCTCCACCACCAAATTCAAGATTTGCTCCTCCTCTGTCACCACCAATTTCAGAATCGGCTCCTCCTCCACCACCAAATTCAGGTTTTGCTCCTCCTTCACCACCAAGTTCAGGATTTGCTCCTCCTCCACCACCAAATTCAAGTTTTGCTCCTCCTCCTCCTCCGCCACCACCACCAAATTCAGGTTTTGCTCCTCCTCCACCACCAATTTCAGCTATTGCTCCTCCTCCTCCACCACCACCACTACCAAGTTCAGGATTTGCTCCTCCTCCTCCACCCACACTTCATCCGATCCCTCCTCCAGCTGGGATCAATAAAGCAGCAGACCATCGTAAGCCAGCAGTTGAGCCGGCGTGTCCCATGAAGCCACTCTACTGGACTCCAATTCAAGTTCTGGAGAACAGGTACGGCTTTCCCACACCCTGTAGTCCTTGTGGACCTTGTAGATGCTCCGAGAGTAACTTCACTGAGTGAGTAGAAGACCGAGTTTGAGACCCGGTCGGGGACTTCTCATGAAGCGTTTCCTCACGTTTTGACTATCGGGGCAATGCCTGAAAACCCAGAAATGAGGAGAAGAGGCGTAGAAAGTTTAAAATAAAAAAGTAACTAAGACTATTTACAGAGACTATTTGTCTTTGAATCCGATTGGCCAGCAGGCCAGGGGGCGTGTCCTGAGATTGACCCCAGATCTCCGTGACCCAGAAATAGTGACTCTGTAATTTTGTTTCATGCCAGCCTTTTGCGTACCAACTAATAATTTTATAATCTTAAAAATTAACTTACAACTGAAATCGGGACCATTTTTGACCTTGAATGTGGTTGAAATATGAAACGACGGATCTTTCAGAAGTTGATGTTGTCTAGAACCAGTTTGGCGTTTTCCCCTGAACCTGCAAGGGGTGTGGCGATTTGGGGTGGGCGGGGCAACGGGGCGGGGCGACATCGACATCACTTTGTCATATGGTAATACGTTTTCAGGAAAGCAACACCAAAACATTCAAATAAATCTTTCATTGAAATGGAGTCAGTCTTTCTCTTTTACAACGCAACCGACTTTTTTAACGATAATCGTATTTTATTGGCTGGCTAAAATATTTGTAATTTTTTGCAGTAACAACTATCCAAACAGCACAGCACAAACATATAATAGCTACAAACATTCGCTAGCAAAGTTTTTTAATGGCCATCTTTCTATTTTTCAGAATATAGAACGTTGCAATTTCCTAGTTCATTTTATAGGGATGATTTACATTTTAAACGTGTACATTATTTACGGATGATTAAACATCAGGTCTCTGCGTCTTGTCTTTGAAGCGACACGCTGTGGAATTCCCTGCAGGAGCCAGAGATAATAAACACGGGCGAGTTTGCCGACATGTTTGCGAAACCCACGTCGCCCACCAAGAGGAAGCCGCTGTCCGAGGCCTACGAGAGCAAAAGCAAAGCCAGGAAGGTACAGACCCTCAAGCAGCTTCAAGCATGCACTTGTACATATAATTCCTCTAGATTTATGTTGTTGCAAATCTAATTGATATGGAAAATGTTGAAGTGACACAAAACGTCATCTAGGTGGCGCCATTCGAAACCGTAACTAACGGATACGAACCTGCCGCTGTTTGTCTGATTCACACTTTGACCAGTGCTGTCAAAAGTACTCACCTTCGCTACTTAAGTAGAAGTATAGATGCTAGAGTTAAGAAAAAAAACTTCTGTGGAAATCAAACTGAATAGTAGTTTTATGAAACTGCCCGATATTTGATTAGAGTAAAAGTACTGTTACTAATACTGATAAAGCGACTTTTAAGTATAAAAGTAAAAGCAATGCAAGTAAAGAAAAAATGTATGGCAATCTAGAACTACTTATATTGATATATTCAAAAGTTGTTGTACATAATTACATTGAAAATTAAATTAAAGTTTTTTAGATTGATGACAATACAGAAATATAACTAACCGAAATGTAACTGTAATGTAACGCGGCTAGTTTTGAAAAAGCGAGTAGAAAGTACAGATATTTACTTAAAAAAATAGGAAGTAGAAGTAAAAAGTAAGCGGGGAAAATTAATTACTCTAGAAAAGTAAAAGTCAAATTTCTACTTGAGTAAAGTAACAAAGTAGCATTCCTCCTACTGACTTTGACACACAATCAAAGTGTAAAGCACTTCAGTAAATGGACTTTGTTACTCAAGTATGTTTTTTGCTACTTTATACTTGTACTGAGTATAAAAATGAAAAGCAACTTTTACTCTCCACTCCACTACATTAGTGATTGTGCGCGCCACATCGGCATCGATTTATTTCGCGTTTAATTTCTTGAGTGGATGGGGTGATATCGCCATCTGTAGACCGCTGAAGATACTGAACGCTGTTTATCAGCTCAATCATGCAAATACTTAAGTTCGGATATTTCGCACGTTTGACTCAAGTCTGTTGGAAATTGGTGACTTGCATCCTGTAATGGAGTCATTTTTACTCACAGTGTCAGTACTTTTACTCAAGTACGGCTGTCTGCTCCTCTACGGCAGGTGATCAAGCTGCTGGACGGCAGACGTTCTCAGGCCGTGGGCATCCTGATCTCCAGTCTCCATCTGGACATGAAGGACATTCAGCAAGGTGAACTCACACGCGCGGTTCCTCGTGATGGACAGCACGGCGCGCTGGACGCATTTACACTTCACATTTTTTTTCTTGCAATCTTCACATTTTCGAATCAGTTTTTTTTTTTTTTTTTTAGAATGTGATTGGAGGAGTTCAGCGAACTCGCGTGTTCACATCAAAATACTGTTTTATGAGACGGTTTATGTGCAATTTATTTTTCATATAATCACGTCATTGTTATTAATATTATTAATATTTGAATGGACAATATGTAGCAGAAGCAGTGAACCAAGAGGAGCCGAGTTTGAGGTCGTTTCTGGCCTCAAACACATTTGCTACAGTACTTAAAAACGGAATCTAACACGTATCTACTAGTGTTTTTACTATAAGCTAACACGCATTTGCTACAGTGTGTTATGCTAACGCTTCTTTGCTACAGTATTTAAAAACTGAAGATGACACGCCTTTGCCACAGTACTTATAAACGGAAGCTAACGTTTCTTTGCTACAGTGTTTTTATGCTAACGCTTTGTTGCTACAGAATTTCAAAACAGAAGCTAACACTTCATTGCTAGTGTTTTTACAAGAAGCTAACACTTCTTTACCACAGTACTGATAAACGGAAGTTAACACTTCTTTGCTACAGTACTTATGAATGGAAGGGAATACTTCTTTGCTACAGTGTTTTATGCTAACACTTCTTTGCTACAGTATTTAAAAACAGAAGCTAACACTTATTTGCTACAGTATTTAAAAATAGAAGCTAACACTTCTTTACCACAGTACTGATAAACGGAAGCTAACACTTCTTTACCACAGTACTGATAAACGGAAGCTAACACTTCTTTGCTACAGTACTTATGAATGGAAGCAAACACTTCTTTGCTACAGTGTTTTATGCTAACACTTCTTTGCTACAGTATTTAAAAATTGAAGCTAATACTTCTTTGCTAGTGTTTTTGTGCTAATGTTTCTTTGCTACAATATTTAAAAATAGAAGCTAACACTTCTTTGCTTCAGTATTTCAAAACTGAAGCTAAAACTTTGTTGCTAGTGTTTTTATGCTAACGCTTCTTTGCTACAGTATTTCAAAACTGAAGCTAAAACTTTGTTGCTAGTGTTTTTATGCTAATGCTTCTTTGCTACAGTATTTCAAAACTGAAGCTAATACTTTGTTGCTAGTGTTTTTATGCTAATGCTTCTTTGCTACAGTATTTCAAAACTGAAGCTAATACTTTGTTGCTAGTGTTTTTATGCTAATGCTTCTTTGCTACAGTACTTATAAACGAAAGCTAACACTTCTTTGCTGGTGTTTTTATTAGAAGTTAATACTTCTTTACTACTGTGTTTTAAAGCTTAACTATTTATAAACGGAGGCTAATACTTCTTTGCTACAGTGTTTTTATTAGACGCTAACAGTACAGTGTTTTAAAGCTTAACTATTTATTAACGGAAGCTAACACTTCTTTACTACAGTGTTTTAAAGCTTAACTATTTATTAACGGAAGCTAATACTTCTTTACTACAGTGTTTTAAAGCGTAACTATTTATAAACGGAAGCTAACACTTCTTTACTACAGTGTTTTAAAGCTTAACTATTCATAAACGGAAGCTAGCACTTCTTTACTACAGTGTTTTAAAGCGTAACTATTTATAAACTGAGGCTAACACTTCTTGTTTTCATGCTAACTCTTCTTCCCTGCTCAGCTGTTCTGACTCTGGACAGCGCAGTGGTGGACCTGGACGCCATCGAAGCCTTGTACGAAAACGTAAGTGTCCTGAAGGCCTTTGTCTTCGACGACACCGCCTTGATTCAGCAGGAGCCACGTGAGCGCATCTGCTTTGCTTCTCTCAGAGAGCTCAGGCCGACGAGCTAGAGAAGATCAGGAGACACTTTGGTTCCTCAGACGGCGAGCGGGTCAAGCTGCTGGACAAGCCCGAACAGTGAGAAACTCCAGAGACCCACGATGCATCAGTGTATATAAACAGTGATGGCTTCGTCTGACAGGTTCCTCTACGAGCTCTCCCAGATCCCCCAGTTCTCCGCGCGAGTCCACTGCTTCGTCTTCCAGCCGAGGTTTACCGACGCCATCGTCTCCCTCAAACGCAAGACGGAGATCGTCCTCCGCGTCTGCCAGGTACACGCACCTCTGCCAAGGTGGGAAAGGTCACCAAAGGTCGGAATGCTGGATTTTGAGGCTGCTGAAAATAAGACCTAGGGACGATCAGCAGCGGGTGTATCGCGCTTTCAAGTTCAAGTTCAAGTTTATTCATACAGCGCTTTTCTTAGTTCTTAGACGGACGCAAAGACGCTCATGTTTATATTTGTTCGCTATAATGTTGTTTTTTTGATGGGATGGGTCAAATGCAGAGAAAACAATTTCCCCACTGAGAGACTAATAAAGGTTCAATTATTATTATTATTATTATTATCATTATTACCTATTGTGACACGATTGACAAATATTCGCACAATAAAATCTTCAGTAAATACGTAGTGCAGAATTAATAATCTGTTTTGATAATCATTACAATTATGAGTTAACTAGGATGTCTAAACAAAAACAAATAAAAAAAATTTTTTTTGCTCCGTTTATACGCACTTTTGAAATACTGTACCTTTTACACTTATAGGGGGGCTAATAATATTGTCCTGGTGTGTGTGTGTGTGTGTGTGTGTGTGTGTGTGTGTGTGTGTGTGTGCGTGTGTGTGTAATAAAAGCCACAAGTAGCAATTACAGAGTTCAGGCCTTTAACCATCAGCCAATCAGATCAATTGATCATTCAAATTCTAAAATATTTATTTTTGGAAATTGCATTTTAGGTCACAGTTGCTCCCACAAAAGCGAAATATAATAACAAATAAACTAAAACATATATATATAAATAATAAGAAACAAAAAAACCTAAATTAACACTGTAAATCTGCATGAAATTTTCAGTATAGTATAGTACAAACAAGTAAAAAGCGAATAACAATGAATAATAGAGTTGAAGATATTGTGTGATTATTAAGAAAATCGGACCCGTTGAACGTATAACGGCCATAGAAAAGTGAAAAGGTTCATTTCAAGTAGATGACAGTACAAGGAAAGCCAGATATTTGCTCCCATTCACCAGCAAGATCAAACTGGTTGACAAACTGGTGTTGTTCCTCCCTTCCAGTGTCTGCTGGAGCACGACAGCGTGAGGAAAGTGCTGGGACTGGTGCTCGCACTGGGAAACTACATGAACGGAGGGAGCAGATCGAGAGGACAAGCCGATGGTTTCGGCCTCGAGATTCTCCCCAAACTGAAAGACGTGAAGAGCAAAGTAAGAGTTTGTCGAGCTACATTCCACAGACTAAAACGAATACCTGCGATAAATGCGTTTACACCTTCATGAGACCAGTGAGTTCCTGGATCAGGACTGAACCAATCAGAATCCGTGTAACTACGTCAACACGGAACGAACGAATCGCTCTCTGAAGTGACTCGTTACTCTTGAGTCCTTTGTTCTTGAACGACACGTCACTAAAGGATTACTGTTGCTTAAGGAGCAAAAACAAATCTCATAACGTGCTACATATATTGGGTCTCGTCTAATTTTGACGATGTCACGGGGCTTGCTTGTTTGAACCAGCCAGTTATTAGGGACTGGCAAAGATCCAATGATCCAGTTCAAATCCAGTGAACCAATGATCCAGTTCAAATCCAGTGAGCTAATGATCCAGTCCCGATCCAGTGAACCAATGTTCCAGTTCCGCTCCAGTGAGCCAAAAATCCAGTTCAAATTCAGTGAACCAATGATCCAGTTCAAATCCAGTGAATAATTGACCCAGTTCCGATCCAGTGAACCAATGATCCAGTCCCAATCTAGTGAACCATTTCAGTGAGCCAAAAATCCAGTTAAAATCTAGTGACCAATGATCCAGTTAAAATCCAGTGACCAAAGATCCAGTCACATTTCAGTGAACGAATGATCTAGTTCCATTGCAGTGAACTTATGTTCCAGTCCCGTTCCAGTGAACCAATGATCCAGTCCTGATCCAGTGAACCAATGATCCAGTCCTGATCCAGTGAACCATTGATCCAGTCCTCATTCAGTGAGCCAATGATCAAGTCAGGATCCAGTGAGTCAATGATCGAGTCAGGATTCAGTGAACCAATGATCCAGTCCCAATCCAGTGAACCAATCATCCAATCCTGATCCAGTGAGCCAATGATCCAGTCACATTTTAGTGAACCAATGATCCAGTCCACTTAACCAATTAACTCGTCCTCATGTGTCCCAATTAACCGGATTTGCCTGCATATCAATAGACGTGCATGTATATTGCCTGTAAACTAAACGAGTATTAAGTCAATTGTTACTAGCAGCTCAAAGAAGCGCCAAACCATAGGTACCTTCTCTCTACCTTTCTTAGTCCGAGACCAACGCAAAGACGCTATGTGACAAAGTCTTTAAAAAGAAAAATGTGGGGGAAAAAAAAAAGAGTTAAGCTAGATCACGACAGTGGCTAGGAAAAAAAAACTCCAGTTCAGACAGTCACAGATTCACTTCGTTCCCACAGGAAAACCACGTGAGTCTCCTGGACTACATCGTCTCCTACTACCTGCGCCACTTTGACAAGGTAAACCACCGCCTACGTCATCTCACCCCGCCCCACCTGACCCATCCCACCTCACCCCACCTGACCCACCCCACCCCGCCCCACCTGACCCACCTCACCCCACCTGACTCGACCTACGCCTCCACACGCAGCACGGCGGGACGGATAGGAGCGTCTTCCCTCTGCCCGACCCTCAGGAGGTGTTCCTGGCCTCTCAAGTCAAGTTTGACGAGCTCTCCCGGGATCACAGGAAGCTCTGCGCAGACTTGGCAGGTAGGGAGCCACTGATTCACGGCCTCTTCAAAGGGGGCGAGATTAGGACGCTTTTAGGCATCTGCTGGCCACAACTCAGCATCTCACCACACGGGGAGAAGCCCGACTCTCCCTGGCGCCTTCTAGATGGCACTTTAATCCGGCCCATCAGAAGCTACGGTGCGCTTATGTCATCCCAGAGAAGAGTGGCTTATCACTGACGGGCCGGGCTTTATCTCCGGCTACACTGTATCAGCCCGGCCCGCAGATCTGCCGCTCCGATTCTTTTCTTTTCCTCTCAACGAGCTTTTCTTATCGAGAGACGGGGAGACTGGCGAGGTCTTTCTTCTGACCGTTTGAATCTGGGGAAGCATCTGCTGGCCTTTGTTTGCCGCTTTTCTCGTGGTCGCTGCGGCGAATCGGACTCGCTTGAGTTGCTCCAGAGTTACGATAGTCGATGGAGCTTTGCGGTGATGGTCATTACGCCACGCACCACTTTAAAGCCCGAGTCGATTCCTGTGATTTTTGAAAGAATTGCCACGTCGGTGGAACTAAAAAGATTGAAATAGAAATTGGACTTATTCCATCGTCGGAGTGAGGAGCTTCACGTGAAAAAAAAAACGACTGAGACCATGAAAACGACAAGAACAAGAGAATGTGATTCATTCATCACTGTAAATTATTTAATTGATAATCAAATTGCCGTATTACATGCAATCAAATACAAACTATTACAGATTGTTTTAGGATTTTTTTTTTTATTCAACCAATTGTTTGAACATTTTATTTAGAATTGCGGCTAAACATATGATTTTTAAAACATTATTTTATTATTAAATATAATAATAATAATTATTATTATTATTATTATTATTATTATTATTTATTTTTCCCTCAATAATCTACAGCATGTGACTTGTTCACATTTGCATTTAATACACGTTTAATTACACGTTATTACTTTTATTTATAATAACAAATAATTACTGATGGGCAATATAATAAATATTATAAAAACATTCTATTTATATTTGCAGTTAAAATATTTTTATTATTATTATTTATTTATTTTAATAATTATTATTATTTTATTCATTTTAATTTATTTTCCCCTAAAAAATGTACAGCATGTCTTTTTGTTCGCATGTGCTTTTAATACATGTTTAACATTACTATTAAATAACAATAATTAATAATAATTTATTATATATGATTAATTAGCGTTTCTGTTAAAATGTAATATTATTATTATTATTTATTTTCATTCATTTTGCCCTCAAAAATCTACACCATGAGACTTTGTTTGCATTGGCTTTTAATGCATGTTTAACATTACTTTGATTTATAATAACAGTAATAAAAATATGAATAATAATAATAATAATAATTTCTGTCTTCTGTAAGGCGACCTTGGGGGTCTCGAAAGGCACCAAATAAATAATACTACAAAAAATTTTTTTTATAAAATATTATTTTTATAAATATAAAACACAAATAAAACAGTATGACTTTTACATAGTCAAAGCGTTGTGTTATTCTGCCCTCAAAGTGACGTTTTCCCTCTCACACGTATATAGAGCAAGTACAGTATATATAACGGACATTTAGCCTCATTGCCAGGCAATAAGAGAAATATTATGACATTAAGTTCTGCTGGAGCTAAACAACAGGTAGGAAGCGTCTCACAGTTTACACAGGCGCTGCAGATGCGGGTGTATTATGACTGCAGACGGAGACTGGCTCCGCTGATCCTCTGATTGGACGAAACAAACACTGCTGCTCGGACGCATCACAACAAACGCTTGATAACCTCGAAACACACCGAGGTTTCGTTTATGCGCTTTTAGACCAAAAAATAGTCAATCTAGACGACGACTTGCTACTTTCAGCTTATATAAAGCTGAATGACATGTGCATTATACGTTAATACGTGATTGTAACTACGTAGTTCGTAATGACATTGTTATACTGTTTCTTCATTTTGTTACTTTTTTTTTTCCTTTCAGTTTTCCTCTTCCTTCTTGCACGTGCTTTTTTTTTGCATTGTTTGTACGTTTTTTTCTCCATATACATTTAGATTTGTAATTTTTCACAATTTATCACTCACAACGCGCATTTCTCGTGATTACATCACTCACGACACACATTTCTCACAATGACATCATTCACGACACACATTTCTCACAATGACATCATTCATGACACATCATTCACAATGACATCACACATGACACACATTTCTCACAATGACATCATTCATGACACATCTCTCACTATGACGTCACACGACACGCACCTCTCACGATGACATCATTCATGACACATCTCTCACAATGACATCACATATCTCTCACAGTGAGACACTAATTTCTCACGATGACATCACTCATGAAACTCATCTCTCACGAGGACGTCAATCATATCACACGTTTCTCACATTGACATCATTCATGACACACATCTCTCACAATGACATCATTCACGACACATTTCTCACAATGACATCATTCACGACACACACCTCTCGCGATGACATCACTCATGACACACACCTCTCGCGATGACATCATTCATGACACACACCTTTCGCAATGACATCATTCACAACACGTATCTCTCACAATGACATCACTCACGACACGCACCTCTCACAATGACATCACTCACATCTACCACGATGACATCACTCACGACACGCACCTCTCGCGACGACATCATTCACGACATACATTTCTCACAATTACATCATTCATGACACGCACCTCTCACAACGACATCATTCATGAAACACATTTCTCACAATGACATCATTCATGACACGCACCTCTCACAACGACATCATTCATGAAACACATTTCTCACAATGACATCATTCACAACACGTATCTCTCACAATGACATCATAAATGACATCTCTCGCAATGACATCATTCATGACACGCATCTCTCACAATGACATCACACATCTCTCACAATCACATCACTCATGAGACACATCTCTCACCATGACATCATTCACAACACGTCTTTCTTACGATGACATCATAAATGACACGTCTCTCACAATGACATGACACACCTCTCACGATGACAACATTTATAACACATCTCACACAATGACATCATTCACAACACGTATTCCTCACGATGACATCATTCATGACAGATCTCTCACTATGACGTCACACGACACACACCTCTCACGATGACATCATTCATGACACATCTCTCACAATGACATCACACATCTCTCACAGAGACTTATTTCTCACGATGACATCACTCATGAAACTCATCTCTCACGAGGACGTCAATCATATCACACATTTCTCACAATGACATCATTCATGACACACACCTCTCACAATGACATCACACATGACACACACCTCTCACGATGACATCATTCACAACACGCACCTCTCACGATGACATCATTTATAACACATCTCACACAATGACATTCACAACACGTATTTCTCACGATGACATCATTCTTGACACATCTCTCACAATGACGTCACACATCTCCCACACTTCTCACGTACTGGTTTTCCGAAAAAGAGTGGCATCGTTGCCTCCCTACAAACGAACCCTGTAAACTAAACAGAACACAAGAGTAGAAGTTTGCACACAAGAGTAGACGTAGAGTTGGACAAACATGTGTTTGCTCTCTCCTCCGCAGCCTGTGAGAAGGAGGTGGAGAGCGTGTGTAGCTGCTCGTCTGAGGAGCACATGCATCCCTTCAAGGAGAAGATGGACGGCTTTATAGCTCACGGTGAGTAGAGGGTTAAAGACGTCCCAAAGTCTCCAGACGGACGGCCAGCAGCACCAGAGTAAAAAGTACAAAAGTACAGAGTAAAAGTAAGAGTAAAAGTACCCTACTGTAACAATTACTCCGTTACTAGTTACAAGTCACCAATTCCAACAAGACTCGAGTCCTAAAGTCTCCGTTACGTAAAAGTATTTCCGTTACTTGAGTATTTCACTAAAAAAAGACAAGTGAAAAGCCAGAAACTCTTCCATTATGAGGCTTTATTGCCCGATATAGAGAGAGGAAATTTAACACCTCGCCGCTTCAAAACGCCCGAAAGAAATCGATGGAGGAAAAAAAAAGTCAGTCAGTCAAACTAAAAACGCTGATTCGCGTCCAGTGCCTTCAGCATCCTGCAGAGGGCGATCACAATGTAGCGAGTAAGTGTTCCTTTTAAAAAGTAGTTACAGTCACTAGTTACTTCCCACAAATAGTAAATGAGTTAGTAAACGAGTTGCGTCGTTATTAAAGTGACTAATTACCAGGGAAAGTAACTATTACGCTACTTTGAAGATATTTCATTTGTCAGATAACTTATTAAATATGTTAAACGAATGACATGGACACTAAATATAACAAACTGCTTTTATAAAGCACAGCACATTTAATTTAAAAACACTATTTTAATATTGCTGTGGGACAATGTGAGACGCCCATCAAATTCAATATTTTATTGTAAATATGACTATAGACACACAATATTTTAATATATTTTAATATTTATTGCACAGACTGGCCGACAAATAAGTCTAAAAATAACGAATAAAACTGTCACTTAGCTGGTAGACGTACAGTAACCAGAAGTAAACAGTTTAACAAAGCAAACAGGTTAACAACTCTTAATGTAATTCTTTAATATGTACCACAGTTAAACAACAATAACAAAAATGTACACTCTTTCTAGGGCAAATTTAAATGAGGCGTAAACAAGAAAAAAGTGGCACCGCATTCACAGACACACCCATCACCAGTGAAGTCCCACCCCCTGAACACACCCACCAGAGGAAAAAACAATGCGCTCGGACGAAAACCGCTTCGGTGACCACGATTATAGTATTGCCACATTTTTGTCAGTACCACAGGAAAAAGTATATACTTAAATTAAATATGTTAGGTTTCTCGTTGCTGAAAAAAGTAACGCCGTTTGTTTAGAACGCCGTTATTGCCATCACTGGTAACTATAAGCGTCCATTCAAATGTAGTAAAGAGTAAGAGTCAAGTAGAGAGTAAAAGTTGCTTCTGTTTTTGAAACTCAGCACAAGTACAAAGTACTACTCAAAGTCAATTTACTGAAGTACTTTACATCACTGGATGCTGCGCGGGACAGTAGAGTAGTCAAGTAGAGAGTAAAAGTTGCTTCTATATTTGATACGGTTTGCACAGGTACAAAGTAGCACTAAAATACTACAAAGTGGAGTAGCAACATTAATTTACTCTAGTACTTTCCATCACTGGATGCTGCGCGGGACTGAATGGTTTTTGCTGATAAGCGCAGATATAAACTGGCGGCTCTTTCCTGGCGGGACGCCGCGGGTAGAAAGCCACGGTTTATTCTGCGAGCAGCATTCTTCACTCACAACAATGCGACGGTCTCGGCGGCGCAGATAAGACTCAACGCATCCTGCAGCGATGAGGAATATCTGCTCTGAGGCGACTGATAAGTGTCTGACTCCTACCTGAGGGAGATAGAGATCACACAGAGTCTCAGACGAGCCTGCTCGGGTTTCACCTCCTCCACACGGAAGAATACTGAAGGTTATGACGAGCCTCCAAATGGAGAGTTTCGGAATATTTGTGATATTGATCGACCGTATTGACACCCACCTGATTTTTCAGGCACAAAATGAAAATTCCAAAACATTTTTTTACATTCCTGGATCAATTACGTTAATATTCACCTACTATCATTTCTATATTTAACAAACCTGACTTGTGACTCGTATCGTTTTGATATCGTTTTACTGGAATGATAGATAACAAAAAGTCAATTCTGGTGGTCAGAACTTCATTTCCCAAGAGTCTTTGCACCAGTCCGAGCTCTCTGTTTAACTGACGCTGTGAAGATAATCGAAGCGAAGTACTTTCTGTTTGTTGTAATATTAATATTTTTTCATATATTATATTTATATTATATAAATATGTCAGAGTTGATTAAACTAGGGCGTCGCCCCAAAATACGACAGAAGTAATGCAAGACAATCTTTCCTGCATAATATTTTAATGATTGCGTACGGCGGATTCCTGCCTGATGCGCGCACGCACACACACACACACACACACACACAGGGCTCATCGTAGATCAGAGAGTTTGGCAGAATCGTATAAATGCTGGTAAATTAAGATCGCGAGGGGGGAAGAATCGAGTTGGCGTTTTTTTTTAACGATGAATCCTTCTGGTTGGTTTGGCAGCACAGAACGAGCTCCTCGCGATGGGCCATCAGCTGATATCCACTCAGAAAAGGTGCGTGAATCCGAATCAGAATCTTTATTGTCATTATACATCGGGGCACAATGACATTTATAGCAGCATCGGGTTGGTGTTACCATAAAAAGTCATAAAAGTGATAATGACAATATAATTGATAGAGTAAGGAATAAAAACACAACAACATAAAAAAAACGGATGATGTGTGGTTCCGCTGATCTGCCCACACTTGTTTTCCTCCTCTTTTCCTCCCTTGATTTTGTTTTCCTAGCCATTGACACCACTAGTCTTGCTCACTAGTCAGTCTAGAGCAGGAGTCGGGAACCTATGACTCGCAGATAAAGCTTTAAAAAATATATAATGACGTTAAAAATATCAAACGTTCTTCTGTACTTCAATCCATTCATTTCCTGGTTGCGGGCGGCTGGAGCCAATCACAGCTGGACAGAACCACGTTTTTATTGGACAATGCTTAACAACGCTTTAACCTTTAAAAAAACGGAAACCCTTTTATCGAAGACGATGGATAAAAGACGAAGAGTGTCGTACTTTTCTACACGTGTGGAGTAATTGGCTTTTGTGGAGAGAGAGAGAGAGCAGCTTCTGTACGCAGTCAGATTTTAAAAATGTCAAACGTTAAATGAATAAAAAAAGAACAAAATTCGAAGCATTTTTGTTTTGTTTTTAATTTCACGATTGCAATCGCCACAATCAAAGCGCTTGTTTTTTTTTTTCGTGTTTTTTCACTAGTACAGACAACCGCAGGACGTGCTGTGATTTTACACATGACGCGTGTTTTGTCCGAATTAAAAGTTGAACGAGACACATGAGCGTGAAGACACTTTATGAACGCGTGAAACATTAATAAGAGCGTTATCAAAATGATCTGAGAGACTTGTTGTCCTGCATTTCAGATTGGTTTTACAAAAATGAATACTTGTATTTAGTTTTAAACATTATCTATGGCACTTTAGGACTTTTATAAATATGTGGTGTTTATATGGAATCAGATCGGTGCCAAAAATATCAAATGTAAATTTTGAAGAGACAAACAAACATGCTTCACATTTACGTTTTTTTTTTTTTCCGCTTGCAATAACATTTTTTGTTTTTTTTTTTCCGCTTACATTCTTCACGTTTTCGTTTGAAACTTTTTTTCTTTGCTTTTCTTTTGCGTTTGGATTTTTCACCCAAGCTTCACCTGGTATTCCGATTACGAATGTGTTTAAAGCGCTCGCTAAACTCCTCCCCCTCTTCCAGTCAATCCCATTCTCACTGTGAATGCAGCTGTCAATCACATTCTCACCAGCCAATCAGAGAAAGGGCCAGGTGAAGCTTGGGTCAGAAAACCAAGCGGAAAAAAAAAACGATTGAAAAATCAGAAGCAAAAAAAAAAAAAAGTTTCAAACGAAAACGTGAAGATTGCAAGCAAATAATATAAAAAAATAAACTTAATTTACGTGTGCACTAATATTTGGCACCTGATTCCATTTATTTATGGCTCTCTCGACCAAAAAGGTTCCCGACTCCTTATCTAGAGCAATGACACGGAGCAATCACGATTACATTTGACTGTATTTTACCCACGATCATCTGGAGTTGTCTCCATCCTCAGCTTCAGATACCTGGTGGAGTTCCTGGGCCTGAAGCCACGCTCCAGCGAGCAGGAGATCCTCCCCGGCCTGGTCTTCACTCTGTGGTTTGAGTTCTGTAACGACTTCAAGACGCGGTGGATGAGAGAGAACAAGGCCATCTCAAAGCAGAGGTGAACGTTCTCCACGCGTTCCTGGAGACCTCGAGCAACTCGCTGTGTTTCCATTCCAGGCTCAAGGAAGCTCAGCAGTCTCTGCGCAGCATGACGGCCGACAAGAAGATCGAGACCAGGAGAGCCAACGCAAACGGCCTGGTGAGAGTCTGAGCTTCGGGAACCTCAAGCGGAACGTTCTCCAACATGCGTTCTTCTGTTCTTGTGACAGAAAGAGAGACTGCGGCAAAAAGAGGCGCGCTTCTCTTCCAGCTGAGGCGGCGTTTGTTCTCCTCAAGACCTTCAGACGGTCTTCGGAAATCCAAACGGGTTGTCGAATGACGAGACGTGCTTCTTCGTTTGCTTGTCCAGTCTGAATTACGTTTATTGGCGAGTTATTGCGTGTCTGACAGTTTGTCAGGCATTATTACAGAAAGCAAAAATGACGATTATTAAGCCCTGCGTATATCGTTATAATACACATTTGCATTTAATATCGCGTCACTGTAAATATTCCGTTTTCATCGTTTCCAAACATAATCAGCATTTTCCTGTCAAATATTAGTCTATAAAGACAGTGGAATTGTGTTGACCGTGATCATCGCTGACATAAGACCAGGATTAAAAACACTAAACCATAAAAACATTAGGCACTCAGACATATATATTACATATTTGCATGACAAATGGATTATTTTAATCACATGTTCACAACACCGGAAGCCAAGTAAAAAGCAGGTGAATCCGCCCCACACAGTGGAGATTAATCCCTTTCCCCGGTTAATGTGTCACACTTAACTGCGTTCACTCGTGCTTATGTATTATGTTCACGCGTCTCCCGTTATTATCCAGTCACGTTAGTTACGTACGTTATCTAGTGGTTCGGTGTAAATCTGCCTCGCGCAGTTTTCTACTCACATTGCCTGGCGGATGTGCATCTCTGTGTGTTTACATTCGCCTCCCAGTTCCTACGTGTAATAAAGTTGGACTAAACCACGTGTCATTGAGTAAGTGTGAGTTACTCGGCGTTTTTCACGCGCTGGGGGCGTTACCGGCGTGCGCGCTGGTGACGTCACTAGTGACGGGAAGTCCGGCTCTTTTCCAAAGCGTCGGCTCTTTTGCCTCTTATTATTATATTAAATAAGAATATATTATCAACTCTTGTTTTCTTATCGCCCCTTGTATTTATCAATCGAAAGTTTTCAAATGTCAAAATTTCAAACGTTTAAACACACACGTTCCACTGTGACGTGAATGATCATGTTATCTTTGTCTTTACGTTTCTTTACCTCTAAGAATAGTTCGTTCATTTCTACCGAATTAAGGAGCGTCTGATCAGGTGTTCTATCATTTTTTTCCTCAATAAATATTTTTCCTAATTCGCAATATGCGCCACCTATCGGACTGAAGTTGCAGTGTTCCATCATTCTTTCACATCCAACATTTTATCTTAAACTATGTCCATGTGTCAGTGCCCTCTAAACAACACCTTTTCACAATTTTTATAATTTTAATATTTTTAATATTTAATATTATCTGCCTGTATAAGAATACAGTTGTATTTAGCTTTTGTATTTAAAAAAAAAAACACTGTGTGAAAGGTTCTTTTCCATTAAAATACCGGAATGGCGCTTGTGTGAACAGTCTCTAGCGGTAAAGTCGTTCTGCCGTTTTTCCTGCTTTTTACCGGCATTGCTGTGTGAAAGGGGCTTTTATTTCCTCCATCTACAATAATTCTTTAAATTACTAAGATTCTGTGTTAAACCTATACTATACAAGACTGTATTTGTATAATTATTATTGCTAATTTGTCGTATTCAGCTTTTGTATTCAATAATGAAAAAAAAAACACTGTGTGAAAGATTCTTGTGTGAACAGTCTTTACCGGTGAAGTCGTTTTTCCTGCACTTTACCGGCATTGCTGTGTGAATAGGGCTACTGATTGTGCGCTTTGAGACAGTTAAAACTGTGAAGAGCGCCTTACAAATACTCATATTATTATTATTATTACTGATCCAAGTCCACAGAGGCGCACCGGCACTGCTTGACGCGCCGCACACGCTTCCGCCGGGTGTTGGGCACGTGGCCGGGGCAGAGGAGGGTGTAGGTGACGGTGGTGAAGCTGCGCGGTCTGCAGACGGAGCAGGACTGGAACACGCCGTCCTCGCGGTACACGTGCCGCGGGATGTAGAAGGAGTTGCACTGGCCGTAGCAGAAGCGGTTGATGATGGCGCGCGGCTGGCACCCGTCCTCGCGGATCATCTGCCGCAGCGGCTGCGTCCTGTGTGACGGAGTTCTGTTGTTATGTGGTTTAAATTGAGCTTTTCAATTATTTATTTTTAGTGCTGTCAAATGATTAAAAAAATTTTTACTCGTTAATCGCACTTCTCTGACCCAATTAATCACGAATAATGGCGATTAAATGACTAAAGCATGGATTAATGGATAATAAGGTGTAAAGTGTAAATTAATGTAAACTCAACACTAAATATACACTAGTTTAAATCATTTAGTATCATTTTTGTTCAATTTGCAATATATTTTCTTAGTTTTTTTTAGCTCTCCGAGGTCGAGTCACTCTTTATTCAAGATAAAACACACAAAAAAGTCTATTTTGGACTTACATATAAGTGTTATACATCAATTGAACGCTTGAAGTGCCCATTTTTTTGTTACACTCTTATAAAACAGGACATTGTGCTTTTTAAAAAAATAAATCAATAATAAAACTAAAACTTGAAGCAGGTTTTATTGTCTTTTTCTGATCCATATGAATCTACAGTGGCGGTTCAAAAACGTTCAAAAAGTCCATTCAAAAACATTCAAAACACTTTGAGATACTCTGATCTTCTGATCATAATGAGCCACACCTGGGTGACACTGGCGCTACTCATTGCATTTTCAACAAAACTAAAGTGAAAAAAACTGCAACTGTGATTAATCGCGTTAAAAAAAATCTACTCGATTTTGGTTAAACACTTATTTTGGTTAAAGATAATTTGGTCGTTTTAGTTGAATTTGTTCTAAATTACAGCGATGCTCCTGTCCGGCAGCAAGCACAAATAAAGTTGTTTTCTTCACAGTCATCTGGTAATTCTTCACATTACGAAGCCCGTCACACCTGCACCAGTCCAGCTTGAGGTAGCGGCGCTCGGTCACGTGCAGCGCCTCCTGGCTGGAGTCCAGCACCTCCTCCGCCCCCTGACCCGACTCGTTGGGGTGGAAGCCGCCGCCCGTCCCGCACAGAAGCCCCGCGAGGAGGAGCGCCAGCGTCGCCCTGGTCATCCTGGGTCCTGCTGGTCAAACACACACACATTCACATTTCATTGTGTGTGTGTGTGTAAAAAAAAAAAATAAACATTTTCAAGAATTTGCATCAATCCGTCGTTTGATGTAAAACACCAGAGTACTTACTGTAAAAATTACTCCATTACAATTTAATAATTAAGTGATTTTTTAATTTTTTTTTTTTTTGGTCAAATTGCATCATAATTTCTTGATCTTGCATCGTGTGTTTTATTTAAACCGTTTCTTGCCTTCTATATTTTGGACCATGTTTTAATATATTGTAGTTGTTTATATTTTGGTTATTCAGTGTGTGTACAGTATTTTACCGTTATCACATCTTTCTTGTTGCACCAAACAGAGTAGCAATACTATTTCATTGTGACTCTGTGACACAATGACAATAAAGGCATTCTATTCTATCAATTCCAAGAAGACTTGAGTAAAAGTCAAAAGTGTCGAATTTTAAAAGAACGTAAGTATTTTATTACTGAAATAGAGAAGAAATATGAAAACAATCTCTTTGCTTATGAGGTTTTAAATCCTGTAATAGAAATTAAACTTAACTTCGTTTTTTTAAAAACGAAAGTGTTTTCTCTGCTGTGTGAAGTGTGTGTTCATGACCAGACACACACACACACACACACACACACACACACACTTAACATGTCGTGATATACCGCACGTACGTGTATTTGTGTATGTGCGTAGTAAGCATGTAAATAAAATGGTTCGTGTGTGTGTGTGTGTGTGTGTATAAAGCGATAGATGAGTGTATATGAAGACATTGTGTGTGTGGTCTGTGTGCAGAGGTGTAAAGAGAACCAGACAGCCATACTTAAGTAAAAGTACAGATACGTACTGTAAGTTACTCCAATACAAGTAAAAAGTCACCACTATAAAAAGACTTGAGTCAAAGTAGCAAAGTATTGATTTTTAAAGTATTTTACTCTTTTACTTTAAAGTATTTTAGGCTACAATTAAACAAATAAATGTGAAAAAACTCTATTCATGAGGTTTTCTTTTCTAATACAGAAACGAAATGTAACACCTCCATGTTTCAAAAATGTTAAAACTAAATAAATAAGGAGCAAAAAGCTTCAGCAGATGGCAAAATCAATTCAAAAGTAGTGGAGTGAAAAGTAGTGTTTCTCAACCAGAAACGCAGTGGAGTAGAGAGTAAAAGATGCTTATATTTTTTAATACTCAGTACAAGTACAAAGTAGCCGAAAACATACTTAAGTAAAGTAACAAAGTACATTTAATCAAGTACTTTACATCTCTGTCTGTATGTGTAGCCTATAATGAAATCTATAATTGTATGCCGCTTTATTTGGGCAAACTGGTCTCGTCCCAATTATCAGGAGTCTGCGCTGCTTGTGTGTGTTCATGATTAGACACACAACACCCGGGTACACACTATTAACATCTCGTGTTATACGTACCGTACTGTTTGAGTATATATGCGTGTAAATAAAGTGTGTGTGTGTGTAAAGTCTATAATAAAGCCTATAATAAATAAAGCCTATAATAAAGCCTATAATAAAGCCTATAATAAAGCCTATAATAAAGCGGTGGCACACATTTGCGTTATATGATTTAGATACTTAATGATACGTTAATTTAATACTACTCCCAATCAAGCAGACTTGTCAACTACTAATTTTTTTTAGTGTACTTACATAAACTTAAAATAAATGTGACTTAAATGTAACTTAAATGTGAACGGAGCAGCTGCTTTATTGGGAGAAAAACTAAAAAAAAAAAAATCGTTATTTAATTATATAATATAAAATAACTAAATAAATCATAACTTAAATGTACGCTTTATAGGGTGGTGTCCCAATTAACAGGAGTCAACTGTACACACACCTTTCCCTTGAAATAACACGCTATACTATACGCATGGTTGAAACGTTATAGTATTTACATTAAAACTCATAAAAAGAATCGACATTTCTCTTTTTAAAGACTTTCTTTTCACATAGCGTCTGAAAAGACAAATGAACATGAACTTGAACATTTGTCAACTTTAAAATTACTTAAAACTATACCTCTAAAAGTTAGGGAAAAAAATACAACTATGTAAGTTAAACATACGGTACGCGCACACGCAAAATTGTTACATGCTACACACACACTCACTAATAATCACATTAAGTTTCATATTAACACACACACACACACACACACGATTTTAGAACATCTTGTGGTGCACAAACGAATAAAGTGATGGCGATAAAAGGCTGATGTTATGATCATATTAATAATAATAAACCATGAAGGATAAAGACGGACTCACCTGAAGTTCACAGCGTCTTCACGTAGATCTCAGCACGCACCATAACAAGCCCAGAGTCGTGTGTGTGTGTGTGCGTGTGTGTGAGAGAGTGTGTGTGGTGGGCTGAGATATTTAAGCCCTTAACTCCGCCCCCTCTCAGGCTAGGGGCGTGTCCGATCCGGCCTCACAAACCACTCCAGTTCATCATCAGGGGAACACGTTTAATATTCACACATCATCACTGCTTGTGTATTAGACGCCGCGGGCGACGGCTGTGCTGCTCTCCGCCTCCTCCTCCTCCGCCTCCTCCTCCTCTTCCTCCTCGGGGAAGTGTGGCACGGACTTCTTGGCCACCACGTTATCCAGCCTCTGTCCCATCAGGTACGGATTCACACTCTGGAACACACACACACACACCTCCTAATGCGTTAGCCAACCGAAGAAAGAACAGAAGAACAAAGCAAAATAAATAAACAAATATTAATAAGAATAAAAAGGAAGGGGAGAAAGCTTGAAAAAGAGCTAAGAAAAAACGAAAAACGATACGGTAATAGAGAAAGAACGGATAAAGGACAAAAGGGTAGAAAGATAACGCGTAACAAAAGCATAACGAAAAAGAAATGTAAGCAATAACAAAGAACAAAAAAGAAACAATAAATTATAGTAAGAAGGAAAGCTAGGGAAGAAAGGAAGGACAGATAAAAAGAAGATAGATGACTTATAAAGACCAAAAAGAAGAAAACAGAAGAAAGAAGAAGAAGAAGAAGAAGAAGAAGAAGAAGAAAGATGAAGAAAAAATAAAGAATGAAAAAGCCAAAAAGAAAACACACTGTGGAACAAACACACTGTGAGCCACCCAAAGAAAGAACAGAAGAACAAAGCAAAAACTAAACAAAACAAAAAAAATAATAATAATAAGGAAGGGGAGAAAGCTTGAAAAAGAGCTAAGAAAGAAAGGAAGGAACAAAGGAGGAAAAAAAGAAAGAACGGATAAAGGACAAAAGGGTAGAAAGATAACGCGTAACAAAAGCGTAACGAAAAAGAAAGACAAGCAATAACAAAGAAGAAAAATGAAATAATAAATCATGGTAAGAAAGATAGCTAGGGAAGAAAGGAAGGACAGATAAAAAGAAGATAGATGACTTATAAAGACCAAAAAGAAGAAAACAGAAGGAAGAAGAAGAAGAAGAAGAAGAAGAAGAAGAAGAAGAAGAAGAAGAAGAAGAAGAAGAAGAAGAATGATGAAGAAAAAATAAAGAATGAAAAAGCCAAAGAGAAAACACACTGTGAGCCACCCAAAGAAAGAACAGAAGAACAAAGCAAAATGAATAAATAATAATAATAATAATAAGGAAGGGGAGAAAGCTTGAAAAAGAGCTAAGAAAGAAAGGAAGGAACAAAGGTGAAGAAAATAATACAGAAAAAAAGAATGAACGGATAAAGGACAAACGGGTAGAAAGATAACGCGAAACAAAAGCGTAACAAAAAAGAAAAAAAAAAGAAATAATAAATCATAGTAAGAAAGAAAGCTAGGGAAGAAAGGAAGGACAGATAAAAAGAAGATAGATGACTTATAAAGACCAAAAAGAAGAAAACAGCCATGTGTGAAGAAGAACGATGAAAATAAAGAAAGAATGAAAAAGCCAAAAAGAAATCACACTGTGGAACAAACACACTGTTAGCCACCCAAAGAAAGAACAGAAGAACAAAGCAAAAACTAAACAAAACAAAAAATATATATATATTAATAATTCAGATAATAAGGAATAATAAATTAATAAGGAAGATAAAAGGAAGATATATGACTTAGAAAGACCAAAAAGAAGAAAATAGCCAAGAATAAAAACATGGAAAAAAGAAAGATTGCTGAGAAAGAAATGAGACAAAGAATGACTAAGAAAGAAAGACAACTTTAAATAGAAAGGGGAAAAAAGAGAGTAGAAGTAAGAAAATGAAGCGGTGAAGGTACCCTCTTTCTTCTCTTGGGAGCAGCCTTCAGTTTTTCATACAGCAGCTCTTTATTCTGAGTGGAGACGGGATGGTGGGATTAGGGGGGGATTCCAGCGGAGGTCTGGAGTCAGAACTCACCCACTTAGCCAGAGCGGGGTAGTCGTGCTCGGGGTCGAACAGATGCTGGAGCTTCTGGAACTCTCGGCTGAACTCGGCCGTGTCGGGAGAATTCTCCAGGCATCCGTCCGCCGCTGGAACCACGTCAGACCATAAACTCCTCTTAACACACTCGGAAAACCATTTTTATCAATCTACTGTAAATGTTGTAGATTTCTGTAGATTTTGCCCTTTAAATGAAATAAGTGTTCATCGTCTAGAACTAAACTAAACAACTCCATTTTTAAGAGGTCCGGTTCTGCAATATTTTTGAAAGCGAAGGTCCAGAAGTATATATATATACGTGTATATATACAGTGATGCTAAGGAATAAAGATTTGAAGGAAGAAAATGAAAGATAATAAAAAAATAAAAATGGCCAAGAAAGAAGGAAAATAGACAGCGATAAAAGAAATTAAGGGTAGAAAGATGACAACGAAAGAAAACATATCATGAAAAGAAAAAAGCAATAATAAATGAGGACAAAATAAGAAAGAATAAATCATAGTAAGAAAAATAGCTAAGGAAGAAATGAAGGAATGAAAAAGGAAAGAAAAATGGAAGATGGATGACTTAGAAAGACCTAAAAGAAGAAAATAGCCAAGAATAAAAACATGGAATAAAGAAACATTACTCAGAACGACAAAAAGACAATTTTAAATTGAAAGGGAAAAAACAGTGATGCTAAGGAAGAAAAGAAAATAAGAAAGAGAGAAATAGGAAAATGAAAGTTGTAAAGGGGTGGGTGGGGTGGGTATATGAAGAAAATAAAAATAAAAATGGCCAAGAAAGATGGAAAATAGACAGCTATAAAAGAAATGAAGGGTAGAAAGATGACGACCAAAGAAAACGTAACGTGAAAGTAAAAAAAGCAATAATAAATGAGGACAAAATAAGAAAGAATAAATCATAGAAAGATAGCTAAGGAAGAAATGAAGGAAAGAAAAAGGAAAGAAAAATGGAAGATAGATCACTTGGAAAGACCAAAAAGAGAATAGCCAAGAATAAAAACATGGAAAAAAGAAACATTGCTCGGAACGAAAGGAACAAAAGAATGACTAAGAAAGAAAGACAACTTTAAATTGAAAGGGAAAAAACTGTGATGCTAAGGAAGAAACGAAAATAAGAAAGAGTAGAAGGAAGAAAATGAAAGATGTAAAAGGGGAGGTATATGAAGAAAATAAAAAAAAAATGGCCAAGAAAGAAAGAAGGAAAAAAGACAGCTATAAAAGAAATGAAGGAAGGAAAAAAAAGGAAGTACAAAATAGAGATGAATGAAGAAATGAATGAGAGAGCTCCAAGGAGGAGAAAACGATGAAGAAATGAAGAAAGACTGAAAAAGGACACAAGAAAGATAGCGACGAAAGATGATGTAACAAGAAAGAAAATATCAATAATAAAAAAGAGGGGGGGGTCATAGTAAGAAAGATAGCTAAGGAAGAAAGGAAGGAATGAAAAAGGAAAGGAAAAAAGAAATAAACAAAATTAATAAAAGAACTAAGAAAGAAAGACAACATTAAATTGAAAGGAAAAAATGACAGTGATGCTAAGGAAGAAAGAAAAATCTGAAAGAGTAGAAGGAAAGGATGAAAATAATGAAAGATGTAAAAGAAAAGGGGTGAGTATAAAATGAAGTGCTCAACTTTAAAAAGAAAAGATAAAAGGAAGAAAATGCATTAAAAAAAGAACTTTACTTCCTTACTCAAAAGTTTTAACTTGTAAACGAGTTAAAAAAATCTGAACACATCCCAACAATTGAACAGTTTTAAAAGCTTATAATCTTCATAAGTTTCCCACCTTATTCCCATCATACAATTCGGAATGTTGGAACGCTTGTGAAATACTGAATGAAAATAACTTTATTTGTCCCAAGGCAGAAAGAATATAAAGAAGAAAAGAATGGAGAAAATACCCAGTACATAAGCAATAAGAAAGGAGAAAATATCCATATAAATAAGTAAACAAACATAGACATAAACTGTGCACCTGGTATTAAACACGAGCGTAACGTGGTAAAAGTGCGGTACCAGTCTTCCCGAGGGGACACGGGTTGGGAGGATCCGGGTATCCGTGCTCCTGGCTGAAGTCTTTGGGAATATTGTCTCCGGTCAGTTCGGCTACGATGTTGGGAATGTTCCCGTATGGCCCAAGATGCTGCAGCCCTTCGTGGGCGCCACCTAGTGGACAGAGAGGAGCATTACACCAGGCGAATCATGAAATCAATATAGAGCATCTTTGTAATATAAACATGTTGCATGGTGTTACAAATATGCCAACGGATTATTTTTATATGATGATTACACCAAATAAACCAAGTTGGAGAAGTTTCATAAATGAAAAATAAAGGGAGGCTAATAGGAAAGAAAACATACATTGATATCATGCGATGCGATCTCGCGCTCTCGTGAAAGTCAGTCACGCGTCGCTATTACATCAGTAACGACCGTATTACCGATTATGCTCCGAATAATTACGGTTTATTACATCATTTTTTAATTATTTTAATCTTATTTATAACAACGCAGGCAACGGACACAGGTTTCAAACAAGCGAGATGAAAAGAGATAAAAGAACGAGCGCAAAAAAAAGAAAGAAAACAGTGACAAAATAATGAAATACAGTAAAATAATAATAATAATAATAATAATAATAAAACTAATAGAGGGAGACAGGAAAGCAAACGTACATAATCGATATCATGCGATGCGATCACGAGCTCTAATAATAATAATAATAATAATAATAATAATAATTGAACCTTTATTAGTCCCTCAGTGGGGAAATTTTTTCTCTGCATTTAACCCATCCGATCAGACACGAACTCGGAGCAGTGGGCAGATCTCCGAATAATTACGGTTTATGACACAATAATACCGGCCGTGATGCTGGTGCTGATGCTGGTACCTTGGATGCTCTGCGGACCCACGATGTTCGTGGCCTGATGCGCGGGAAACTCGACCCGGGGCCGCGCGATGCCGAGCTGCTCCATCACGCCGTGAAGCAGACGCTGGATGTCCTCCTCCGTGCGGGGACTGCGGCCGGACACCACCATCACCATCACCATCATCACCCCGCTGATCAGAGTCAGGAGAGACGCGCGCGCCATTCTCACCAGCGTCACGTCACGTCACCTCACAGCTGCCGCCAAAACACACGCGCGCGCGTTAAAATCACTATCACAGCTATGCCACAAAGATTTAGCAATTCATGTCAACTGTTTGTCGCTCGATACTGACGTGACGCGTGATTTATAAGAATTCTACACGTCACGCGCGCAGGTGCCGCGTATGAAGCAAAGCGCGTGCCCGCGACTGCGTCACGCGTAAACAAACAGGCCGCGCGCGTAAAAACCACCAAAGATGTCCGTTATCGACATCGACGTGATGAAAGAGCGATGCGGAAAGTGTGTAACAATATGTAAGGAGAGTGAATGAGGATTATAACCCACCCTGAAACCTGGCAGAGGAAGAGGATGAGGAAGAGGTCTCGCGCAACTGCTGCAGACTCCGCGCGCGTTCCCGAGCACCGCTGACCAATCAGCGCGCGCGCCTGCGCACAGCCTCATCAGTATGTGATAGACTAGGGCTGGGCAAACTAAGGCCCGGGGGTCAGATATTTTTTTCCAAAATCTGATATTTCGTGGTAAAATGTTCTACAATTTCAATTGAATTTAAAGCATATATTTCTTTCATATCCCAAGATGTGTATTTTTCTATCCAATGAGTCCCTTTTTCAAATGCTAGAACCCATTGTGGCCCACAATCAAAAAGTTTGTCCACCCCTGCGATAGACGGATGACAGATATTGACGGCCTAAATGAATCGAATCCTCTAAACTGGTATATATTGTTTTGTTTACATTTGTTTTACATGGATATTATAATAAGTTATTACAATAATAGCCGTATTATTAGAATTATTTCTTTAGTCAGAAAGTTTCTATAAGAAATGATGGCATTGATGGACAGGCGGACAGACAGACAGAGAGAGAGAGAGAGAGAGAGAGAGAGGGAGATAGATAGATGGATGAATAGATAGATAGACAGACAGACATACAGAAGACTGACTGACAGAGATAGATATATGGATGGATGGATGGATGGATATATGGATGGATGGATGGATGGATGGATGGATGAGGATATGGGGATGTTTAAATCTGATGACATTTGAGGAGATCTTGTCAAAATTCTACCGAAGACCCAAAAGCAAATTGGCAAAATTCAAACAAGCTTCGTTATCAAATCAATAATTGTATTTTAAAAAGTTATTCGTCATTTATTTAAAACAGCGTTATTGTGGAGATTACTTTATCAGTGTTTTGCACTACTGTATTTTGTTGGCTTTTAAACTTTTTTTTTTTTAGTTGTTTTACATGGCCTTTGATTCCTTTGTGACTTCTCTCACTTGAAAATGTCTCTAAGAAGCGATAGCATTGTGGGGATGTTTAAATCTCGACACTTGAAGAGATCGTGTCAAAATTGCACTCGAAATTGGACTGGAAAACCCACAAGTAAATCGAGACAAACAGTAATTCAGACAGACAAGATGAATAGATCATAAATAATAAATTCCCTTGTCTTCAGAAAAAGCCGGAGGCGTGGTGTGGTGACAGCAGGAGTTTATTACAACGGCACGAGTCTATATACAGGAGAGCGTGTGGATGCGTGTGGAGAGCGAGCGAGCGGCAGGAAGCAGAGCGGCGAGCATCTAGAAGCACTTCCTGTGCACGATGGAGGGTCCGGCCTCGTCGTACTCCTGCTTGCTGATCCACATCTGCTGGAAGGTGGAGAGCGAGGCCAGGATGGAGCCGCCGATCCACACCGAGTACTTACGCTCGGGAGGAGCGATGATCTGCAGAGAGAAGCAACTTAGTGGAACTTAGTTACTTGAGTATTTTGCGGCTATTTGGCACTTGATGGATAAATGGAAGGACAGATAGACAGACCGATGGGCAGATAGATAAAGAGAAAAAGCAAGAATGAAAAAATGAGGAAAGATGGAGGGATGGACAGGTGGACGAATGGAGAGACGGATATATGGGTAGATAGATAGATAGATAGATAGATAGATAGATAGACAGATATAGATTGACAGGCAGACAGGTAGAAAGAAAACAAAGAAAGAAAGAGCGAAAGAAAGAAAAAAAGAAAGGTATTGAACGGAGGGACGGATGGATAGATTGACAGACAGACAGACAGATGTAAAGAAAGAAAGAAAAAAAAGGCAGACAAACAAAGAGATGGATAGCTAGATGGATGGACGGCTGGATCCTCAAGCACTCGTAGTCAAGTACTTTGGTACTTTTACTCAAGTATTTTGAGCAGGCTCCTGGGCTCAAAGCAAGGTACTTCTACTCAAGTACGTTTGGTACATTTTACTCAAGTGTTTTCGGCTTGGCGGCACCTTGATCTTCATGGTGCTGGGGGCGAGCGCGGTGATCTCCTTCTGCATGCGGTCAGCTATGCCCGGGTACATGGTGGTGCCGCCCGACAGCACGTTGTTGGCGTACAGGTCCTTGCGGATGTCGATGTCGCACTTCATGATGCTGTTGTAGGCCGTCTCGTGGATGCCCGCCGACTCCATGCCTGCGCACAGTTAGCACGTTAGCACGTTAGCGAGCGAGGGGCGGGCGCGTGGCGTCTAGGGCTGAACGATATATCGGAAAAATATCGTTATGGCGATAATAGGACGCGCGATAACCATATCGCAAACAGTTAGAAATATCGCAATTTGTTTATTTGCAATAAACAAGCATGGCTGGTTGTGTTTAAAAAATATCCGACATAAAAAACTATTTTGTGTTATTTATTTTATTCATAAAAAAAAAAAAAGACAAGGCAAGAACATATTTCGTTTAAAAGATGCTCATTTTAAGACGGTTATAAGGCCTGAACACTTTGTTTAATATTTTGCATTATTTATTAGTATTTAAAAGCAGGAAAGGCAAGGACACATTTTGTTTAAAAGATGCTCATGTTGATCTTGACGATTGTGTGTTTATGCCGTATGTGAATAAAAGGTAATGTTTGAGAGCGAGGCATTTTATCTTTGCAAGTCTATTGGTAATAATCATTAATCAATATATCTGCTGAGGTTTTTAGTCTTAATGTTTGCCTCCTACTAGACAGTTTTTAGCCCAAATGAAGCTCAATTTGATTAAAAACATATTGCCTGTTTATTTTAGTATCATTTTAGTCATCAGTAGTTTTACTTTTTAGATATTTTTTTTTATATGGGAATTAGGGCTGTCAAAGTTAACTAGTTAACGCACGTGATCAATTTTAGGTCAATCAAGTCCATTTTTTAACGCCATTAATCACAGTTGCAGTTATTTCACTTTTGGTTTGTTGAAACTGCAATGACTAGACCCAGAGAGCCGCGCTAGTGTCACCCAGGTGTGGCTCATTAGGATCAGAAGCTCAGAGTGACTGTAGGCGCAAAGTGTTTAATGACAGACACTCGCGTGTCTCATGGATCTCCGGGTGTTTTGAATGTTCTTGAGTGGACTTGTTAAAACTGAGACTCGACCTTGTTTAGACGTTTCTACTGCAAATACGTAACTTGTTCGTCAAAACTCTGTTCAACAAGCCGCCGCTGTAGATTCACAGGGATTAGAGAAAGACAATACTGTATTTACTTACACTTGTATTTACAAACAGACATTCTAAGCTTTATGTCATTTCTTTATGTACGTTCTAAGACATTTAATTCAAGTTAGAGTGATAAGTATTTATTAAGTTATTTTGTTTTCAGCTGACAAAAAGAAGGCAAAAGTTATAGTTTTATTATTTTATTTTTACAAAAAACACAATGTCCTGTTTTTATTAAGAGTGTAACCTAAAAAATGGGCACTTCAAACTTTCAATAGGTGTATAACACTTATGTAAGTCCAAAATTGACTTTTTTTGTGTGTTTAATTTTGAATAAAGAATGACTCGACACTCTTTTTTTTAACTCGAGGATTAAAAAACTAAGAAAATATATTGCAAATTGAACAAAAGTTATACTAAATTATATTTCAGTATTTAAACTAGTGTATATTTAGTGTCGAGTTTACATTAATTTACACTTTACACCACATTATCCATTATTCCAAACTTTAGTCATTTAATCGCCATTAATCGCGATTAATTGGGTCAGAAATGCGATTAACTAGTTAAAAATTTGTAATCGTTTGACAGCACTAATGGGAATATGTTATATGGCAGGCAACATCATTATCGCAGTATTCAACAGGAATATGGCACATCTGTCCAGCGTCTCACCGATGAAGGAGGGCTGGAAGAGCGTCTCGGGGCAGCGGAAGCGTTCGTTCCCGATGGTGATCACCTGACCGTCCGGAAGCTCGTAGCTCTTCTCCAGCGAGGACGAGGACGCCGCCGTCGCCATCTCGTTCTCAAAGTCCAGAGCCACGTAGCACAGCTTCTCCTTGATGTCACGCACGATCTCTCGCTCGGCTGGAAGAGAGGGAAGAGAGGGAAGAGAGAGAAGAGAGGGAAGAGAGAAGAGAGGGAAGAGAGAGAAGAGAGGAAAGAGAGGGATGAGAGGGAAGAGAGGGAAGAGAGAAAAGAGAGAGAAGAGAGAGAAGAGAGGGAAGAGAGGAAAGAGAGAAGAGAGGAAAGAGAGGGAAGAGAGAGAGAGAGAAGAGAGAGAAGAAAGAGAAAAGAGGGAAGAGAGAGAAGAGAGGGAAGAGAGAGAGAGAAGAGAGGGAAGAGAGAGAAGAGAGAGAGAGAGAGGGAAGAGAGAGAAGAGATCGAAGAGAGAGAGAGAGAAGAGAGGGAAGAGAGAGAAGAGAGGGAAGAGAGAGAAGAGAGGGAAGAGAGAGAGAGAGAGAGAGAGGGCAGAGAGGGAAGAGAGAGAAGAGAGAGAAGAGAGGGAAGAGAGAGAGAGAGAGAAGAGAGGGAAGAGAGAGAGAGAGAGAGGGAAGAGAGAGAGGGAAGAGAGAGAAGAGAGGGAAGAGAGAGAAGAGAGGGAAGAGAGAGAGAGAGGGAAGAGAGAGAAGAGAGGGAAGAGAGGGAAGACAGACCTTTACAGCAGCTCCAGAGGAATAACGGTGGATGAGTGATTTAAATATGTTAGGAGAGTGATGGGAGAGACAGACAGATGCATGGGTGGAGGAACTGACAGACAGACAGACAGAGAGGTAGGTAGGTAGAAAGATGGATGGATAAATAGATAGATAGACAGACGGACATATAGATAGATAGATGGATGGACAGACAGACAGATCTTTTTGTACAAACGTAAAATTGCTGTTTGAAAGGTTGGAAGATGGATGGAAGAAAAGAAAGAAATAAAAATGAAAGAAAGAAAGGAAAGATGGATGGACAGAGATAGATGGATGATAGATAGATGGATGGATGGATGGATGGATGTATAGACAAACAAACTTTTTGTACAAATGTAAGTTTTTATAGGTTGGAAGATGGATAGATAGATTAATGAATGATGAAAGAAAGAAAGAAGGAAAGAAAGAAAAATAAAGATGGATGGATGGACAGATGGACGAACAGGTGGATAGATAGACAGATTATTTTGCAAAAATGGGTTTTTGGATGAATGGATGGGTGGATTGGGTGTATGGATGGACAGATGGACGGATGGATGGATGAACAGATGAACCGACAGAGAGAGAGAGAGACAGGTGGAGAGGTGGAGAGGCACCGGTGGTGACGAAGGAGTATCCGCGCTCGGTGAGGATCTTCATCAGGTAGTCAGTGAGGTCTCGTCCGGCCAGGTCCAGCCTCATGATGGCGTGAGGGAGAGCGTAGCCCTCGTAGATGGGCACGTTGTGGGTCACACCATCACCAGAGTCCAGCACGATCCCTGCCACACGACACGCGTCACACACACACGCCTGACCCCGCTGACCTCTGACCTCACTGACCTGTGGTGCGGCCCGACGCGTACAGAGACAGCACCGCCTGGATGGCCACGTACATGGCGGGAACGTTGAAGGTCTCGAACATGATCTGCGGCGAGAAGTTCAAGTTCAAGTTCATTTGTGTATAAATAGCGCTTTTCTTAGTCCGAGACCAACGCAAAGACGCTATGTGAAAAAAGTAAAAAAAGAGTAATGTCGATTCTTTATATGAGTTTTAAAAATATGGGGGGGGGGGGGGTCAGTTAAAAAGAGAGATAAAAAAAGGAGGAAGTACGATTCAAAAATTCTAATTCAGGGTGTTCAATCTAAAATGTTTAAATCACTTTATATTCGTCTTTTTTCTGTTTTGAATGGATACAAATAAATACAATGTTAAATATTAAATTAAATGGTCAAATTTGAAAAATTACACCCCAAAATATAGAGGAAATAGTTTGTGTCGCCACTTCACGTGACCACGCCCCTCACATCTCAAGTTGATTAAAGTTGAATCAATTAAAAGCCTCGATAGATAGATGGATAGATAGTTACATGGATAGATGGATAGATAGATAGATAGATAGATAGATAGATAGATAGATAGATAGATAGATAGAAAGAAAGAAAGAAAGAAAGAAAGAAAGAAAGAAAGAAAGAAAGAAAGAAAGAAAGAAAGAAAGAAAGAGAAAATATGGATAGATGAACAGGCAGACAAATGGAGGAAAGGACAGATTGTTGGACAGAGATAGGCAGAAAGAAAGAAAGAAAGAAAGAAAGAAAGAAAGAAAGAAAGAAAGAAAGAAAGAAAGAAAGAAAGATGGATAGATAGACAGGCTAACGAATGGAGGAATAGATAGATAGATAGATAGATAGATAGATAGATAGATAGATAGATAGATAGATAGATAGATAGATAGATAGATAGATAGATAGATAGATTGATAGAAAGAAAGAAAGATACAAAACAATACAATATAAAATACAATACAATATTCAAGACAAAATGAAATTTAAATATAAAAATATATAAAAATAAATACAAAATACATATAAACTTAAAAATGAGAATGTAAAAGGCTGTGTGACCTGTGTCATCTTCTCTCGGTTGGCTTTGGGGTTGAGAGGGGCTTCTGTCAGCAGGGTGGGGTGTTCCTCTGGTGCCACGCGCAGCTCGTTGTAGAAGGTGTGGTGCCAGATCTGGACACAGACGCCGTTACCGTTTATTACTTATCGTCCAATCAGATTCCCTTATTTTTGAGTTGCCGTGTCAATTTCACCTGTTTGAAGGACTTCAGCCAATCAGATTTAATTACCACACACCAGCTGGCACATATGACATCAGCACTTCCTATCATCTGATAGGTCAGGTCTATAATAATAATAATAATAATGATAATACATTTTATATGTTGGCCCCTTTCTAAACACCCACACACATGTAAAAATTGTAAAAACAAATTGTAAAAACAGAAATACACCACAGAAATATGAATGAGCAAAGAGAAAATCATAAATAATATGTAAAAAGATGCGTTTTAAGATGCAATTTAAAATC
>MU204340.1:172348-193418 GCA_017309775.1 Paedocypris sp. Pulau Singkep | reverse complement strand
AAGAAACAATCCACCAAGATGAGTGAGAACAAACTCTTTTCATGAGGTTTTGTTGTCTAATACAGAAACGTTTCAGAAGGAGGGAATCCTGCGCCAACAATAGAGCAGAAATGCTCACACGTAATCCGTCGCTGGCACCACAAACTCCTGAAATCCGATAAGGAAGGGTTAGAAAATACTAGCGGCCTGATATCACCCGCTCTTTCAGGAATAGAACGTTATCTCCGCGCGATAACGCAAACCCCCGAGCTCGCGGGCCGCGGCGCGACTGTGAGGGAGTGATGCATTGAACGGCAAAATTAAACACGTGTTAACCCTTAACGCGGTGTCGGCTCAATTCATTACCCCTGGATCCAGCTTCCGGACAACTCCCTTCGACAGAGACCTGCACTCTCGGCCATGATGGAATGCCTGACTGATTTAGAATTACTACGAAGCCTCCAAGAAAGATTAAAATCTTTCAATCAGTGAAATATTGCATCGCTATTTTATCAGTGAAATAGTCGTTACTGTATCAGTGAATCATTGTGATGTTACTGTATCAGTGAATCATTGTGTAGCTGTTGTATCAGTGAATCGTTGTGCTACTGTATCAGTGAAATTATGTGTCATTACCGTATCAGTGAAAAAAATGTCATTGTATCAGTGAGATATTGTATTAGTGTTATTGTATCAGTGAAAAAAAAATGCGTCATTGTGTCAGTGAAACATTGTATTGGTTTTGTATTAGTGTTACTCTAACAGTGAAAAAAAATGTGTCAATGTATCGGTGAAATATTGTGGTTATTGTATTGGTGAAATATTCTATCGCTGCTGTATCAGTGAAACATGGCTTTGGTGTTGTATTAGCGTTATTGTATCAAGAAACATTGTGTCAGTGACTTGAACTCAAACACCATCTTAACTGAAGCCAGACTTGTAGTAAATCTTGCAACTTGTTCCATAATATTAAAATACAACTTCCAGCACAAACAAACAATTGGAGCGGTGGTCAATATTAAGTGGATTAATAACATACAAGACAAAGACACGTGTCTTTTAATCGCACCTTTTTATTCCGTCACCTAAACGCCGCGGCGCTGAATCAGACGACTGAGCAAGATTCCAACAATAAATATCTGCGGCGTTTCCCGTCCAACAACAAAATCCCCATCAGTCCGCGTCACACGCGCAAATCAAAATGCAAAAGAGCTGAAAACAGGCACACTTTTTATTTAGATTTAAAACAACGAAAATAAAAAGGCTTAACAGGAGTGTTAAAGCGCAGAACGCGAGGAAACACGGCGGAGATCTGCACAACACGCAGAAGGTTCCTCCAGAGTTCATGTTCACCGCGGCGCTAGAAGTCTGCGTCCAGTCTGAAGGTGTTGTCCGAGGAGCCCGACATCACGCCCATCCTCTGGTACTCACCCACGCGCTTCTCAAAGAAGTTAGTCTTGCCCTCCAACGAGATGTTCTCCATGAAGTCAAACGGGTTCTCCACTCTGTAGACCTGAGGAACACATCACAACCACGGTTAAAACGGAAAATCTGGGCGTCCGGTCGGACCTCCACTCAACTTGAGAAGGGCTGGGTGATTATTTTTTTTTTTTTAAATAAAGAAATTCAGAAATTTAATTCAAATTTTTCCAGGTCGATTTTTTTTTTTCAATCACTGTTCCTTTAAGAAAACTTACAGAAGTGCATTTCTATGAAATTATTTCATTTTATTATAAATTACAAGTTTCATCATTTAAATAATAATAACCACATAAAATGTTATTTAGAAACTGCTCAGTCACAATGAAACATGTATTCTGTTCCCAAACGTGCAACTTGTTTCATTTTTAACTTATTTTAGTCACTGTGTGCTTTCATTTCAGTTTGATGTACAATAAATGATCATAAAATATTATACTTTATTATAAATAAGTAAGTTCCTCTAGAATACAACTGCTCATTTTCAATAAAAAAACACAAATACATTTATTCTGTTGCCAAATGTGCAAGTCATTTTGTTTTATTCTGTTACTTTTTTAAACACTGTGTGCGCTTTAGTGTCAGCGGGTGGATTTTCAATGAATAAATCATATAGAAGATCTGTCCAAAATGAACTAATGCACGTTATATTCAAAAATCTCTTGTAACACGAGTGTATAGTTTATAGAATATGGTTGTCCATGAACTATGGAAGGCAAAAAAATTAAAAAGTGTAGATAAATAGAATCACAGTTTATGAATTGTAATTGCACGTTAAAACGTTCAACGAATCAAGATTTAGAGTGCTGGCGTGATGGTGCAGTGATGGTGCAGTGATGGTGCAGTGATGGTGCAGTGATGGTGCAGTGATGGTGCAGTGATGGTGCAGTGATGGTGCAGTGATGGTGCAGTGATGGTGCAGTGCTGGTGCAGTGCTGGTGCAGTGCTGGTGCAGTGCTGGTGCAGTGATGGTGCAGTGATGGTGCAGTGATGGTGCAGTGATGGTGCAGTGCTGGTTAGAGGCGTCACCTTGTTGAAGCCCAGCTCCAGCAGCAGCCGGTCAGCCACAAACTCAATGTAGCGCTTCATCAGCTCACAGTTCATGCCAATCAGCTTGACGGGCAGCGCCTCGGTCAGGAACTCCTGCGCCACACACACACGGACAGCACGGGGTTAATCCACACAAGTACATTCCTATTCTTTATAAAAAAAAAAATTATTAGCTGCTTTGTGTTTACCAATACTGGTGAAGACCAGCTTACAGTCTCCACTAAGCCAATATCTTGCCATAATCAAACAGAAATGACATACAGTGGCGCCCCGACTTACAAAAAGTCCTAGACAAAAACGCAGAGTAACTAAACGAGTAGTCACAAAAACGTCATCCCATGTTGCATTTTTTTTTTTTAATTTTATTTTAAATATGTAAGGAGTGTCTCTTTATTACCGCTAGCGTGTACGGAGATTAGAGAGAGTGGACGTGTAACAAGCAGTAGTTTAATCTTCTACGCACGTCAAATAAACGACAAAAACCACTAGTACGTTTCAGAGATCTTGCTAACAAACAGTAGAACAAGCTCGCGTCCTCCCAGAATGAAGACGGTCTCTCCCCTCTCCTGTACAGCCGCCATCTTTAAACAGCATTTTTAACTGTTCACCTGGGATTGTCCGTAAAGGATTATACACGCCACCTTTTAAGGGCAAACTAAACAACTGCTATGCGACATGTTTTTATTTAAATCATTACCAATAGATCTCAAATGGTCAAAGTCCTTCAGAAACGAGTCTCACTCGGAGGGAAACGGCTCTCAGCAAAGAATAACGCAAGTCAGGGTTCCGCTGCATTTCTACTTATTTCAGTAAAGATTTATATTGTGTATATTTATTTCTAGAAAGCATTTATAACGACATTTATAATGGTAATAACATTTATAATGGTAAAAAGTACTTAAATTCCCATTTCAATTCTATTTGATTGTGGCAGCCTTGTCACTCCATAGATTTCAGTCATTTAGTTTGATATGTATTAACTCGTATTAAAAAAAACAATCTTAATCATCTAAATCCCAGGGAAAGGAACAAACCTGCTCGATCTCCACGGCGTTGGTGATGATCTTCTTGACGGTGGCTTCCGACGGCTTGTTCCTCAAGTGCTTGAACATCAGACAGGCGAAGTCACAGTGAAGACCCTGCGAGACCAGACACGCGTCAGCATCAGCACCAGCACGTCCACACGCATCAGCATCCGCCACCCAGAGGCCCCGCCCACCTCGTCTCGGCTGATCAGCTCGTTGGAGAAGGTGAGTCCGGGCATGAGTCCTCGCTTCTTCAGCCAGAAGATGGAGGCAAACGAACCGGAGAAGAAGATTCCCTCCACGGCGGCGAAGGCCACCACTCGCTCGCCTGCACCAATCAAACGCCACGTTAGCCTGACTAGCGGTTAGCGCTTCTCATATAGGGGATCAGGAGGAAAATTAATTTTAAAAAAAAAGTTAACAGCCACGCAGATTAGGGATGGTAATTTTTTAACTATTCGTTAACTCGAACAGTAAAGTGAACGATTCTTTTTGAGTCATTCCATCATTTTACTGAATGCGGCGCTGTCCGTTTGAACAACTTGCAAATGATTCTTCTCGAGTCATCCCGAGTCATATAAAAAAAAGTTTATTTCGAACGGATCATTCATAAAAGGCTCATCGGCATTATGGACCCGGTTGTAAAAGAAAAGAGAAAACGCAATAAAGTCAAAAGCAGAAAATACAACAAAGCAAATGCTCTCGCTCTCGGCTTCACTGCTCATGTCACTGATGAAGATGACGTCTCCCGTGCCTTAAAACGCTTGAAGTGGACAAAATTAAGACGACACATTTCAAGAGATGTGTTTTTTATGCCGCAAGTTGTTCAAAGAAAAAAAAAGCAATAATTCATTAATATGAATAGTAGTGAAGTTATTTCTAGTCTGAGGAGAAGTGTGTTTTGTGTGTGTGTGGGACACGAGATGTTTCTACAGGTTTAAAAAGGACGCGACCAAAAAAAGAACTAATCTGAGCATCCCCGTGCTGAGGCCTCACCATAGGCCGCGTTCTTGTCCCCGATCCAGTTGAGCGCCCAGTCGGCCTTCCTCTTCACGCAGGGCATGGTCTCGATGGCGTTGAAGAGAAACTCCCTGCGGACCACAGAGTGTGTGAGTGATCGTACACACACACATAAACGCGCGCGGAACGTTCCGGATCTCCACGTCAGGGCTCAGTCGCGGCGACTTCTCGTGTCGACGCCCGTCAACCAGTCGACCACACGCCGACCAATCAGAGCAGCCGACACTCAGCTCCCATCATCAGCTGAGGTACGTACCCCTGCGCCACTCATCATCGCCCTCCAAACCGCACTACTTGAGTACAAAGTAGCCAATTATACTCAAGTATCAGTGGCAACTCATCCTCTACTTGACTACATTTGTCATTTAGTAAAAATTGACCACTAAAAAGATGGACCACTTTAAACTGGTCACTTAAACTCACATCTTCATCTTGCTTTTGGATTGGAAAACACATTTCACTTCATGTTATGCCATGTAGAATTTGGCAAAAAAAAAAAAAAAAATGAAAATGTAATTTGACTTTGGGTATCTGCCCTTCTACTCCACCACATTTGTGATTGAGTATCTGTATTTTTACTCCATTAAATTTGAATGGACACTTAACGGTACTCGCTATATCAAGGTGTTAAAATGACTTCACTCTACTTGGTGGAAATAACAGTATAGATGTATAGTACAAAAAAAAAACAGAGTGGATAAACAACCTCAAAGGTTCTCGTTCTTCCACATGTTTGGTGTTTGAGTCTAAATTCAGGAGTAAAATAATACTAGAGTTCTTTTACAATAGGATTTTTTGACTTATTCCTATATGACTCTTGAACTTGCAATAGTCATTTTTACAGAAAAGTAATCTGTACTTTTACTCAAATACAGTTCGGAAAGACAAGGGTCTCGCCACTCACCGCTCTTTGGGGTCTTTGATGTAGGTGTCGATCAGCAGGCTGTACATCTCCGAGTGGATGTTCTCCATGGCGATCTGGAAGCCGTAGAAGCAGCGAGCCTCCGTCACCTGCACTTCCTGGGTGAAGCGCTCCACCTAGAGCAGCACAGAAGAAGCGCGGTGAGAACGTCTCTACGCACATCTCACCTGAACAGAACGTGTCAGCGTTTTCATCCCGTCTCACCAGGTTCTCGTTGACAATTCCATCGCTGGCTGCGAAGAACGCCAGGACGTGCGAGATGAAGTACTTCTCCTCGTCCTTGAGGGTGTCCCAGTGCTGGAGATCCTTGGACAGGTCCACCTGAGGAAAGACGAGGCGTGAACGTCTGCGCACGAGACCGCCACGACTCTCTGACACGCACCTCCTCCGCGGTCCAGAACGAAGCTTCGGCCTTCTTGTACATCTGCCAGATGTCGTGATACTGGATGGGGAAGATGACGAAGCGATGCGGGTTCTCCTTCAAAAGCGGCTCTTCCTCCACGCCGGCATTTCTGCTCTTTGTTTGCCCCTTTAAACAGTTAACAAACCGTTAACGAATGCAAAAACAAAAAAAAAAAAAAAAAAAAAATGAATGACAACAACGAATGACAAACTAAAAATTATTTTTAAATCAAGACTAAAAACCAATCTTTTCTCTCTGGCGTTCAACTCTGCATGAGAATTTGGCTTTACTCTTTTAGCGGCTGCCTGGTATTGTTTTATTAACGATGAAGCGAAAACTATAATTTTATGGTAATCCGACTTTTTTATAAATGTTATTGTGGTTGCCCTTTTGTGTTTGCTGTTGTAGTTTTAAAGTGTAAAGCACTTTGGTCAGTTCACGTGTGTTCTGTGTTAATAGAGCTGTATAAATGAAGATAAGTTGACTTAACAACCTGCGGTTCATTCACCTTAATGTCCTGCATTTAAAAACACGACTGAATGGCGTTTTCCATGGCACCACGATAATCAAATTAGCATTCCAGCTAATAAGAAATAAAGGCTAATTATGGCGACGAAAAGTCAAATGACTAATAAACTTTTCAAAATGAGTAAGCAAATCCACTGAAAATAACGGCAAAATGTCGAAAAGAGCGTCATTTTGCGAAACCGTGAATTTAGCTAGATATTTTAAAGCGTTTGCACGTTATTCCCGCGGATAACGACAAATGCAACTCTGTGGACCTTCCGGTGACGCGGATTAACTTCCGGCCTAGTGAGAGAACTAGATCAGAAATATTTATTAAAGTCACGTAACCATCACAGACAATGAAATACTTAACAATCCTACAGCTTCTGTGTCGTGCAAACAAGTAAAAATACATTTATGGCGTGGCGCCATCCAAATAAAACACCGGTGGAATTTAGCGCGCGCTCAATCGGGGAAAATTGAATTTAGAAATCAACATGCTAATTTGCAATAGAGTTACGGTTAATTGATCGTGATGGCGTGAGACCGATCTGTCGTGGTGATGGTGATCTTACCTCAGAGTCATCGAAGATTTTGCGCGCCGTTTTGGAGGCCAGAATCCGTGTGGCGTTCAGACTTGGCGGCTAAATGTAGAAACACGTTAAACAGCAGCACGTTAAACCACTTTAACACGTTTAAAATGCACGACTGTTACGGCCTTGTGTCAAATTATGACGCGTTTCGGCGATTTATGGCGCGAACACCATCGCAAACGCACACACGTTTACCAGTCGTGGCAGTAAAACAAAGACTGAATCGACAACGTTGGTCGAAATATATTTTCTTACCGTGTTTTCTTTGTCCATCAGTGACATGTTGTCGACTTTGGCCGAAATTGCGTTTTCACTCATGGATTTTAGTGGCGAGCGAGTTGAAATCATCGTTAGCGTTCGAAGTGAAACGGTTAAAAACAAACTGAGATAAAAGTTTAAAATAATGCAGTGTGTCTTTTAAAACAAAGAAAACCTTGAGAATAAATAAAACGTAGGTGCTTGAGTCCGCAGTCCAGCTGAAGAGAAGAAAGCGAAGGTTGAAAGCCGGAGGGTCTTTTATATGTTTGAGTCTTGGCGCTCAATCTCGACCAATAGGAAAGCTGCTATTGTTCTGTCCTTTTAACTCTTCCCTCGGAAAGCCCAATCAGCGCTCCGCTCCGCGTCACGTGACACACGCTCACTCCCGGGAAATTCGAAGTCAAAATCAGATGGAGCTTACACAATAGTTTAAAAAGGCGCCAACGCGAAATTAAACATTACGCTTACTTATCAATTGTAAATCCTAAATTTAAGACAAAATCAGCGTCAAATGAAAATGAAGACGTAAATAAGACGATGCCTTTTATTTGCAAGTTTTGTGATTCCTTGGTTTTCTGTCAATAAAACACCGTTTTAAAACATCTAAAACGGCCAAATCATGACTAAATGTGCCATACTAGCAAAGCAAATGCACGACGCACCATAAAAGCGAAGATCGCGGGAAAGTGACTCGCCCTCACGGAGAAAACAACACGTTTCGCGCCAGATCTGAACAAACAACACACACGGCGCTGCGTAAATAACGCGTCTTTCCACTCACTGCCCAAGTAAAAGCCCCCGTTTGACGCGGCAAATCGTGTAGGTGTTCTTGGTTCTCGTGCACACAAAGAATGTCACTAATATATCTCCACCGCGGGCGGTTTTTCTCCAGGTTGTCAATAAAAATGATCGCAGACGCGTTTTATCCACGACAGTCGTGTTTAAATGATCCGAACAACAATCCAGTCACCAGTCCATCATAATACATACAGAATGCAAGCCTGTAAACGCATTAACTGATATTTTCGGCCAAATTTTACTTTGGGATTGTCGCTTTTTGTTAACAAAACAATTCAGGACGCGGGACAGGAAGAACGGAACACACATGACGCTGCGGAATACAGCAAGTCTCGAGGAAACGTGACGCTGACACCTAGCGTCAGGAAGACCGACGTGCAACTGCATCTCTGATCGAACAAAAGGCTTTTGTTTCTTGATGACAATAAACACGACAGGTGTGTTTATGTAACACAATTTATAGAACACAATTGTTCCACAAACATTACCATTAAATTATGCGGCGTAATGTGAAGTTGTCGTCAGCAAAGTGCAATAATGAAAGAACGATGCTATCGTTGACCTTACTAGTGCAATTACATGATTTTAAAGCACATATTAATATTAGTTTCTAGAAACTATAAACGCTAAAACTAAAACCGCTTTGAAGAAATGTTTGCGCTTTTTGTTTTATGCGCGTGTGTTTACAACAGAGATTCGCTCAATGAGGAAAAGCCGCGTTTTAAACGTAAAAAAACATTTATAAATATTTAGCACCGATATATAAATACGATTATATACTTAATATACAACTGATCTATATAATAGGCAAATCGCGCATACATAGCCTGTTAAAGTTATTTGTTTGTGCTGCCGTATTTTAAACTTGCGTTTTATCTTTAGTTGAAAATAATAATAACGATAAAAAACAATGTGCTTTTAATGACGCGTTATTGCGTGCAAGTAAACGAACGGGTTGTTAAGCCTTTTGTGTTCGAAAATATCGGTCAGTGAGGCAAAGGGGCGGAGACAAACACAAGTCAGTCAAAGCTCTGTGGCCCGTGCCCAGTACGTCATCGGCTCCTATTGGTCGCGCCCCCTAACCCGCTCCTCAGTCGCGCGATGTGATTGGACGAGGATTGTTACTGGGTGTCGTGGGGTGACGGTGTTGTGTAACATCATGGCGCCGCTCATGTAACGGATATTCAATTCAATTTTAATATGTTGTGTTAATTTAATTGTAAGAAATTAATATAGCCATTCATTCATGTTTTAATACACATTCAATTAAAGTGTTTGGTCTTTGTCATAGTGAGAATCATAGCCATATTTTTAACACCAATTAGTAATGAATAAAAAACAACAAATCCATTAAACTTGTGTTCAAACTCAACAAAAAGTCAAGAAATCTTGTGAAGTGTATTTCTAAGTCTCTACTTTTCTAGTGCTCTTATAATTACGTTGCGCTCTTTGCTTTTTTTATTATTTTTTTTGTTATATATATATATATATATATATATATATATATATATATATTTTTTTTTTTTTTTTTTTTTTTTGGTTTGGAATGTTCTGTATATAATCCGTACTTTGTGTATTCCATTGCAAGAGTATTGTTGTTGTTGTTATTTTTTTTTTAAGTTGTAAATGTTTTGTAAAATGATTTATTCTGACAATAGAAAAAAAAAAAAGAAAAAACAACAATCCTCTTAAATTTTCACACGTGCGCTTTGAGACAGTTAAAACTGTGAAAAGCGCCTTACAAATGCTCAAAACTTGAACTTATTCTATATTAATATGCTGTCATAACATCAGATGGACTTTAAATAATACTGAAAACACACACACACACGCACTCGTTTTACTATAAATGTTTATTAAATAATATGGAATATTACAGGTAGTATCACGTACAGGAATACTGTCCAATTAACAGAAGCGACACCAATAACATCGTACTTCTTCAACGACAATAAATGCAAATTCAGACATCCATTACGTCCACATACACGGTGATATATATGTACAAATATACAAAAGTAAAGAGTCGCGTACTGGACAAACGGAAGCTTTGGCAAAGGGAGGGGAGACATAACTTAATAGAAAAGTCAACGAGAGTTCCGTAAAAACGACCACGCCTTTAAAAAAAAACCTCCAGTGCAATGTCGTGTTACTATGTACACCGTTGTGTAGCAGCCGTGTGTGATTGTGGTTGTGAGGTCGGAGTCTAGCTCGAGGCAGGAAGGAGAACGCTGAGAGGAGACGCAGACGCCATCTTGCTGGCGGCCTCGCTGGGCCAGGGCGTCGACCTCTTGGTGGTCATGTGACGGCGGGCGTGTTTGGTCAGGTGATCGCTCCTCATGAAGCGTCTGTCGCAGACCGGACACACAAACTTCTTCTCGCCCGTGTGCGTCCGCCGGTGGCGCGAGAGCTCGTCCGAGCGGGCAAACTTCTTATCGCAGCCCTCCCAGTGACAGGTGAACGGCTTCTCGCCTGGAAACCAGCGGGTGAAAGGGTTAATCCTCATCCTCCTGTATCGTGCAAACTAATTCATTATTTTCATTATTTTGTGGCTTTTTATGTCGTTGTTGATATTTGTCATGTACATGTTTGAATAAATAAATCTTTATACACATATGACGTTTATCTCAACATCGACACTTTTTGCTACCTCGTCAAAATCTTTGTGGCGTGTATCTCTCATATGTGAATGACAAGCATATTACATAGTAATAACAAGCAATAACAAGCCTTTTACATAGTAATAGATGTGCATACAGTTTATAAAGAGATCGTTTAGTTATTTATATAAATATATGAACATAAAAAAGTATAGAAATAAAAGCAATTTATAGAAAAGGTATATTTTTTTATTTGTGTATCTGTGTGTATATACACTACTGATCAAAAGTTTGGGGTCACTTTGAAATGTCCTTATTTTTGAAAGAAAAGCAGTGTTTTTGTCAATGAAAATAACTCGAAACTAATCAGAAATACCAACAATATGTGCAATATATACATGTTTTTTTTTTTCAGTATTTTTTATTTTATTTTACTCGTATCTAATATCAACAATGTGCACAATTTTTCCCGTTCATATTCTTTATTTTTTGTTTAAGATGTGTGGCTGCTGCAAAAGGTACATTTCTCTTTTACATATTCGAGAAACATATTCGAATATGTATATGTGTATAATTTTTTATATTTTTTAAATTTGATTGTGATTGTACGTTTTATGTAGTGTTATTTTAATGTTAAGCATTTTAGTCACTCTGCTACTTTTAAAAAGTGCTTTTACAAATACAGTTCAATCAAACGCTCAAAATGGCCAGAAACGGAGAACTTTTACGAAACTCGACAGTCGATCCTTGTTTTTAGGAATGAAGGCTTTTCCAGTCGAGAAATGTTGATCGGTAGTGTATATATTGTTCTATATTTGTTAATTTGATTGTGATTGTACGTTTTTTGTACCGTTATCGGTAGTGTATATATTTGTCTATATTTGTTCATTTTATTGTGATTGTACTTTTTCCTTAATTCCGTGACACTGTTATTTTAATGTGAAGCATTTTGCTCACTCTGCTGCTTTTACAGACACAGTTCAATCAAACGCTCAAAAAAAACCTGACCCCAAACTTTTGAACGCCAATCTCAAGAATCAGCATTTAGAAGATAATAGCTAATAACAGCTAATAAGTGTAGAGGAACCTGTGTGCGTCCTGAGGTGCGCCTTGAGGTGGGAGCTCTTGAAGTAGGTCTTCTTGCATCCCTGGAAGCTGCAGACGTAGTTGCGCCGGCGCGAGAAGTCGGACTGGGCCACGCCTCCGCCCTGACCCGAGGGAATGTAGACGGGGGCGGGGGCGAGGGGGAGGAGCTTGGTGCTGCCCAGCGTGACGGAGGCCGGAGACACCTGAGACTGCGGCACCACGAACATCACGGTGCCCTGAGGAAGAAGAGCGGCTTTGGGAACCGGAGTCTGGACGAAGGCGGAGATGATTCCCGTCTGCCCGCCCACCGGGAACACCTGACAGAGCAGAGGGGGCGGGGCCGGGGGCGTGGAGACCGGATGAGGGGCGGAGTCAGGGGACGGGTCTTCTGGAGGAAGGGCGTGGTCAGCCGTGTGGCGGATGACGCTGGTGGCTCTGTGGGCGGGGTCAGGGGGCGGAGTGATCCCGGGATGGAGGCTCCTCTTGGTGCTGAGCGCTGAGGTCTCGGCGAAGCTCGGGCTCTGAGGAGGCGTCATGCACTGGCGGGACACAACACGGGTCAGCAGGCTTCATTCGGACAAAGATCTTTTATTTAGTCACAGTCTTTTGACTAAAACGCAATTTAGTTCGAGTCCCAATTTAGTCGCTTTATCTTTTTTAATGTTTCAGTCTAATTTTAGTCGACTAAATACCGCAGCATTTTAGTCGACTGAATTACAGTATAGATTTAGTCAATGGAAATATAAGTGTATATATACATATATTCTAAATGTTTACTAATGTTTCAATGTCTAGAATTCTGAATATGTAATAAACTATGAACATATTAAAATTAGGGCTGTCAAACGATTACATCTTTTTAACATTACATTTTATTACTTTAGTTAATCACACTTCCTCAACCAAATCACAAATAATAATAATACATTTATTATTAATAATGTTTTAGTATTAACAGTTATTAATAACATGAACAAGTTTAGAATCTTGTAATATTGAATATTGAAGTGTAAAATGTATTTGTAATAGACTGTAATGAGAGACTGAGAATAATTAAATAGCACTCTATTCTTTCTATAAGTGGCTGTGATTTCAGCTTTGCAAAAAACTGTACAAATAATACTGAATGTTTTTGAAGTGAAACTCAAACACCGGAAAAACCGGCAAAACCGGATTTACCGGAAAACCGAAAGTGCTGGAAAAACCGGACGTGCGATTAATGGCGTTAATAAAATTTGACGCGATTAAACAAATTTAATTAATTGCACAAGTTAACGCGTTACCTTTGACAGCCCTAATTAAAATATATACAAAGATTTTATTTGGAAAAACTTTTATTTTTTATTTTACTTTTACTTTTATTTTTCGAAATTTAATTTTTTGTAATGAACTTTTCTTTCAAACCAAATAAATGCATTCTCATAAATGAAACCTCAACAAAGAGAAAAATAAATACAGGAAAATACAATTTATTATAATTGCGTCACATTTATAAGTAGCAAATAGTTGCACGGTGAAGTGTGATCAGCAGATGGCGCCTCAGGTGTGTTGTGTTTCTGCCCGTGATTGTTGCTTCACACGCGGCTACAGATGGTTTTTCTAAGGTGGCGTTTAATGTAAAACTCATCCATATATCTGAGCGTTGTGTGTACTGTGTCCTGATTGCGTTTGCACCCGCCTTCCTCCACAAGCTCGGATTCTGATTGGACGTCGTCACGAAAGGCATTTTTGTTTAGTTTTTATTCGTTGACGAAAGCGTCCATAAATGTAGTTATAGTTTTCGTCCCTGAGAGGGAGTTTTTATATAGTTTTCGTTTCGTTTTCATCAGGGAAAAAGTGTCATTGACGAAGACGATGACGAAAATATTTCGTTTAAGAAATGAACACTGCGGGTCCCGCTTGGATTGTGAGGAGGACTCACCAGTGAGGACAAGGAGACCAGGTCCTTGGGCGAGTCGGCGCTTTCGGGCGGCAGGCCGAGGGAGTCGCAGGAGTCTGAGGTGGGGGTGAGGGGGCGGGGCTTGTGTGACCTCTGAACCCAGGAGCTCATGCAGACCAAGGCCTCGGCGGCCTCCAGGTCGTGGGAGCAGGACGTCTCGCTGTCGGGCCGGTTTCTCTCCATCCTCACTGCGGACACACACACAGGCCTTCAGCATCTCCGCTAATGCGTGGAACCCAATGACATCATCGATTCGCGCTCCGCGGGGGCTGGTGAAAGAGGTGACACACATTCGGGAGGCGGGAAAAACATCCACTCCATTGTAAAGAGATGATGCGTTTCCAGAGGCGACACCCACCCCGCCACCCATCGCCAAATATAGATCCTGATGATGCTCACACCCAAATCATCCGTAATACAAAATAAAAGTCCCACCTAATGCAATCACGCACACTTATTGTCCACACACACACACACACACACAGCCAAATATATATCCTGATGCTGCTCACACCCAGACCAACCGTAATACAAAATAAAAGTCCCACCTAATGCAAATACACACTTATTGTCCACACACACACACACACACACACACACACACCGCCAAATATAGATCCTGATGCTGCTCACACCCAGACCATCCGTAATACAAAATAAAAGTCCCACTTAATGCAATTACACGTATTGTCTACACACACAGCGAGGATTCTCCACCACTACACGCCAACAATGCACAATAGTGACGCGACTGAAAAATAATAAATGACAACGACACCGCGAAATACACATTTTGCAATGTGCTGCGATGAAATGATGTTATTTACAGGGCGATGAGAAACACGCAGAAGTGTTTTCCGCCGACTTTTATTGATGAACTCACGAGCGCGCAAAAGACAATGACAGTTTAGAACAAAAGGCAGTTCTGCTCGCCGAGACTAAAGATGATGAAGTTATTTAGCGGAGGAGACGTCACACGCTCTTTACAGATTCTTTACACAAACTTTACAATAACGACACCGGATGTCGTTAGTGGGTCAGTGCGAGGGGAAAAAACACAACAACAACACACCAAAGTGGCAATAAAACACTTTTAATAAAACACTAGCTCACCCGAGTGATGCTCAGCAGAAGAGCCGCGTCCGTGTCCTCATAAGTACAGCGCGCTTACTACAGCAGGATCCAGCCTCAGCTGAGCGGAGGAAAAAAAACAACAGTGAGCGAAAAAAAGAAAACTGAAACAAAATTCAGAGCTCTCTGGCGGGTGGTAACATGTGGCCAATCAAAAGCAAAGGTGTATAGGAGCCGGGCCAATGGGAGGGCAGAGCGCGCGTGATCAGTACGTGATCGCTCGCCGATTGGCTGAAACGGGGTGCGTGGCTGTTGGGGGGCGTGACGGAGGAGTCAGCGGTGTCAGAGTAAACCCGGTGAACCCGGCGCTCGAGAAGTGGGGGAAAGGTCGCGAGAATCGTGAGATCCGCGCCGCGCACGCGCACACGAGCCGTCGTTGGTCAAACAAAGCGGGATCGACACGATTGACGTCTGACGATGTGCAACATTTGAGTCAAAGTCGCGCGAGAGTTGCGTGCGGGGGGAAACGGGGACACGTTCCGTTTGTGGTGATTTCGGGTCTAAACGCATTTTAGTCATTATTGGAAATTCGTTCAATCTTTTTCATGCGTGAATCGGTATCATTTACGCCATATATATTTAAAATAAAATGTGCACGGTGTGGAAACAGTCCTTGCAGTATAAATAAAAACAACCTCATACGTTTTCTTATATTGAAATGGCTCATAAAACAGCAAACATGTGGGTTTTGTTTTTCATCGGTGCCCAGAACCCAAAAGTAGGTCAAGAATTGTCCAAAATAAACTAATTTTAACATCACGTTAAAGACGGTTTTACATGCGAAAAATGTCGATTTTTGACGAGCGCTGTAATTTGCCTTCTAATAACATACAATAAATCAGACACGTTTAAAAATATGAAAACATTTGAGCGACTAGTTTAACGAGGAGAATCGCATGTGTGTCTGAGGGAAAACTCCGGAAACGACCACATTTCCATCACGTGCACTCAAGAACCTCAGTGCGGTGAACTCAACTGAACCCAGAAACCCCGAGAACGGCATTGTGGGTAAGTGTCCGGGGCGGGGCTTCGGGCTGCGGCTCTTTGTTGTCGCTTCAGCAGTGCGCATGCGCCCTCGCGCGTCTTTGTTTCGCTGAGACTGTTACAGTGTTTCTCACTGTAAATAGTCTGACCGTCTTCACGTCAAGTCAGAAATAACACGTTTTAATTCTAACTGCATACAAACATATTCTGGTTAAAATAAGTGCTTCTGCTAAATGAAATAAAACGGCGAAAAGCTCATTTATTTAACGAATAATACAATTTATAATCAAACAATTTTACGTTTAAGTATTTTATTTTTTTGTACATTATATTACAAAATGTAGTAAAAAATATTGATGATGATTACATTTATTCTAAATTATAAAATGTATATTAAAAATATTCAAACCAGTTTGTGTCTATATTAACCAGTAAGTGTTTTATATATATATATATATATATATATATATATATATATATATATATATGTGTGTGTGTATATATTTATATATATATATATATATATATATGTATATACTGTATATATATATATATATAATAATTGTATTTTTTATCTCTATGCTCTAAAAATGTCTGTCATTTCACACAAAATATAGGTTATTATTGCTTCTAGTTTTATGTCATTTTTGTTGTTACCTACAATAGTTATTTTATTGTCAATTGTAATTTTTCAAAAATGTTTGATGGAAATGAAAGAACAAAGGAGTCAGTTTTGACGGTTTTCTTTCCATTTTCCACAGTGATAATTTTTCTAAAATATCTTTTGTATTCACATCTGACCAGACAATGTGTATAACTTTACCACGTCTTTCTTTTTGCACCAAACGGAGTAGCAATACCAATTTCAATGTAACCCTGTGACACAATGACAATAACAGCATTCTATCCTACATGATATTGTTTACAACCATAATGAGCAGTGAAACATTTCTGCTTATGTTGGAGTGAGTCTGTGTTTCGGAAGTGACTTTTATTTTTAGGAGTCTGGATTAGACGCTTTCTGGAGTCAGGAGCTTCTCCGAACGAGCGTCTTGAACCCGCAGACCTGGTTTCTCGGTATTGAGGCCAGTTTAGGGAACAGACAGATGTGCTGCAGAAGTTTGAGCGAGGAGAGCCCATCTGTTGCTGCTTTATGTGTGTGAACCGAGTGACTTGTGCTTCAGAAGTAGGTCATCAGAGCGGGTGGACCTCGGATCTCCTTCTACCTCAGGTGTTTCCCAAAGCCAGACTCTGGTGGTCAAGAGCCAGACTCAAAGCACAAGTTCAGGTTCTGAGCGTTTGTTAAGGCGCTTTTCACAGTTTCAACTGACTCTGAGCGCACGTGTGATTATGTACGAGGATTGATGCTTTTCATTCCTTTGATCGTCTGGTTGTTGGAGTTAAGTAAATGGCTGTGATTATCACCAAGACAAAGACCCAGACTTTCTCACTGTGGACCAGAGTTTAAACTGTGAAAAGCACCTTACAAATGCTCTGAACCTGAACTGTAGGGAATTTAGATCGCACACGTCATCGCAACAAGTAAAAGCGACAGTAGCGCTCATCAAAATCCAATCAGAACTGATCAGCAGGTGGACAGAGTAGCTGACAACCATACTTGAGTAAAAGTACAGACACCTTACTGTGACAATTACTCCATTACAAGTTACAAGTCAGTAATTCCAAGAAAACTAGCCGTAAAGTATCCGATTTGAAAGTAAAAAAAAATATTTTACAGAATTTAGGCTCAAAAACACCAAAAATGTGAAAAACAATATATAAAAATTAAAATATAAAATGTATGAAATGTAACGCCTCGATGTTGCAAAAAGGCAGAACAAAATAGGCGAGAAAAGAACAAAAGTTAAAAGTCTCTGTCAAACTCAAATGTTGAAAAAAAAGCACTAAAAAACGCTAATTGACAAAGTCCATTTACTCAAGTACTTTACTCAATGCCAATCGATAGCTGCATTGACGTAGCTATACAACAGATGCCATTCAGCGACGTTATAGACACGCCCCCTTTACGATTAAATCCCGCCCCTTTGCCATAACACACGAAAAACAGTAAACGGCGGTGGAAAGAGCGTGACGTCATTCACGATCAATCAGTGCGCCGATGACATCACACAATCCCGCCAGACGGTGGTTTCCGCTCGGCACCATGTGGTTTAATGGTGTTTGGGGAAGCCCAAGTCAAACAAAACACAGGCCAAGGAATCCAGACCGGGGTAAACAATCCTGAAAGGCATGCTGGGAAACACGTGGCCTTCTGCATATCAGACTCGCGCGCACACATACCCGCGCAATTCCTACATCGCGCTTTATCGCGCGTCATACAATTACGTCATGGGTAACGCATAGTTATATATTAAAATGTACATTTTAACGCTGTGAATGAGACAATCCTACTAAAATAAAACGAAGAATTTATATTAACGAAGAATTTATATTTAGTGTCATGATGTTTAAACATTTTCAACGAAGGTTCACAGCTTTTACAATTTTCAAGGCAGTAAAGATATTTCCTGCTCAGTCACTTTAGTCTGAGAGTCTGTGGTTTCATATTCTGGAGTTTAATCTAGAAAATCACATAAAAAAATAAAAAATAAAAAATCTAGAACATCATGTGTATAAAAACGCAAGTAGTTCTACGTGCTCGCAAAATTTCAAGACACCTCGCATTTCCATCTTTTTATAATAAATATATATTTAATCGCCTAACAAATCTTTTAAAAAATTACCACAATTGTCTGTTCTTCAACGCCATAATTGTCTGTTCTTCAACGCGCAAGCGCAATTTCCTTAAATTGTTTACATTCAGTATTTAGAACAAGGGAAATACGAGGTAAAGTGCGCCCTCTGTGGTTAGATCTGTGTTACTACACACCATCACCTGTCAAACTTAAAGACAATACACACAGAAACGCACACCAGATTTATTTCAGCACACGATGAGGCAGGAAGAGGAGACTTTAAAATTAAAATGTTCATCTTCTCATGATAGAGAAACAAGTTTTTCCAGTCCGTTGCGGTTTACTCAGAGGAGTATTTACTTGGGCTTTGCTGTTCTCCTGCTCACTCTTCTTCTTTTTGTCTTCACTGGCAGAAAGCGGCGCTCGACTTCTAGGACTTCATTGTGAAGTTTGGGTTGTCTGACCCCCAGAAGAAAAGAGAAGAGGTCGAGAAGCCACACGTACATCCGGGGAAAGCTGGGCTCAAACTCCCAGAAATGATCAGGACAATACCTGAAGAGCGGAGTGAGGAACCAGAGTTTACAAGGCAGAAAAATAACTGCAAAAATGACACGCAAATGTGATAACAACATCGTTCATAACAGGCATCATTCATGACAATTTGCCACGCCTTGTTAAAGTGGACATGAAATAGGCCACGCCCTCATTTATGATTCCAACATTCACGAGAAACGAATTCCCGACACACCCCATCCTGAACACGCCCACCCCATTCACGTCAACATATTTCACGACAAACTTCATTCACAACACGCCCTTCCCAATTATGTCATCATTCATGACACACCCCTTTCACCACCAACATCATTCACGCCACGCCCCATTCACACCATCACTTATGTCACGCCCATTTCACAACACGACACACCTCATTCGGAACACACCCACCCATTTCACCACCAACATCATTCACGCCACGCCCCGTTCACATCATCACTTATGCCACGCCCATTTCACCACCAACATAATTCACGCCACGCCCCTTTCACACGCTCCACCCTGCTGATGGCCGAGGCTTGACAGTCATCACTTACGGTTTCTTGCATTTGCTCAGGCAGGGATGCCAGTACTTGCGGTTGAGAAGGCACCGCGCCCCTGCTGCTTTAGTGAAACAGTCCAGACGCGTGTGGTGGAGGCTGGGCCCGTCCGAGCCGTCCACCTTGCCCCAGCGGAACTGAAAGCTGGAGAAGGAGGTGGAGGTCGGGCGCTCGGGCGTGTCCTCCAGTAAAGTGTGAAATCTGCTCTGCAGCGTCTCCACGACCCCTGTGAGGAGAAACCAGTGAGACGGAGGGTGACCAGACCAGACCAGACCAGACCAGACCAGACCAGGCCGGACCAGACCAGGCCGGACCAGACCAGACCAGACCAGGCCAGACCAGACCAGGCCAGACCAGACCAGGCCGGACCAGACCAGGCCAGACCAGACCAGACCAGACCAGGCCGGACCAGACCAGGCCGGACCAGACCAGACCGGACCAGACCAGGCCGGACCAGACCAGACCAGGCCGGACCAGACCAGACCAGACCAGGCCAGGCCGGACCAGACCAGACCAGACCAGACCAGACCAGACCAGACCAGACGTGTGAGCTTACGCCTCCTCTTCAGGATCGGCCTCCTCTTCTTGTGGAACAGCACCAGCGGCTTGTTGGTCCTCCACTGCCGTCTGAAAGTGAAACACGCATGGCATTCAGACGTGTTTGGGTCATTTTACTCCAGGTGCCAGCTTGACTCACAGCGCTTGGTTCAGTTCCCTCTTCTGTCGGGCTCGCTGGAGGACCGGCTGCACCGTACCAAACCATCTTCTCAGCACAAACACTGCGAGAAACAAAAGCCGCCTTATGGTTTCCATCCCCAAATTAAGACCAAGAATGATGTGTCGTGAATGACGTCATCGAGAATGAGGCGTGTCGTGAATGACGTCATCAAGAAAGATGCGTGTCGTGAATGAGGTCTTCAAGAATGAGACGTGCCATGAATGATGTCATCAAGAAAGAGGCGTGTCGTGAATAATGTCATAGAGTAAGAGGCGTTCCACAAATGACGTCATCGAGAATGAGGCATGCCGCGAATGACGTCATCGGGAATGAGGCGTCACAAATAACGTTATCAAAAATGAGGCGTGTCGTGAATGACGTCATCAAGAATGAAGCGTGTCATAAATTATGTCATCAAGAATGAGGCGTGTCATAAATTATTTCATCGGGAATGAGGCGTGTCGCGAATGATGTCATCGGGAATGAGGCGTGTTGCGAATGATGTCATCGGGAATGAGGCGTCACAAATAACGTTATCAAAAATGAAGCGTGTCATGAATGGCGTCATCAAGAATGAGGCGTGTCGTGAATGGCGTCATCAAGAATGAGGCGTGTCGTGAATGACGTCATCAAGAATGAGGCGTGTCGTGAATGACGTCATCAAGAATGAGGCGTGTCGTGAATGACGTCATCAAGAATGAGGCGTGTCGTGAATGACGTCATCAAGAATGAGGCGTGTCGTGAATGACGTCATCAAGAATGAGGCGTGTCGTGAATGACGTCAT
>MU204340.1:113048-152342 GCA_017309775.1 Paedocypris sp. Pulau Singkep | reverse complement strand
CCTCTCCTGACAGAGACACACCTCTCCTGATAGAGACACACCTCTCCTGACAGAGACACGCCTCTCCTGACAGAGACACACCTCTCCTGACAGACACGCCTCCCCTGACAGACACACCTCTCCTGACAGACACACCTTTCCTGATAGACACACCTCTCCTGACAGAGATACACCTCCCCTGACAGACACACCTCTCCTGACAGAGACACCTCCCCTGACAGACACACCTCTCCTGACAGAGACACACCTCTCCAGGAGAGACACACCTCTCCTGACAGACACGCCTCTCCTGACAGAGACACACCTCTCCTGACAGACACGCCTCTCCTGACAGAGACACACCTCCCCTGACAGACACACCTCTCCTGACAGACACACCTCTCCTGACAGAGACACACCTCTGCTGACAGACACACCTCTCCTGACAGAGACACGCCTCTCTTATTTAGGGCCATCAACAGCATAAAAAATGTTTACATATTAAAGAAAAGTTACATTGATTAAACGTTGTCGTGAAATAAACTTTAGCCAAAAGTTTGTAAAAAGTATCGACAAACTCACTAAACAGAGCATAGCACAATACCAGCACACAAACCAAAAACAACTTCATCTGAGATTACGGTGTTAAAGCTGACGTCACACGGCACCGGAAACACGCAACGGAATGACGAAACAAAACAGTGGTTGGTTCAAAGGACAATTCTCGAAGGAAGCGTCGATCACGTGCAGCAGAATAACGTCGCTATTTTATCAATCAAATCAGTTGTTAATCAAATCGGGTCAATCACTAGATTGCGAGCGCGGTGATTGATGACGTCACACGGCCACGCGAGAAACGCGACTTGGATACGATAAAGCATGAAAAACACCTGGTAAACACACACAGAAAAACCTGCTTTCTATATAACGTGTTATATAATTTGATATGAATCCCTTGTTTTTCCTTCTTTTTTTGTTCTCTCTCTCTCTTCCTCTTTATTTTCTTCATCTACAATAATTCTTTAAATTACTAAGATTCTGTGTTAAGCCTACCATACAAAACTGTATTTGTATAATTATTATTGCAAATTTGTTGTATTCAGCTTTTGTATTTAAAAAAAAAAAAAAAAACTTGGATACGATAAAGCGTGAAAAACACCTGGCCACACACTTACCGACCCTAACCTGCTGTTTATATTACACACCTCCGGGTTAAATGTGTAAATCTAACCACGCCCGAGACGAACGACAACCCGCCGCCAATAACCATGGTGAAGTGAGCGTCCTTACCCCGCCTCTAATTGGTGTAAAGCCCGTGGCCTCGGTTTGATCTTCCCTTCACCCCGCCTTCCCGTCAATCCCACCCTCCCATTGGTCACAACGCCTTGACTGACAGCCGTCCCCAGGCCACATGTAGCTGTTGATTGGACGGTTGGTTTCTAACCACGCCCTCCCCCCCGCACGGTCGGTTGAGGTACAAGCGACTCCTTTCTCCCTCCAAACCGAGGCGGATATAGCGTTTGCGGTCAGCTCGTCTCTTGCTGTGTAAGGTGGGACTCGACTTCTTTTTCCTCGCGTGTGATTGTTGCAAACACCTGGAAATTACGTCCGTTTCTGTGTACGGGTGAGGGGATTTTTAGAGTTAAAACGCCGACGGATTCGTTAGCCTCGCGCGCGCTAACCGAATAAATTCCGCGCGCTCCCGTTGCGTTTCCCGTGAGGTAAAATCGCCGTGTGTGTTAATCTGTGATATTCTCTGTGACGTCGCGTTCGAAGTGACAGGTTTGTCTCGCCCATCGCGGCTTCGATCGGTTCGCGAACTCGAGCGGTCGTGTAACGAAGGCGTTATAACCTCCTCAAGACACTGTGTAACGCCCCCCCCCTCCCTCATTCGGGTCAGTGATTGGTTAACCCGCGTGTTTTAAACGTGACTGAAATGTTTGTGAGACGCTCACGTGACCCGTAGTGATGTGTCGTTCGTGAACGATTCGCTCAAAATGAACGAATCTTTCATATGACTCGGAATGAACTGGTCTCCTCAGTGAATGATTCGTGAACGATAGTATCGAGCAGTAGTGATGTGTCGATCGTGAACGATTCGCTCTAAATGAACGAATCTTTCATATGACTCGGAATGAACGGGTCTCCTCAGTGAACGACTCGTGAACGATAGTATCGAGCAGTAGTGATGTGTCAATAGTGAATGATTTATTCAAAATGAACGAGTCCTTGATTTGACTCTGAATGAACGGGTCTTCTCGGTGAACGATAGTAGCGAGTAGCAGCACTCGGTACGTTGGTGATTCGTTCAGTCGGATCACTCGTTCTCCGTTCATTTGATTCACTTGTGACGTGACTGCGATAAAGCTGTTAAAAGCAAAGGGCAGATGCAGGATGTAGAAGGATCAAGTTTTGCTAGGGATTCACATGATTTGAATAGATTTGTAGCTATTTATGTGTTATTTGTTGTCCGCTGAAGCAAACCATGTTGTTGTTCGTGTACGTATATTGTTTTAGATCAGGGGTGTGCAAACTTTTTGATTGGCGGGCCACATTGGGTTAACATTTGACAAAAGGGCCAGACAGGGCTTCCTGGTCAAGCGGCTGTCAATCACATTCTCACCAGCCAATGGGAGTAAGGGCCGCCCCCACGAGAAGCTAGTGCCAGAAGTACAAATGAAACGGACGAAAAAATCTGAATTGGAAAAATAATTCCCAAACCAAAACGAGAAGATTTTTGTAGAAATGTACATCTGATTTTTTTTTTTGGCTGATTCCATAGACTGACAGTATACAAAATAAATGTTAAATATGTACTAGTACAATTCTTTTACGTAGGTTTTTGTGTTTATGGTTCCGCTTTTTTAAATGTGTTGTATATAAAAAAGAATAAAATTAACCTTAACAGATTAACGGATTTCGATTTATAAAATCTCTCAAATTAATTATGGCCTATTTTAATTTTTACAAGTTCTGCGGGCCGGATTAAAACCCTTAACGCCGTAGTTTGCCCGCCCCTGTTTTAGATGAATGGCGCGACCCCTGCTGGAAATGAACGAAATGACAGAATCCCAAATTGATTCGTTTGCGTTACTGCTCGAGAATGAAAGATTCGAATCAGTTAAAAGAATCAAACCTCCCATCACTAGTAATTTCACACACGCGTCTGTCCTCAGGTGCTCCCGGTGGCTCGGACAGGACTCCTTCTCCCCGCCCCCCCTCGCGTGCACACAAGCCCCTCCCTCCTCGCGTGACCAGACTCTGCGTCTCCTGGAGCGTGAAGCCGGCGAATCATGGATAAGACGGAGCTGATTCAGAAAGCCAAGCTGGCGGAGCAGGCGGAGCGCTATGACGACATGGCGGCCGGGATGAAGCAGGTGACGGAGCAGGGGGCGGAGCTCAGTAACGAGGAGCGGAACCTGCTGTCGGTGGCCTATAAGAACGTGGTGGGGGCGCGGCGCTCGGCCTGGCGGGTGATCTCCAGCATCGAGCAGAAGAGCGAGGGGAACGACAAGAAGCTGCAGATGGTGAAGGAGTACAGGGAGAAGGTGGAGAGCGAACTGCGCGACATCTGCAACGAAGTGCTGGTCAGGCCCTTGTCTTTCACTCGCTCTCTCGCTCTCTCTCTCTCTCGCATTCACTTCCCACCGTCTCTCCATCTTCTTTTTTTTTTGTCCTCTCTTTGCCAGTATGTTGTTTTTCTCTTCACTCTGCTTATTGTGCTTTTCTCTCTGATATTCTCTCTCTCTCTCTCTCTCTCTCTCTCTCTCTCTCTCTCTCTCTCTCTCTCTCTCTCTCTCTCTCTCTATTTGTCGGCCCCGTGTAAAGAACTTTGAGGAGTTGGTGTAAGTGTTTCTGCTGTTCTATGAGCTTCTCTCCACTGATATGGCCGGAGGAGATTTGTCTTTGCGACCTGTGGTGGTGTTGAATCCCCTCAGAGGAAGCAGATCTGAGGAACAGGAAGTAGTGTTTGGTGTGAGCCAGCAGCGCTCAGGATGTGGTGAATGATGCGGAACATCAGGTTACGAGTCTCACGTTCTGCTGGTTTTTACAGAGTAAACCCAATTATATCGTAGTTGTTTGTTTGTTTGTTTGTTTTTTGACAGTAAATTAAAGTGAAATTGTTTAATATCGGATCTGAAGTGAAGTAACTTGATTAACTTGGTCCGGTTATTTGTATACTTCACTAAATTGGTCATGTGTGTATAAGTGGTCAAAGTTAATGCGTTAACCCATGTGAACAATTTTAAACGTTTAATCGGGTTGATAATAAGAAAATATATTCCAAATTGAACAAAGTCTACCAAATCACATTACTGTATTTTAACGTAGTGTTTATCAAGTTTATTATTGCGTTTACATTCATTTACGTACTACCCCCTCAATATCCAATATCACAAGCTTTATTCATTTAATTGCAAATAATTTGGTAATGAAAGAGCCATTTAATTTGTTATAAAAAATGTGTATCTTTTGACGGCCACAAAATATGTATGTGTGTGTAATAAATATAAAATTTGTGGATAAATTCTTGCTAAAATGTTCTGCTCTTTTAGCGATCAAACCATTTAGCTTGTTTTGTGCATTAAATTCTTTCTCTTCTTCTCAGGGACTGCTGAGCAAATATTTGATCGAGAACTCCACGAACGCCGAGAGCAAAGTCTTCTACTTGAAGATGAAAGGAGACTACTTCAGATATCTGGCCGAAGTGGCTTCAGGAGACGACAAGAAGGGTCAGTCTGCACGATTCCCCTCAGAGGTTTTAACTCCCGCGATACCTCACGACATTTGAGTGACACGCCTACCAGCCAATCAAAATGGACGAGTCTCGCGTTTCTGGCTTGCCGACCAATCAGAAATCTAGCGGTTCATTTGAAATCAAAACGGTTGACTGAACTTTGCTATTAGTTCCTTTGAAACCAACTCTCTCATCTGCCGATTACAGTTAAAAAATGATCAGAAATTATCAGATACAAAGAGACACTGATGACAGAGGAGATGGAGAGAGACAAATAGAGGGACGAGTGAGACTGAAAAATCCAAGAGATGAATATTTCACTGTCCAAAAAGTGGACCGAAAAAATAGTTTTTTTTAAAATTCAGATTTTTTACAGTGTTCAGATTTGTACCCGTTTATAGGTTAAAACTTTTGAATAGAGGGAAAATATTCTAATGTGTATATATAATATTCCAAATAATTATACATATCATTTATTTTTTTATTTTCAAGTTTCATTAAGGATGGTTCACCTTTCCTCACAGTAAATGGAGCATTCCATCTTTTCAGTACCAGTGACAACATTACTACACGTGAGCGTGTCTGAATGAATGTTTCAGTGTTTCAGATTAAATTTAAGTAATAAATAAAAGTTACATTTAAAAACAAGTGACCAAGTGGTTAAGTTAACTTCCATTCTTATTCTTTTGTATTTTAGATTCGGGTTTTAAATAATCATGAAGCATCAAACAACAAATTTAATTCATAATTTTAGTTCTTTGCACTTAAAATCATCGCAATCCTTTTCAGAAAAATCGCAATTTCGTTTTTTCTCCTCAATCTTGCAGCTTTTCACAACTGCTCGTCCTCTTGGTCTTTACATCCAGGTTCTTCTGGGTTTTTTGGGTTGAGTTCCTGTTCTTAACATCAGATTACCGTATTTATGCGATAAGCACCCCCTGATAATACTCAAGTATTTTTCTTTTTTAACTTTTGACACAGGTTAGTTTGACCCGAACAGTGTCTTTGTATTATAAACGTGATTCTTGCTGTTACAAATGTCAACTGGATCATATTCTTAATATGACGATTACACCAAATAAGCCAAGCAGAAGTTTCAAAGTGAAAAAATGACTTAAGTGTTTATCTTTATCTTTAACTTTATCCAAACACAAAAGGAGGGTTAAAATGTTGGATTTTCAAAGGCAAAAAAAAAAGCTAAATCTAAAAATAAAAAAATAAAAATAAATCTTCAAAGCTTAAATTAACTCGATCAGGCGTTTTCTATAACCAGGCGACTGTTTTACATGTTTTGCAGCTTTGCTTGGGTGATAAATCCCCCTCACATTTCCCCCACAGACACGATAACCAGCTCACAAGAGTCGTACCAGGACGCGCTGGACATCAGCAAGAAGGAGATGCAGCCCACGCACCCCATCCGCCTCGGCCTGGCACTCAACTTCTCCGTCTTCTACTACGAGATCCTCAACTCACCGGAACAGGCCTGCTCTCTGGCCAAACTCGTGCGTATTACACACACACACACACACACACACACTCTTGACAATGCTTGAATTTCAATGTGTTTTCAAGGCCTCGAAAAAGCTTGAATTTTAAGCGAAGTGCTGGAAAATGCTTGAAATTCCACAGTGGACTCTGGATAAGTGCATGTCCTCGGGACCGGATCAGAACTATCTGATATATATATATATATATATATATATATATATATATATATATATATAAATATGAGAGAGAGATCGATTAATAAAGTGAGTGTGTGAATAAACGGGTCGTGATCACTATGATCCAGGTCTGATTAAAAGTGCAGAACACCTTTATTGTTCCAGTGTTCCCGCCTTTGTTACACTTTTTTTTTTTCAACTACCTTTCAACTAACAAAACACTTTGCTAAAAATGGAGAATAAAGGCAGATTGTTTCTTGCTTTAAAGTTAGATTACAAATTTTGTCTCTAACTTGAGTAAGATCTACTAAAATGTAATGTCCATTTTTTTTTTCCACCAATACCAGAAAACTTTCCCCACAAAAACTGTAACGTTTCGTTTTGATTGTGTTTAGATCATTTTAAATATTAATTTTGCCACTGTATGGTGCTGGAAAAACTTGAACATGGACCTTGAAAAGTGCTCGAATTTGATCGAATTTTGAATTTTGACCATCGAATTTTGTCGTGGGATTGTGTGTTTATGTAAATGTAATATGTAAATGAGTTGCTGACGTGATAAACCCACACCATTGTGATTAGTTTCATTATTTTATCTCTCCACTATACTGTAAAAGTTGATGTGTTTCACACTTGATGAGGAAGTTTCTGTTCTGAACGTTCAAAAAGATTTTTTTTATTCCCTTCTAAAGGATTATAAAAGTATTAACATTAAAAAAGAATTTCACCTTTTTTATTTTTTTTTTTAGCAGTGTTCTAATTTTATGTTTGACACTTGGGTTCAAAAGATTTAGATATATTTACACTGATAATTTAGCAGTGTAAAGAATTACACGAATTCTGTTTTTATTCTCAATTTAGTTGTTTTTTCTTGACTGGTACTTTTTTTATTACCATCATAGAATTTTAGCAGTGTGATTACAATCCCCGTTTATTTTTTAATTATTACTCCGTTTTTGTTTTTGCATCATTATGCTCAATGAAACTGAACGACTTTAATTACATGATGAAAAAGCAAAAAACAATTGACCAAAAAAAATAAAGAAACCAAAATAAAACCCACCAAAAGACCATATCGAAGGATTGCTGAAATAAAGCCAACAAGGGTATTTGAACATATTTATTAACTAAACATAGCCTATAAAATAATATAAATGTGTATTATATAGATATTCATGAATTGATATTTGATTAGGATTATTTTTATGTTTTTGTGATCCTATCTGAAGCGTTTTTTGCGTCCGCAGGCCTTCGACGAAGCCATCGCCGAGCTGGACACGCTGAACGAAGACTCGTACAAGGACAGCACGCTCATCATGCAGCTGCTCCGAGACAACCTCACAGTGAGTCCCGCCCACACACCGCACAGGCCCCGCCCACATCTCTGCTCTCCCCCCGCAGTTGTGGACCTCCGACAACGCCGCGGAGGAGGGAGAGGGAGGAGAGAACTGAGAGAGGCTCCGCCCTTCAGACCTCCTTTCACACTTCTTCTTCATTCCTTCCTGTTCCCACTTCCCATCACCTGTACGTGTGGGGAAGCCCAGTCTGGTTGTTTTTTTTTTTCTTCTTCTTTTCTTCGTCCTCCCCCCGTCATCATCGTCATCATCATGGGCTTGTGGTTGTGACTGAAGTAAATATTAATATCTGGGTTTTTTTGTGTTTCTGGCCTTTTTGCTGTAGGGAAGCATTAGTCGTCCTGTAGTTGTGCGACTGGTGTGTGTGTGTGTATTCTGGTCAACTCGGGATGAGTACGTCACACACACACACACACGCATGGAAACTTCTCACTATACACTCCCACGTGCGCACGGTTTTCGCGTGTGGGCGTGAAACGGGAAAAAAAAAACATGCATGTCCATTTTTTTTTTTTAAATATACACTGGAATGGGAATTTTGTCTTGAGAAGATCCGCTGTTGTGTTTGCTCATCATCTCCTCCCCAGTCTGTACAAGTCCTGCGTAACTGCTACTAGACCTGATTAAAATGTCCGTTTTATAAACCCTGCGCTGCCTCACTGCTTGATCTTTCTAATCTTGTGCCGACGCCGTCACTTTAAATCTGGACGTTTGAGACGCACCACAACTAAACCGTTTTTAACACACAAGGATAAAAAAAAATCAGACTGGGATGTAATTCCAGATTAAATGTTTTTTTAATCTTTCTAAATCAATCATTTCTCACTTGATAAGGACTTGATTTAGAAGTTGGAAAAATCGACATGCAATGAAAGTGTTAAAAAAAAGCAAGTGATTTAAAATTACCATTTCAAAATTGTTACCTTTTCAAAATAGTTTCATAAATGATACAAATAATTCTAAATGATACAAATTCAAAATAATCCATGTCAAGGCATTCTGGGAACTGTAGGTCATTATTACCAATAATAACAGCTCCATATAAAGGTTCTGCCTTTATATGCTTTGAATTTGATGTGTTTTGTCGTCTGGTATTTTTTTTTTTTTTTTTTTTTTTTAAACTAAAAGCGACAATTATCTGAAACAAGTATGTCTTCTGCACACACTAGTTTGTGTTTCCAAGAGCCAAGTTGTAAACATTTATAATACTTAAACAGAAAAAAAGACCATGTTTACTTGAAAGAAGTGGCGTGATTTGTAGTAAGAATCTCGAGTGAAGCTAATTTTCAGAAATCTACTCTGAATAGACAAATGTTTGTGTTTCTGCATGTTCTTGAATTGCCCACTGGTTGGCATTTTGCCCAAATTGCAGTTTTAGCTGACAAATGCTGAGTTTAGAGACGGATGGATGAATATAGAGTAAAACACCATATAATACTGAATGTAAATAAGTGTTCTTGATTGGTCCGGCCCGAAGGTGCACAGTACAAATGTAGTTCTGTGCACATGAAACAGTATTTGACTATAAGTCCGTTGTTCAGAATCAGTGATGCCCATACTCGGACCAGTTGACCTATAGTGACCCTTGACCTGAGCGTAACATTTTTAAACGACCTCCGCTCCGCCGTGTAATTCGCTGTTTTTCAGCTCGGTTGGGCTGAGTTTCTCTCTACTACACCCCGCGTGGGCTCAACTTCCAGCGGTTTGAGGTAAGATCCTAAAAATAGAGTCCGGACGTGACCGCGGCTGACCAAACCAAACCAAGCCTGGCGCTCTTCTGCGCACGCGCGCTCTCGACAGTAAAACGTATCTTTACGGTCACGTAAATTGTTACTCTATAACACGTTTTATGCACACGTGTGTTGGAAATGTTTAAGCTTCATTCAACTTTGTTCTTATAGTCTTCGTTTTATTTCGTCGTTTAATAGATTTTAAGATGAATAGTTCGTTTTTTGTTGAGAAAACTTTATTGAAGCCAGTGGATCATACAAAGAGACAAATGAACAGCAAAAATACAACACACAATACTAAAACAGTGCAAATAAGAAGTTCAAGTTACACACATTATAAATAACCAAGTACTTTCAGAACTGTTTCAGAGCTTTTGAATCGCTAGAAACCGATAGTGTTGGAAATAGTGTTCAAATTCCTTACAGAAAAGACTACCGTTGGATTTGTGTATATGACATTTTGCAAATAAAATAATTAATTTAGTAATAAAATATTCGTCTTTCAATTTGTTAGTTGAATTAAGAAAACCAAATAAAACATGTTTAAACATGAAATCAATCTTAACACACAACAGTCCGGTTTTACCTTCCAGAGGTGGCCAGAACGTGACGTGATTGTTCAACGCGCATGCGCAACTGAATTGTCTCCTAGCTAGGAAAGTCTGTCAGAACGCGTCGAGACTTCATCCGCATGACGTAACAGCCTCACTCCACCCACGAGTGACATCACAATCCTTTCAAAACGCGCCGTTGGGGTGTAAAGTCAACGTCTGTGCGGTAATTAAAACACTTCCGGGTGTCGCACGCGCTGAGATTCCCTCGCTCTCTCTATTAAACGCGTCACGTGACGTTTCGACGACAGTCGGGCGGCGCGCGCCACACGCTCTTCGCGCCCTGCCGGATCCGCGTGTGCGCCTGCGCGTTCCTCTCACCGCGTCCAGATGTGGATATCCGCGGGATTAAACGGCGCAGCTGTCGCGTGAGGAGGAGGAGGAGGTCGCCATGAAGCGCGTCGTTCTGCTGCTGGCGTCGCTTCTCCTCGGCCGCTGCTGTGAGGGTCTGACCGGGCGTGTTCCAGACGACGAGCTGGGTGAGTGTGTGTGTGTGTGTGAGTGTGTGTGTTTACATCACTCGTGTGTGTCACTATAATCCGTGTTTTCAGTCTTCAAACACACGTCCTGCTTCTACTCTGTGGTAAATTTGCTAAATCGACCCATCAGTTATTGAATTACAAAGTTATTAGTTCAAAAAGAATATATACGCTGAAAACAAATACCTGTTGGTTTAATGTGTGTGTGTGTGTGTGTGTGTGTGTGTGTGTGTGTTTACATCACTCGCTTTAGTGTGTTTATGGTGTGTGTGTCACTGTAATCCGTGTTTTCAGTCTTCAAACACACGTCCTGCTTCTACTCTGATTTAGCAGTTTTAGCAATCATTTGTCGATTTAGCAAATGTACCACAGTTATTAGTTCAAAAAGCAAACAGACGCTGAAAACAAATACCTGCTGGATTAATATGTGTGTGTGTGTGTGTGTGTGTGTTTACATCACTCGCTGTAGTGTAAAGGCGCACGAGTGTGTATAGTGTGTGTCACTATAATCCGTGTTTTCAGTCTTCAAACACACAACCTACTTCTACTCTGTGGTAAGTCAACCCATCAGTTATTGAATTACAAAGTGATTAGTTCAAAAAGCATATATATATACGCTGAAAACAAATACCTGTTGGTTTAATATATGTGTTTGTGTGTGTGTTTACATCACTCGCTTTAGTGTGTTTATAGTGTGTGTCACTTTAATCCGTGTTTTCAGTCTTCAAACACACGTCCTGCTTCTACTCTGTGGTAAATTTGCTAAATCAACTCATCAGTCATTGAATTACAAAGTAATTGGTTCAAAAAGAATATATACGCTGAAAACAAATACCTGTTGGTTTAATGTGTGTATGTGTGTGTGTGTGTGTGTGTGTCTTTACTGTCACTATAATTCGTGTTTTCAGTCTTCAAACACACGTCCTGCTTCTACTCTGTGGTAAATTTGCTAAATCAACAAATTATTGCTAAATCAGTTATTAGTTCAAGAAGCAAATAGACGCTTAAAACAAATACCTGTTGGATTAATGTGTGTGTGTGTGTGTGTGTTTAAATCACTCGCTTTAGTGGAAAGGCGCACAAGTGTGTGTCACTATAATCCGTGTTTTCAGTCTTCAAACACACGTCCTGATTCGATACTCTGTGGATTAAACGTGTGCAGTGGTTCCAAACCACATTTTGAGAACATTAACCAGAAAACCAAATGAACGTGAATAAATGTGTGAACAAGTTTTGTTAGTGTCACGTAAACGTTGTAAATTGTGTGTAAATGTAATGTCCGTTTGTGAGTTTTGACCAAACTGTGATTTGAATTGAAGTGAATTGAATTGAATTGAAATGAGCCCATTAGTTGTTGAATTTATTTAAAAAAAATGCATTGTGGTCCTCACTTAATATATATATATATATTCTTGTAACACTGTTTTACACAGCAACTGTCACATTGTAACACTTGAACCACCGTTAGTGTAACTTTAATAGCGTGTTAAAATAAATCAAACAGTCTGGATGAAAAGCCTGAAAGAGTTTATGATAAGTGCTGGGCTGCTGCATATACAGTATATTTTGTGAAGTATGGTTTAAATAAAAAACATACTAATAATTATTGATTGTTAATTGACTAATTGTTGAACTTATTATTTAACTTATGTTATTTAAAAGCAGATTTTTAACCCTGTATGACGTCCTGCATGTTTAGTGGGTTTTACTTATTTTAGGCCGTGATTTTATTTACATTTTATTATTCTGTTTTCAAACATTGGTTGTTTTATGCCCTTGTTGTACAGCACTTTGGTTGACTTTGGTTGTTTTTAAGTGCTAGATAAATAAAGATGATTGGATTTGATTTGATTTAAATAATTAATTAATTAATTATTGAACTTTAATAATTTACAGGATCTTTTTTCAGCCTTGTTTTTTTCGGCCGCTAGTGACCCCCTAAACAAACTAAAAGCCCCCCTCGGACTCAAAGCGCGCGGTGTGTTGTGCTGTTCCAGACCAGCTCAGCTCGATGCTCTCGGACTTCGATGTGCTTCCTCTGTCGAGTCTCCAGCACTCGCTTCGCAAGAGGGAGGCGGAGTCCCAGACGCAGGCGGAGCGGATCCTCAGCTTCTCCGCCCTACGCAGGTGCCTCGGCCACGCCCACACCAGGCCGGACGCTCGACCCTTGACCCGGCTCTTTGAACTCTTCTCAGGCATTTCAAGCTGTACCTGACCACCAACACCGAGCTGTTCACGCGGGACTTCAGCGCCGTCCTGGTGGCAGACGACGGCTCTCAGGAGACCTGCAACGTCCAGAGGGAAAACTTCTTCACCGGTCATGTCATCGGTAACTAAAGCCGCTAGAAAAACTTGATCACGTTTCTAAAGTCATATGGGTCATAGCTCATAGTCTGAACAACAACAGCCATATTTTTCCTTTTTAACTGAATATTTTTTTTTTCTCCCAGATTTGTAAAACTGATATAAAGAATTGACATTTCTCTTTTTTTTTTTTTTTTTCACATAGCGTCTTTGCGTTGGTCTCGGACTAAAAAAAGCGCTATATAAATGAACTTGAACTTGAACTAAAGTAACTAAAGCCGCTCGGTCTGAAGCGAAAAACACACTACACAGAAGGCCAGTTTTATTTAATTAGTGTCCAAAATATTTCACTGACTTCTTAAAAATAAATAAATAAACAATGTAGTATATAAATTAAAGTAATTATATCATTTAGTTCTTGCACAAATATTAACAAGGCCATGTTTTAGTTGGATGGAAATATCGTTTATATGCGAGTATAAGCACCCTTTTCTTTCAATTTCAAGTTCAAGTTTATTTACATTATAACGCTTTTCTTAGTTCGAGACCAAGGCAAAGTCGCTTTTGGAATTAGGGGAAAAAAATGGTCTTTAAAGAAGAAAAATTTCCATTATTTTTCTGTATTTTTTAGAAATAAAAATACCAAACCATTTTAGAAGCCAAAAAACTTGTGGGGTGCTTATATGCAAATTTTTTTTAACATGCACGTAAATATAAGCCTCCATTATTCCATAAAGAAAAGAAGTATTGTTAAGTGAAGTATTTAACCAGAATTTAAGGTTTCTGGAAAGTCAGAATTCAAGAAAGTAAAAAGGTGCTTATGTTTGCCTGTTAAAAGAATATTACCACATTTACGCGAATATAAGCACCCTGGGATTTTTCAGGCACAAAAGAAAAACTCAAACAAAAACAAAATTACAATTTTTTTACAGTTAAGATTTTTAACAACTATTTACATTTCCCAAGAGTCTTTGCAACGGTCCACACATGCGCAAAGCAACTGCTGTCGAGCTCTCGGTTCATCTGACACTGTGAAGAGAATCGTAACGAAGGATTATTATCCCCTGTTTAGCAGACCCAGCGTTTTGATTGTGTCTGTTCCTTGGATTGTTTTACTTCTTGCCCGTGTTCTTCTTTTTCGACTGTTTTCACTCTTTCTGCGATGACACATTGAACCCGTTTGTTAGCGATAAGCTAAGCTAAGCGGTCGTGATTTGTAGTTTGTTGTAATATAAAACATTGTACAGTATTTAATTTAATCTTACTTCTTCCAGTGTTATTTTGTCTCTGTTAAGTGTTTTGGCGTGTCTAATGTTTCCGTTATTGAGCTAATAAAAGCTTCTACTGTAGCACGTCTGACTACAGACCATTGTTTAACATTATATAGACGCACACGCGCCGCTACATAAAGACGACGTGTTTTCCTTTATTTGTGATTGTTCCTGACTTGAAATACAGAAGAATGGGCGTTAATTTGAAATTGCCGATTATAAGCACCCCCCAAGTTTTATAATGCGTCCAAATGGCATGTTTGGTTTTAATTGTCACTTCAAACCGACTTTTAATCGTATCTTCCAGGCGAGGTCAATTCCCGCGTGCAGGCGCACATCGACGAGGGCGACTTCACGGCTCACATTTCAACCCACGACGGCGAGTACAACATCGAGGTGTGTCAGTCACGTGACGCGCTTTACCTGACGACGTGCGCTAACTGCGAGGACGCCGTCCGCAGCCGCTCTGGAGGTTCGTGGAAGATTCCGAGGACCGTCGACTGCTGGTTTACCGCTCCCAAGACATCAGGAACGTCAGTCGACTGGCGGCTCCTAAAGTGTGCGGCTACATCAACACCGAGTCCAGCCCGATGCTGCCCAGAGCTGCAGACCAAGAGCGTGAGGAGGAGGAGGAGGAGGAGGGTGAGCCACATCACAGGGGAATAATACAATTAGTGCTACGATTAGTCAAACGATTCATTTTTTTGTAACTAGTTAATCGCACTTCCCCAATCAAATCAATCGCGATTAATCACAAATATCGGTAGTACTTTATTATTAATAATGATTTATTATCAACAATTATTAATAACAAGAACAAGTATAGAATCTTGTAATATTGAATATCGATAATAATAATAATTAGTGATGCACCAAAATGAAAATTCTTGGCCGAAACCGAAAAAGAGGAAAACCTGGCCGAAAACCAAAACACAGAAAGAAATCATGGCCATTATTAGTAGCACCATTGCATTTATTGCTATGATGGTGTACTAACTTTACTAAAATCAAGGCATTGCAAATGCATAAATTAATAATAAAGTTTCAAATGAATGAATAAATGAAACAAAATTTGTTATAAATTATGCAAATAAGTATTAAGCATATTGCAACAATCAAGAGTATAAAAGATAATTCAAACTAAAATGTTACATAAAACAATACATAAACAATAATATACATGCCTACTGGCCTGCTGAAAGGATGTAAAAATAAATGGTCTTCACACACGTATTGTTGTGTAAAATCAAATGGAGCAAATATTTACAATGTTCTCTAACTCATGACATAAAAGCCGTGCTACTTTTAAATATAAGGGAGTATATAAATGTACAAATAAAGTGCTGAGCTTTCAAAACTTAACTTCCTTTTACAAATTTCTGAACTCACTCTCTCTCTCTCTCTCTCTCTCTCTCTCTCTCTCTCTCTCTCTTCTTCTCTGTCGTCGGTGTATCTCTTTGTTTTCGATAACTTCTAATGCAATATGTAACTGCAAATGTTATTAATTCCATTGCAACCTCGAACGTTCTCTAATCTGCCGATCGCCGCAGTTACGTTCATTCATGTTCGCTCAGCTGCCGCGATAAGTTACAGTTAAGGTGGACCGCTAAATTCTGCAAACCTGCAAACCATTATTCTACTTGCGTCATCGCCTTTCGGCCGTGTTGTTTCGGTGAAAAAAGTCCGAAACCGAAAATGCACTTTTTGGCCATTTTCAGTGACCGAATGTTAGGTTTTTTGATATCTAATGTCGCTTGTTTTGTTTATGGGTTGTACAACTTGGCACACGCACACACACACACACACACACACACACACACACACACACCAACATGTGAAGTAAGACCGACAACAATTGTTCTTTTGTTGTGTTTTTTTTTGTTTTCCTTGCCATTTTTGCTCAAAATAATCAAAGTCAAAGTCCATGTTAAATAATAATAATAATAATAAAAGTTTGAAAATAGAAAAAAAAATTGTTTGAAAGTTGGAAAAAAAGTACCTAATAATGAAAAAAGGAAATCTATTGATCTATTGTTACTGTTTTGTTTATGTGCTGCACAACTTGGCACACACACACACACACACACACACACACACACACACACACTCCATCTATTTTCTGAATCGACTTTAAAATCTCGGGTTTTTCCTCAAACCTCTTGATTTTGATCATTAGGTTGATACATCTAAATGAAATGTGAATCGTTTTGATTCACCCTTTTAGTTTTGATTCCTTTTGTGATTTGAATCCGAAGCTGAAGAGTGTGTTTTTCCCCGCAGGTCACCCGAGAGAAAGACGTCAGGCCGTGGATCACAGTAAGAACACGTGTCCTCTGCTGCTCGTGGCCGACTACCGCTTTTTCAGACACATGGGTCGTAATGAGACGAGCACCACACTCAACTACCTGGTAAAATATCCAGTTATTATCAGCCTATTTGAAAAAATGTCTATTTGCTGTTCTGAAAAATAAAGACTGAAAATAAGACCTAGTGAAAATCAGAGTTTAGCGTATGAGGCGTGGAGACTTTCACCAGATCTAGATATTTTGTTCCATTAATTTATTTTTTAAATCGTTCTTGACTGATGAGATAAAAATCATCTTTTGACAAACAAAATGTCGCTACTAGTCATTTATTAATTGAGATTTGAAAAGAAAGTGTAATAACCCGAAAATAAGACCATGTGCAACTTTTGGCACTTTTTCAAATACAATTTATTGCGACACATTATAATCTTAATCTTAATTATAATCTTATGAACAGATTTTCAATGCCATTAGTAGTTTTTAACATTTTTAAATTATGGAATCAGATTAGTGCCAAAATGATCAAACTTCAATTTCTAAGAAACGAACAAAAATGCTTCCTATTTACATTTGCTATTCGCTATCTTCACATTTTTGTTTGAAACCTTTTTTTTTTCGCTTCGGATGTTTCCGCTTCTTTCTTTTTTTTTGCGTTTGGACGTCTGGCTCAAGCTTCGTGTTGGGGTGACCCTTACTCTGATTGGCTGACGAGGATGTGATTGACAGCAGTTGAAAAACGTGACAATTGCAAGCGAAAAAAAAAAAAACTAAACGTAAATGGGAATGAATTTCTTTCGCTTCTTGGAAATTTGCGTTTGATAATTTTGCCAGATTTTTTGATTATCTGAATTTCTTGATTATTTCTTGAAAATGGCTGATTTTCGCGATGATCTAAAACGATCTGATTCCATAAATAAATGTAATTTCAATGTGTAAACTGTTCCATAAGTGAGATTTCTTTTACAAAAAAGAAAACCGCACCAATATTCAATCAATAAAACGGTAATGTTGCGTGTCTTCAGATCGAGCTGATCGACCGCGTGGATGACATCTATCGAAACACCTCGTGGGACGAGGAGTATAAAGGATACGGGGTTCAGATTCAGCAGGTGAGGAGGGCGTGACGTAGGCTTGGGCGCGTTCACACGGGCTTGTCTGTCAGATCATCATCAACAGCAGACCCACCGAGGTCCCGCCCGGAGGAGCCCACTTCAACATGGACGGGACCCCCGTGAAGAGCAAAGACGTCTGGGATGTCAAGAGCCTGCTGGAGGTGAGCGGTCCGGGATGTAATTACAACACTAATATTGTAATTGTAGATTTTCCTATTTTAGAAACTCGAAAACTCGAAAAGTGTTCATTTTGACAAAGATTTTTGATTTAGTTTCAGTCACAGTCTTTTGACTAAAACTCAGTTTAGTTTTAGTCCCAATTAAGTCATCTTCATTTTTTTTAGTTTTAGTCTAATTTTAGTCGACTAAATGACAGTATAGATTATGACGTATAGATTTAGTCAACGCAGTGCGAGACGCAAGTCTTTGCAAAGGAAATATTTAAACGTTACGGACAATTATGAGCGCGATGTTTAGGTAACACCTGTTAGAATATGAATGATTGATGAGCATGAGTGAATGTTTAGTGATGACTTATGTAATATCTCCAACACTAAATCATTGGGCTATTAGCAAATTTTGCTTTCCTATATTACTGTTCACTTTGTTGATTGTTTACTCTGTTTATTGTTTACTGTTAATATGTCTACTCTGTTTATTGAAATCGCTTTGAGGACGTTTTTTGCTCTCATTTTATATTGTATATACTTTATACTAGAAATACTATTTATATTTTATCTTGTGCAATGCACATTTTCTTACATTTTTATTTTGTGTGTTTTTCCTTATGTTGCACCAAACGGAGTAGCGTTCCTAATTTCATTGTAACCATGGGATGCAATGACAACAAAAGCACTCTATGTAAAGAAAAATTTTGCACTCGTTAAAACTATTATGTAAAAAACGTATTGCGTATTTAAAACGAAAATAATTTTAGAGCTCGGGTCTCTAGAGGTTAATAAAAATAAATAATTTGTAAAATAAATAATAAAAAATAAAAATTTCTATCTATTATTAAAATAGACCGACATATTTAATATAAAGTGAAATATAGGTGTGGGTCACAAGTTAGGCTTAGATGTTTAGTCCGAATTTTTAGGTTTCTGGAAAGTCAGAGCACTAGGAACATAAGGAGGCGTTTCTGACATTCAGTCGACTCCGCCCCATCGGGACACGATTATTTTGGTCCAATAGAGCGGCGCCAGACACGCCCCCCTTCCGCAGATGCCGCCCCGCCCCCCACATCACTCCGAACTGAGGCGAGAAGTAACCTTAATACAATAGTAAACACAAACATACAACACACAACTACTGTTATTGAACATGTTGAAGTTGCAACATGTTAAATGAAAAAAACTGAGCAACTCTCCTCGATCTTCTTAACGATGCGGACAAACGCGTCGTTTGAACGTCGAATGCATTGCGAATGAATGTGTTTTCAGCGGCCCCCGCAGGAAAAAAAGTGTAACTGCGAAAACGTGCGTAAAACTAAATATTGCCATTGAGAATTTAAAGTGAATCGCATGCGTTAACGCGCTAATTTTGACAGCCGTTCTTCAAATGTAAACGGTATATACTGCACGGTGCTGTAAAAACTTGAACATGGACCTCGAAAGCGCTTGAGTTTTGTCCTTCAGAAATGTTTTCACTCATCTGGACGTTGGCTATTTATGGTGGTTATTTTTCTCATCCTCTCTCAAATTTGCCCCATCAAAGCGGCTTTTTTGCCCCTATAAAGTGGCGCAAATTTGCTCAAAGTCAGCCTTGTTTATCCACTCTGCTATACATACTGGACGCACAGATAGTCGCAATAGCTTTTTCTACTCGTCCCATTCTTTTGACGTAAACAGCAACAATTTTGTTTTTGGGATTTTCGGATTTGGCCCAAATACGCGGAGTCGACTGTGAAACGTGACCGTGACATTCCCAACACGAAGGCACTCTCGGCGTCCTTTGCCGTTGGTGATCAGCTCTTCTCTTGGCAGCGCTTCAGCATCGACATCGCGGACAACGCCTCGAAGGTGTGCCTGGCTCACCTCTTCACCTATCAGGACTTTGACGAGGGCACGCTGGGCCTGGCTTACGTGGCGCCTTCCAAGTCCGGCTTTCCCGGCGGAGTTTGCTCCGAGAGTACGTGTGGATCACCGCGGCGTTATTCCACCGCTCTTCTGCTGAAGGTCCACACGAGGTGTCCTGCTTTTCAGAGTCTCCCTCGGCGGGGACGGGCAATAGTGACGTCTACCTCAACACCGGCCTGACCAGCACCAGAAACTTTGGGAAAACTATCCTCACCAAGGTAAAAGTACTCTTCTTACTAGTGATGCACCGAAACGGAAGAAGAGGAAAACCGAAACACTGACAGAAATTACGGTTTTATATTATTAGTAGCACCACTGCGTTTGTTGCTGTGAGGGTGTACTAACTTTACTAAAATCAAGGCACTGCAATTGCGTACAATAATAATAAAGTTTCAAAGAATAAATGAAACAAAATTTGTTATAAATTACGCAACTATTTATTAAGCAATCAAGAGTATGAAATATAATTCAAACTTAAATGTTGCATAAAACGATACGTAAACAATGATATACACGCCCACTGGCCTTAAAAATAAAAGCTTTTCACACAAGTATTGTTGTGTGAAACCAAATGGAGCGTATATTTACATGACATAAAAGCCGTGCTACTTTTAAATATAAGGGAGTTTATAAATGTACAAATAAAGTGCTGAGCTTTCAAAACGTAACTTCCTTTTACATCTCGACTCAAAACTTATAAGCAGGTGAAAAAAATACCTGATCATATCCAAACAATTATATTATTATATAATAATAAGGGCTCTTTTTTTTCCTTTACAAATTTCTGAACTCTCTCTCTCTCTCTCTCTCTCTCTCTCTCTCTTCTCTGTCTTCTCTGTCGTCGGTGTCTACTCTATTACCAATTGTGCAATTATTTACAACTGTGTAATAACTCAATGAAATGTAATTTGTGGATGGTTAAAGCTTTCATATGCCAACATTTGCCAGAACTTTTTCTCCTTTGGTTGTTTACGTTGTTTCTAGCGTGTAAAACTAAAGCAAACTAAAACAAACATTTGAATCATTTGGATTTACTTTTCACACCAATATGAAATGTTAAATATCAGTGTAACATAAAATTCAACTTCTGAATCCAAAATTGAACACAGTTTAAAGTATATGCAAAAACACTATTTTGTGTGAATCAGAAAATGGAGCACTTCACTTCGCACTCTGTTCATGGTAAAAACATTAAACACCAAACATTGTAAATTTGAAAATGAAACACTAATTGTTGTAAATCAGAACATTTATCACTAATCAGTGTAAATAAAAAAAAATACGAGTAGTAGTGGCAGCAGTAGTAGTAAATAAAAAAATGGATCACTAATTAGTGTAAATTATAAAATTGATCATTAACCATCAGTGTAAATCTGAAAATTGAGCACTAATCAGTGTAAATAAAAAAAAAATTTAACACTAATTAGTGTAGATTAGAACATTTATCACTAATCAGTGTAAATCTGAAATTTGAACACTAATTGGTGTAAATCAGTACATTTTAATAGATTAATAAAATTATTGATCAAAATATTCTAATAAATCCGAAAATGTTACACTTGTCAATGTTGAACACTGATTAATGTAAATCAGAAAATTGACCACTAATTCGTGTAAATAGGAACATATATCACTAATCAGTGCAAATCAGAAAATTAATGCGCTAAACTGTGGATGTGTTTGTCATTAGGAGGCTGATTTGGTCACGACTCATGAACTGGGCCACAATTTCGGCGCCGTGCACGACCTGGACGACTGTGCGCCCAGAGAAGACCAGGGGGGCAAATACGTGATGTACCCCATCGCTGTGAGCGGAGACCACTCCAACAACAAAGTACGTCCTGCTGCCCCGCCCCCAGCCTCTCTCTCTCTCTCTCTCTCTCTCTCTCTCACTCTCTCCCTCTCTCCCTCTCTCTCTCTCTCTCTCTCACTCTCTCCCTCTCTCACTCTCTCTCACTCTCTCACTCTCTCTCTCCCTCTCTCTCTCCCTCCCCCTCTCTCTTTCTCTCTCAATCATCCTCGCTCTCTCTCCCTTGTTCTCTCTCTCTTTATCTCCTTATCTCTCCCTTGTTCTCTCTTTCCCTTGTACTCTCACTCAGCCATCCCCCCTCCGTCGTCCTCTCTCTCTCTCTTTCTCGTTCTCTCTCTCACCTGTCTCTCTCCCCACTTTTCTCTCTTTCTCCCTCTCTCTCCCTCATTCTCTCTCTCTCCACCCTCTATCCCTCATTTTATCTCCTTTTCTCTTTCTCCCTCTCTCTCTCTCTCTCTCTCTCTCACCCTCTCTTTGTCTTTCTCTCTCGTTCTCTCTCTCTCACCCGTCTCTCTCCCTTTTTCTCCTTCTGTCTCTTCCTTGTTTTCCCTTTCCATTGTTCTCTCTCCCTCCTTTTCTCTCTCTTTTTCCTCTCGCCCTCTGCCTCTCTCTCTCTCTCCATCATTCTCTCTCTCCCTCTCTTTGTCTCTCTCTCTCTCTCTTTTTATTCTTCTCTCTCTCCGTTGTTTTCCCTTTCCATTGTTCTCTCTCCCTTTTTTTCTCTGTTTTCCTCTTGCCGTCTGCCTCTCTCTCTCTCGCTCTCCATCGTTTTCTCTCCATCATTCTCTCTCTCTATCTCTGTGTCTCTCTCTCTTCATCATTCTCTATCTCTGCCTCTGTCTCTCTCTCCATCATTTTCTCTCCATCACTCTCTATCTCTGTCTCTCTCTCTCTCCATCCTTTTCTCTCCATCACTCTCTCTCTCTCTCTCTCTCTCTCTGTGTCAGGTGGTTGGTTTGTCAGGGTGTTGTGTTTGATCCTCCCACAGTTGTTTTCAAACTGCAGCAAGACGTCGATCGCCATCCGTCTGAGGAGCAAGGCGGGCAAGTGCTTCAGAGAGCGCAACAGTAACGTGTGTGGTAACTCCCGTGTGGAGGAGGGTGAGGAGTGTGACCCGGGTCTGCTCCACATCAGCACCGACTCCTGCTGCTCGCCCGACTGCAGGCTGAGAGACCAGGCACAGTGCAGGTTCACCACTCCCTCTCTCTCTCTCTCTCTCTCTCTCTCTGATACTGCTTCATCTACCTTTCACTCTGTTTACATCTCTCTCTCTCTGCCCCCCCCCCATTATTTCACTCTCTTCTTCTCTCTCTCTCTGTCTGTCTGTCTCTCTCTCTGTCTCTCTCTCTTTCTCTCTGTCCTTTTCTGTCTCTCTCTCTCTCTCTCTCTCTCTCTCTCTCTCTCTCTGTATCTGTATATCTCTCTCTTTCCCTCTCTTTCTCTCTCTTTCCATCTCTCTCCCTCTCCGTCTGTCTTTCTCTCTCTTCCTTGCTCTTTCTTTCGTTGCCCCCCCTCTCCCCCACTTTCTCTCTATCTTTCTCTTTGCCTCTCTCTCTCTTTCTCTCTCTCTCTCTCTCTCCCTCCCTCTCTCTCTCTCTATATATATCTCTCTCCGTCTCTCTGCATCTCTCTATCCACCTCTCTGTTTCTATCTTATTCTGTATCTGTATATCTTTATCCACCTCTCTCTCTCTCTCTCACTCTCTCTCACTCTCACTCTCTCTCTCTCTCTCACTCTGTCTCTCTGGCGCGTCAGTGACAGAAACAGCGCGTGTTGTAGGAACTGCACGTTTGAGAGATCAGGAAAGGTGTGTCAGGAGAAGATGGAGGCCACGTGTCAGGGCCGCTCGTACTGCACAGGTACTGAACCATCACACCTCGTCTTCTGCTCTTCCTCCCACACGCCACTTTAAGCGTTTAAGCTTTAATGTCACAACAATTACTTATACTACATTTTTGCAACAAAACGATTCAATTGTTACGTCTAAAATGTAGCTCAAACAATGCGACAGTTTAGTGTCTCTGGGTAAAAAGAAGATACCAACGTATGTAAAGGAACTTTCCTGTTGCTGTGATTGTGAACGAATGTGGAAATTCAATTCAAATTCAAATTTTATTGTGTGGTACAACATTTAGTGAAACATTTTTTGTAGTTTTGTTGTTTTTTTTGGTCGTCCAGTGTTTAAACATGGCAATGGGGGGAGGGGAAGCAATCGAGGGAAATACGTACAATAAAATGAAGATAAAGAATAGAAATACATTAAACTACAGTAGATATAAAGATGAAATATAAATAACATACTAAATTATGAAGGGGAAGATACAAATACCATCACATGTCGTAAAAATAAAGATTAAAAATAATTGAGTTAAATACAAAAAATACAATTAAATACAGTAGATTTAAAGATCAAATATGAAATATTTAAAACATACGAAATTGGGGGAGATAAAAGTTCAATCAAATATTGTAAAAATAAAGATTTAAAAAAAAAAGTAAAATGTTGTATTTTATTGTATTACATATTTCATATTTTATCTTTATATCTTGTTTTTATTGTATTTCGATTCTTTATCTTTTATTGTATTTCCCTTTGCACATTTGGAATAACATATTTTATCTTTTTATCTTTTTTTTATCGTACTTCTATTCTTATTTTTTGTTGTATTTCCCCCTTTGCACATTTTGTTGTTCTCCCTCATCCCTTTGTCTAATGCTGGAACGATCAAAAAACACATTTCACTACATGTTGTACCACGTGTAATTTGTATGTCACAAATAAAATTAGAATTTAGAATTTTTGGTTTTGAAAGAACAAAACAAACAAACAAACAAACAAAAAAAAAAACAATAAATGTCCAGGACGCGTTTCCGTGTAAAGTGTGTGTGTTTTTTTGTTGTCAGGGAACGACAGCGAGTGTCCGCCTCCAGAAAACCTCCCGGACCGGACCATCTGTGTGGACAACGGCCGGTGTGTGGACGGAGAGTGCGTCCCCTTCTGCGAGGCGGTGAAGAACCTGTCCTCATGTGCTTGCAATGGTAAAGATCAAAAAGCACAGGACGGCCCGGTCTCACCTGTCCACACGCTTTCCTCATATTCGCACGCTGCTTCAGTTTGGAAAGATTCCAAATGTTTGTGAGCTGAGAAGGTGTGTCTTCTGTCCTGCTCTGTGATTGGCTGTCCACCTTTCCACAGGGCGTGTCCGAGCTTTGCGTCCAGAGTTGCTGAGATAGACATTTTTTTTAGCTTGAGCTACTAAATACAAAAATATGACTTACTTGTTCTGAAATAATCATTTAAAATTTTTAAAATCAAGATAATTAATTGATCGAATAACTTGATCGCTTTGCATAATAAATTCACCCGTTCACCCATAAAAAGCTAAATAAGGCAGAAAATATCAAGTATTTAGTGAATGCAATACACAATTTGCATTTTGCCCAATTTAAATATATTTTTTTCACCTTTTTTTTTGGATAATGATGAGCCATTGCTTGGAATCACTGCAATGATGAGCCAACTTTTTCATTTAAAATGCTTATTGTTAATCAATACAATTTTGTTTCTAATTTTGTTTCTCAAAAAGTTTACTTTTTCATTTCAAATGCTTTTTTTCCAATCAAGAAAATTTTGTTTCTAATTTTTTAGTTTCCATAAAAAATGTATTTTTGAAAAGCAGTAAAAATAAATCCTGATCCGTTTACACTACACTAAATAATACATGTAGCTCCCAAAAGAGGGTGTATTTAACTCAATTTAAAACTAATTTAATATATTGCCCAATTTAATATTTGTCTTTATGAACTATATTCGTCATATTATTTTTACATTGTCAAATTATCTTTCCATCAATCCATTTTTCCATTTCTGGGTCATGAGGAGCTCGAGGCATTCCCTATACCTCTGGACCTGAAGGCAGGACACGCCCCCTGGATCCCTGGCTAACCAATGACAGAGCAGGACACACAGAAAGACCGGGGCCTGTTCACGAGTCTCAAATTTTGAGTCCGCCAATAAAAAAAAAAACACTATCGACAAATTTATTCAGACAAAATTGCCGCACAATTATTGCTACAGCAGTGGTGAAGGAGTGTTGTTTTTCAGAGACGAGTAACTCGTGTAAGGTGTGCTGCAGGGGGCGGAGCTCCGTCTGCTCGCCTTACCTGGACCAGACGGGCGTCCCGCTCCTGCTGCGCAAGGGCAAACCCTGCACCGTCGGCTTCTGCGACGAGACGGTCAGCGCCTGGTTTTTTTCTTTGTTTCATTTACATTTTTTTTAAATTGGATTTTCTAGTTTATACAACGACAATACAGTATAAAACCACAATGGAACGTCGTCACAAATACACAGGCACTGACTCTTTGATGTATATATATATACACTAGGGCTGTCAAAGTTAACGCGTTAACTCGTGCGATTTATTAAATATGTGTTTGATCGCGTCAATTTTTATTAACACCACTGATCGCACGTCCTGTTTTTCCCGGTTTTTTAGTTTCACTTCAAAACCATTCAGTATCGTGTGTACAGTATTTAGCAAAGCTGAAATCACGACGCATTTATAGAAAGAACAAAGTGCAACGCAATTATTCTCAGTCTCTCAAACGACTCTCAAATTAATTTCAGCTTTGTTTTCTTCCTTGAATATGTGATCGCCGTTTTGTTCCTTTAGTTAAAAATGTCTGGTCAGCGTTTTCAGCTAGACCAATTATCAGTGCGTTATGGTCCGTAGTGGCCAAATTGACAATCACACTCACTCACTCACTCACTCACATATCCGTGTTCACTTTTCCTCTATAAAATGTACTTTTTTTATTCAATTGTGATTAATTTGGTTGGGGAAGTGCGATTAACTAGTTAAAAACAATTAATCGTTTAACAGCCCTAATATATACACATACTCGTTCAGAACAACACAAATAAATTAAATAAAAATATGAATTAAAACAAAAACGAATTTAAGTAAATTGTATAAATGTCAAAATTGTTCAAGTTTTACGGTTATGTTAAGTTAAGTACGGTTTAGTATGAGAGAGACGTGTCACAATATTTCCCATACCAACTTTACATGGCTGGTTACATAAGATAAAATAAGATAAGATAGACTTTATTAATCCCACTAGGGGACGTTTTTGTGTTCTACAGCAGCAAAAAAACAGAGAAAGAATGAAGTTTTTAACAGAAATGAATAAAGACATTTAAAATGACAACAGTGAAATGCAAATAGCAAGTAGAACAAAAGAAAGAGACAACAATATATGGGCTGCGCAAAAATACAACTGTGCAAATACAATTGTGCGACTGTGACGAGACAAAAAATACGCAATTTAAAATACAGTAGTGCGATTTTGAGTGACAAAAGTGTGTCACTGCACATTTACCGAGTTATTACACTTACATGTCATTCATACATGGTTCCCAAAGCTGGTCAAAGTAGCAATATAAGTCAGTCTCTCCAGTCCAGTCCAGTTTAATACTTCTGTCGCACGTTTGCTCTGTGATTGAAAAGCGTCCGTGTAGGTGAAAGTTCCGTTGATTTCTGCCTCCAGGGCAAATGCCTGAAGCACGTCCAGGACGTCATCGAGCGGCTGTGGGATTTCATCGAGAAGCTGGACATCAACACTTTTGGTGAGACCACAATATACTGTGTTTACGCACACGTAAGCACTCTTTTTTTTTACATTTCTGACGCTCAGAAACTTGCAGGTGCTTTTACATCAGAACACATTTGCGTGTAAATATAAGCGCCCATTTTTCCGTATTTCAAGTCAGGAACCGTCACAAACAAACAGAAACTTTATATGTTCACACGTGCGCTTTGAGACAGTTAAAACTGTGAAAAGCGCCTTACAAATACTCATATTATTGTTATTACTTATGTAACTATGAAGAAGGCTGACAAAGGAGTAAAAAAAAATCCAAGGAACAGACACAATCAAAACGCTGGGTGTGCTCAACAGGGGATAATGCTCTTCGCCTGCTCGCACTGGTGCAAAGGATCTTGGAATTGGCTGAGAAATCTGGGAAATGAAGTTCTGATCACAAGAATTGATTTTTTTTTGAATAAAAATAAAGCACCATCCTGACTTCTTCAGAATAAATAACTTAAAAATAAAAATAAAGCACCAACCTGACTTCTTCAGAATAAATGACTTAAAAATAAAGCACCAACCTGACTTCTTCAGAATAAATGACTTAAAAATAAAGCACCAACCTGACTTCTTTAGAATAAATGACTTAAAAATAAAAATAAAGCACCAACCTGACTTCTTTAGAATAAATGACTTAAAAATAAAAATAAAGCACCAACCTGACTTCTTTAGAATAAATGACTTAAAAATAAAAAATAAAGCACCATCCTGACTTCTTTAGAATAAATGACTTAAAAATAAAGCACCAACCTGACTTCTTTAGAATAAATGACTTAAAAATAAAAATAAAGCACCAACCTGACTTCTTTAGAATAAATGACTTAAAAATAAAAATAAAGCACCAACCTGACTTCTTTAGAATAAATGATTTAAAAATTATTTTAAAAAAATGTAAAAACTTTTATACTGCCAAAAGGCGTGATTTGACACTGGTGTGTGTGTGTGTGTGTGTGTGTGTGTGTGTCAGGTAAGTTCCTGGCAGACAACATGGTGGGCTCGGTGGTGGTGTTTTCTCTGCTCTTCTGGATTCCTCTCAGCATCCTGGTCCATTGTGTGGTGAGTGACTGCGCTCAGAGTTCTGATTCACTCTTGTACATCATCAAGAGACGTGGCTGTTACTCACATCCCTCTCACTCTTTCTGTCTGTCTATCCATCTGTTTCATTTCATCTCACTCTCTCTGTATGTCTATCTAGCTATTTCATTCTATCTGTCAATCTCACTCTTTCTGTCTGTCTATCCATCTGTTTAAATATTTCTGTCTATTTCACTCTTTCTATTTATTTCATTCTTTCTTTCTATCTATCTATCTATCTATCTATCTATCTATCTATCTATCTATCTATCTATCTATCTATCTATCTATCTATCTATCTATCTATCTATCTATCTATCTATCTATCTATCTATCTATCCATCTATCCATCTACCTATCTATCTATCCATCCATCCATCTCACTTCCGCTTTCTGTCTGTCTATCTGTCTATCTCTCTCTTTCTGTCTGTCTGTCTGTTTCCTTTTTTCTATCTATCTCACTCTTTCTGTCTGTCTATCTCTCTCTTTCTGTCTGTCTGTTTCCTTTTTTCTATCTATCTCACTCTTTCTGTCCGTCTATCTCGCTCTTTCTGTCTGTCTGTTTCCTTTTTTCTATCTATCTCACTCTTTCTGTCCATCTATCTCGCTCTTTCTGTCTATCTATTTCGTTCTATCTATCTCACTCACTTTCTGTCCGAGTATCTCGCTCTTTCTGTCCGACTACCTCACTTGTTTTGTCTATCATTCCTTCTGTCTTTCTATCTCTCACTTTTTCTGACAGTCTATCTATCTATCTCTCACTCTTTCTGTCTGTCAATCTCACCCTTTCTATATTCTCATCCTTTCTGTCTATCTCACTTTTTCTACGTCTTTCTGTCTATCTCACTTTTTCTGTCTATCACTGATACTACGTCTTTCTGTCTATCTATCTCACTCTTTCTGTCAGTCTATCTAGTTTTTTTTCTGTTTTTCTGTAAGTCCATCTCATCCTTTCTGTCTATCTCCCTTTTCCCCATCTATCTCATTCTTTCTTTCTTTCTTTCTGTCCGTCTCACTTAACGTCTTTCCTTCACTCTCTCAAAGTAGACATGTTGGAACTGTAGTTGTAAAACGGTGATTTTTGCTTTTTATTTAAAAAAAAAACTACAATTTTTGACCGTTTTTTTTGGAGTTATTTTTTTTTTATTATTTGCCGTTTGCTCCTTCACACTTTCAGTCGTTGCTGGATTATGAATGTTGAGACTCGTATCTATTCTTTTTCTGTCTTTCTGTCAGTCCATCTCCCTTTTTCCCGTCTGTCTATCTCATTCTGTCCGTCTTGTTTACTTCACGTCTTTCCTTCACTCTCTCAAAGTAGACACGTCTGTCTGTCTCCTCAGGACAAGAGGCTGGACCAGCAGTACGAGTTCAGCAGCAAGTCTCTCTTCTACCCCAGCGTGAGTATCTCACAGAGCCACGGGCCTTCATCTCCTCCACTCAAACATCTCACCATGTTCCTGCAGAACGCTGAGCTGCTCAGCAGTCTGGAGTCGGCCTCCGTGCGCATCTTCAAGCCCCTCCCCTCCGGACCCGCCCAGACCAGCACTCCGCCCACAACCCTCCCCCAGGGCTCTCCAGCCCCGCCCACCCCCCAGCCCCGCCGCATGGACACCATCCAGGAAGACTCCAGCTACGACTCGCACCTCAACGAGCAGGCGCTGGGGGAGGAGCTCCACGCCTCCGGCTCCGCCCCCCAGTCCCTCAGGGGGAGGGGCTTCACACCGAGCAGCAGCAAGGAGACGGCGTGCTGAGCGGGATTTCAAGGGAAGCGTCTTTATTCTTCGCACGAGCTCCGACGTCGTTTTGTTGACGCGGTTTAGTGTCGGATTTTTGTCTTTCTTTTTTTTTTTAAGTCAGATCGGTGAAAAGGTGTAACTTAAGAAGTGAGAATGTACGACTTTATATGCACTTCGATAAAGCAACAAAAAGCAGCAGCTTCTAGAAATGAAAATTTGAAGTTGTTTATTTTTAATCAATACAGATTTTTATTAGTATTACAGATATTTAAATATGCGCGTAATATCAGCTTCTTTTTACTGTTTTAAGCATCAGTTCACTTTTTTTTCCTCAAGAGAGTGAGTGAAGGAGACAGACTGCGCTGAAACATCGGTAGGTTCGTGTTTTTATTGGCGAAGGAAATTTGCCGTTTCTTCACTTTTTTTGCAATTTTCAGCACCGACCGTAGCGGTTTTGTTGAATTTTTTCTTGTTTATCGTGGAACTGCAGTTGTAAAACGGTGATTTTTGATTTTTATTCTCAGTCAGTTTTGCTTTTTGGCTAAAAAAAAATCTAATTTTTGACCTTTTCTTTTGGGAATTTTTTTTGTTTAATTATTATTTGCCGTTTGCACGTTTCGTCTCCTTCACACTCTCAGTCGTTGCTGGATTATGAATGTTGAGACTCGTATCTATCCTAACAAGATGTTTTATGGAATCCGATCAGTGCCAAAATTGTCAAACGAAAATGTCAAAGAAATGATCAAAAACGGGTCACATTTATTATTTTCACTTGCATTCATCACATTTTCGTTAGAAATTTTTTTTTCTTCGTTTCAGATTTTTGCGTTTGCACTTTTGGCACTAGTCTCCCGTGGAGGCGGCCCTTACTCTGATTGGCTGGTGAGAATGTGACTAGGAAGCATTTTCGTTTGTTTCTTAACACATTTGCGTTTGCTGTTTTTAGCTCTAATCTGATTCCATAACGTTTCCTTATCGCACAAAGAATTGAGCACCAGAAAAATAGTAGTAGTAGTAAAACTTTATTCATCTTCCAAGGGAGAAATTCAGAATGCTGAAACAATCGAGATAATCGCACAAGTATGTAATGTTATAGGTAAATGGTTTGAGATAATCTGCTTCAGTAGGTTTTGTTTACAATTTTTACGTTTTATATTGATCTGCGGTGAATAAGATGGAAAAAATTTACTTTTTTTGAAGAAGGATGAATGTGAGTTTGTAAGTCAGAGTTTGCCTGTGATTTAGAAATCCGATGCAACTTTAAAGCAGCCATATTTTTTTAAATATCTATGTAATAACACGCCAGCAAGTCCCCAAAATACACACACACACACACCCCTATATCATATCAGTTCCCAAAATAAATACACACACACAAAGTCCACAAAATACACACAGTCTCCCTAGAACACACACAGTCCCCAAAATACACACACAGTCCCTATAACACACAGATTGAGTCCCCAAAATAAACACACAGACTAAGTCCCATTAACACACTCACACTGAGTCCCCAAAAACACACACACACACACAGAGACTAAGTCCCAAAAATACAAACACACTCAGTCCCCATAACGCACACACCCCCACATATTCTGAGTCCCCAAATACACACACACACAGTCCCCATAACACACACATGAAACAATCGTGATAATCGCACAAGTATGTAATGTTATAGGTAAATGGTTTGAGATAATCTGCTTCAGTAGGTTTTGTTTACAATTTTTACGTTTTATATTGATCTGCGGTGAATAAGATGGAAAAAATGTACTTTTTTTGAAGAAGGATGAATGTGAGTTTGTAAGTCAGAGTTTGCCTGCGATTTAGAAATCCGATGCAACTTTAAAGCAGCCATATCTTTTTAAATATCTATGTAATAACACGCCAGCGTTATTCAAACGTTTTTAACATTAGAATACGGCAATTCCGCAATTCGCAGTGAAACCGACAAACCGCCTATAAATATCACGTCATGTCTCTACTGCCGATGGGATTTTGTGTTTTGTCACGATTTATTGCATCGATCACAGCGTAATTACATTGCCCGTAATTTACTCAGTTTCACTCCTTCTCTCACAGACACGATGCTTTTTTTTTAATATTGTTACCGAAACATTCAGAAGTGTTTTACGACGGAAGGGAATTTTGTAAGTCATTTCTTCTGTTTTCAGTTTGTGTTAGTCTAGTTTTGCTTTGTCGTCCTCGGTGGAGTTTGACGTTTTCTGTAACGAAGTCTGTAACGTGAAAAAAAAGCGCATTTTTGGGAAATTTGTTTTGTGTGAGGCACTGCTTGAATATTTACGAATATTTTGAAATAAACGTCCGCGTGTAATCTTTTTGTGCGCTTTGTAGCTGAAATAGTTTTTATTAAACAGACACAATGATCATCAGCTTCAAATAAGGAGGTAAAAAAAAAAAAAAAACAAATCACATGGAAGGGTTCATGGCTTCATACAGCCTCTGCACGGCCAGCTCCACCATTTCCCTCAGCGAATCGTCTTCAGCGTTGGGTTCCTCGTACTCCACGGTCTGCAAGGGAAGGCGGGAGTCGTTACCGTGGGGACGGGATAGTACACACTCACAGACACAGTCCCCAAAGTACACACACACACACACACACACACACACTGTCCCTAGAACACACACAGTCCCCAAAATACACACACTGTCCCTAGAAAACACAGTCCCCAAAACACAAACAGAGTCCCTATAACACCCCAAAATACACACACACACAGATTGAGTCCACAAAACACACACAAAGACTAAGTCCCAAAAACACACTCACACTGAGTCCCCAAAATACACACACACACTGAGTCCCCAAAATACACACACACACACACACACACACACACACACACAGACCCCAAATCACACACACACACACACACACACATTGAGTCCCCAAAATACACACACAGACTAAGTCCCCAAAACACACACACACAGACTAAGTCCCCAAAATACACACACAGAGACTAAGTCCTCAAAATACACACACAGACTAAGTCCCCAAAATACACACACAAACTAAGTCTCAAAAACACACTCACACTGAGTCCACAAAATACACACACACACACACTGAGTCCCCAAAATACACACACAAACACACACGGACTAAGTCCCCAAAACACACACACACAGACTAAGTCCCCAAAATACACACACACAAAGTCTCCAAAATACACACACACACACACACACACACACACACACACACACAGAGACTAAGTCCCAAAATACACACACACAGACTAAGTCTCCAAAATACACACACACAGACTAAGTCTCCAAAATACCCACACAGACTAAGTCCTCAAAATACACACACAGACTAAGTCCCCAAAATACACACACACAGACTAAGTCCCCAAAACACACACACACAAACTAAGTCTCCAAAACACACACACAGACAGTGTCCCCAAATTAAACACAGACTAAGTCCCTAAAATACACTGTGGGATGGTACCGCGTGGGTGTGCAAGCAGGACTCACTCTGGTTTCCAGGTTGATGGAGGCCGTCTTGCCGTCCACACTCACAGACAGACAGTTCTTGTCCAGCTCCACACACTCCTCTCCGAACATGTCCCTGTGGAGAAACACCAGACGTGTGAGAAGGAACCAGCGCTCCGTCTGTCCAGCCGCTGGAACTTACTGGAACATTCTCTGTAATCGACACTGGAAAACGCCGGCGTCCACCTTCTTTTCCTGCGGCGGAAGAACTAAAACAAGCCAAAGCAGCGTGTGAAATCAGTGTATAATCACTATCGTTTACAGATGAACGGATGGAAGGAGAGATGAGGAGAAGGATGGAGCTGTGTGTCAGAGACGGATGACTAGAAGAGGAGAAGGACTAGCTGAACGGACAAGATGTGAGGTAAAGAGAGAGCGGGACTTTTATTTTGAAACGTGCAGACCTTTCTGAGCTTTGGGGTTCGACTGGACCTCCAGGACCACGGTGGTCACGGCGTCAGCGAACATGTCGTTCAGGGGATTCGCAACCCACTGCGACGACAAAACACACTCAGACATACGTAAACACACACACACACACACACACACACTGTCTCACCTCCAGCACCACCGTGTTAGAATCATGAATCAGTGTGACGCTGTTAAACACTCGCAGTGTGTTTCTCTCGCCCGTGTCCAACTCTTCCACGTCACCTACAACACACACACACACACACACACACACACACACAGAGTCCCTATATCATACCACAAAATAAACACACCCCAAGTCCCCAAAATACACACACACACACACACACACCCCTATATCATATCAGTTCCCAAAATAAATACACACACACAAAGTCCACAAAATACACACACAGTCTCCCTAGAACACACTCAGTCCCCAAAATACACACACCGTCCCTATAACACACAGACTAAGTCCCATTAACACACTCACACTGAGTCCCCAAAACACACACACAAACACACACACACACACACACACACACAGACTAAGTCCCAAAAATACAAACACACTCAGTCCCCATAACGCACACACCCACATATTCTGAGTCCCCAAATACACACACACACACACAGTCCCCATAACACACACACACACTGAATCCCCATAATACACACACACACACACACACACACACACACACACACACAGTCTGTGTCCCCAAAATACACATTCACAGAGTCCCTACAACACACACATATTACAGCACACACACACACACACACACACACACACACACACAGATTGAATCCCCAAAATAAACGCACATAGACTAAGTCACAAAAACACACTACCTTTTTTTAAACGAATCCGTAATTAACAATAAAATGCAAACAGTATCCTTCAACACACACACACACACACAGGTACCGGTGAGGTGGCGCAGCTGGCTGAGCAGCACGGGGAAGGGTCCGCTGAAGGGAATGGCCTGCGTCTGCTTGACCGTGCTCATGGCCAGATCCGTGTAATCTGCGGGACACACACGCGTGAGGGCGGGAAGGCGGAGTCAGGGGTGGAGCCACTGACAGGAGAGGTCTGAAGTCTATCTATCTATCTATCTGTCTGTCTATCAGTTTCTCATTATCTCAGTCAGTTTCTCATTATCTCTCTGTCTATCTATCTGTCTGTCTATCTATCTATCTGTCTATCTATATTTATCTGTTACACATCTGTCTGTCTATCAGTTTCTCATCATCTCCATCAGTTTCTCATTATCTGTCTGTCTATCTGTCTATCTATCTATCTGTCTATCTATCTGTCTATCTATCTGTCTATCTGTCTGTCTATCTGTCTGTCTATCTGTCTGTCTATCTGTCTATCTATCTATCTATCTATCTATCTATCTATCTATCTATCTATCTATCTATCTGTCTGTCTGTCTGTCTATCTATATTTATCTGTTACACATCTGTCTGTCTATCAGTTTCTCATCATCTCCATCAGTTTCTCATTATCTGTCTGTCTATCTGTCTCTATCTATCAGTTACACATCAGTCTTCTCATCATCTCAATCAGTTTCTCATTCTCTATCTATCTATCTATATCTACAGGGGTGTGAGGGCGGGAAGGCGGAGCCACTGACTGGAGAGGTCTGATGGAGACAGGATGTGGTAGCTGAAGTTCTTCTTCACCAGGATCCCCGAGACCCTCTGACCCTGCGCACACTTCTTATCCGCCAGGCAGCCCATCACCTGACACACACACACACACACACGCGCACGCATGAGCAGGCCGGCTCCTGAGGGCCGCTGTGGGCTCTCCTGACCTTGGCCAGCTTCTCTCCTCTGAAGTTGAGCGTGACGGCCTCGGTGTTGCGGGGGTTGTGCACCTCGATGTGAACCTCCTCGTTGTCCTCGTACTCGCGGATCAGCGCCGCCTTCAGCCGAGCCATCTCGTTCTGCTCGCCGTGGACCAGGATCTGAGAGCAGGAGGCGGGGCCAGGGGCGGGGCCTTTACTCAGGTCATTGCCGGTTTGTGTGTGTGTGGGCCTCTCTGCTCAGCTCCTTATCTAGTGTGAAGGAATGTGTGATGGGAGGAGCCAAGAGCCGTTTCTAACTTTCGCTTTCTACGAAATGTGTGAGTGCGTTGTAAGAATGCGAGAGAACCTTGACGGTTGCTAAGGAGTGAGACGGGTTTATCTCTAGCACTCTGAGGTGGCGCGCTGTGATTCGCTAATGCTAACTTTCCTATGCTTTTATCGTTTTGATAAACGGGAGTGTGGGAGATTCAGGAGACGGAACGGAGAACGAGCGACTGAAGGCAAAACGAAGAGAGAAAGAAATTTCACAAACCCTGTGTTGAAGTCTCTTTTTAGAACAAGATTCGGACGTAAAGATCCATCGTACAGCGAATTAGTGAGACAAAGGGAAACGAAAATATCCCCAACAGTGTGTGTGTGTGTGTGTGAGACAGCGGTGTATTATTTTTGATCTTTCTGACTCTTTGTAGCTTCCTGTTTGTCTGAAGGGTCAAACTGACTCGAACATTATCTTTAATGTTTGTAACAAAAACATGTAGCGGATCAGAAACACTGTTTATATGCACATTACACTAACTAAGACAAGCAGGAGAAGTCTCAAAGTGAAAAAAAAACATTGTTTTATTATAATAAAAGTATTTTAAAAGGGAAATAAAAGTATTTTTTTTTATTTTGAAACTCTTAACACTGGTCAAATTGACCCGAACAGTATCTTTATAACGAAAACATGTAGCAAATACGTCAACTGAACCATGTAGATTACACTCACTAAAACACGCAGAAGAAGTTTGAAAAAATATAATGTTAAAAGTATTTTAAAATAATAAAAGTATTTGAAAAAGGGGAAATAAAAGTATTTTTTTATTATTTTGAAACTCTTAACACGAGTCAATTTGACGGGAACATAATGGCAGGCGTGAATGCTGGAAATGTTAAATGTTGCGATTTGTGAGTGTGTTTGCAGGGGGCGGGGCCAGCGTGTGGGCGGGGACTCACCACGTGAGGAGGCTTGAGCGCGCGGATGAACTCGCTGGTCTGCTGGTAGTCGGTGTGAGCGGAGAAGGAGATGTAGTCCACCGACATCTTCAGCGGAAGCTTCTGGCCCGTCATGGTGGCGATCTCCTCAGGCTCCGACATGATGTGCTGCGGGCACGAGCCAGTCATGTAGGCATATCGCTGGTAAGCTTAAAACTGTTCTTTTTTTTTTGATTTAACGTAATATTTCGAATTTAAAAAAAAATTATAATAATGATGTATTATAATTTTAAACATTATTTTAAACGTATCACCAGATGATACAATGTGTTATAAAGGAAAGGGTTAAAATTTAAATCACAAAAATGTACCATGCCACATTCCAGCAACCCACCAGACAACCCTTCTCTTAGAAAATTGGAGTAAAAATGTTACTGTTCTCCCCCCTAGACCTCAAAAACTAGTTATTTTTATAAAAATCTGAAAAAAAAAATCCCCTAGTGGTCACTGCTGTGGAAGAGCAATGGAGCAGATAATTGCTGCCACCTGGTGATCAAACTATGTATTACAAGTGTATGTTTGAATTGATCAAGGTATTTGAAAAATAATTTTAATTTAAGACCCAGTAATCTGACAATAAACAAAGCGTATCAGAAGTGACACAGAAGGCAGTAAAGGGTTAAAAATGTTTCAATATACCGTCATCGTCGTTACCGTATGTGGCAGTTATGGTTTCAACTTTTATTTAGGTTTTTGTCTGGCTGTTTTTAACAGGCTTGTTCATTTCAGCTTCGGTTGCACGTTGAGGAAACGACGTCAGAGACATTTCCTTTATTACTTTACAGTTGTTGCACTTTAGAAAAGAATCGCTTGAAGTGATTAGTGTTAGTATATCAGTATATCGCTATTAGTATATTGTTTCTGACTAAACTTGAATTTTGCAGTTTGGAATTAGTGTGACCAGAGTTTTCTATTGTCCTTGTTCTAAAATACGACAATAAAAGGCCGAATTAACAACGGCCAATAATTATGATATTGTCAGCCTGGTTACTATAAACATAAGAGACATCATTGTGAAGACTTCCGTAATATCGTGAGCTTCTACAGGACGTCGTGATAAATATCGTATCGTGAGGATCATATCGTGATAATATCGTATCGTGAGATTTGCATATCGTAACATCCAAGTGGTGGGCGGGGCTAAGTGTCACCTTGGCGAGGGTTCCCTCCACGCAGTATCCGGCGATGATGACGCCGTTGCGCTTGTCCGTGCACCAGCTCTCGAACAGCTCTCGGGACAGACCGCTCTGCATCATGCCAGGAGACGCCATCACCACGCTCGGCCCGATGTCGTCAAAGTGGTCCATGCTCTGGAAAACCATTCGAGTTTGAGCATTTGTGAATATGTAAGTGTCGAGTTTATCAGGCTTTCAGTGCATTTGTGATGATTTATTTCCTTATTTTCTATCCACATGTGATGCTGACTGTCTAGAACAGGGGTGTGCAGACTTTTGGATTGGCGGGCCACACTGGGTTCTAACATTTGACAAAGGGGCCGGACCGGGCTCGGGGGGAAAATAATACACATTTTAGGATATACACATTTTTGTATATAATTTAGTATTTAACATTAAATAGTGTTTATTTATATTTAAAAATGCATTTAAAAAAAAAACAGATATAGTTCTAAAATGCAAATAAAGTGATTTAGCATTTTAACTGCTTTTTAAAATGTGTTCATAGATAAAGTAATAAAAACCTTCATAATGGAACATTGAAAAAAAAAATGATTTTGATTAAATTTTTTACAAGCTCAGGTGGGCGTGGTGAAACAAACCGTACTCGTTTGAGATCACATGGTGTGTTCACGCGCTGAACTGAATTTGCGGTAAATCCGCGGTGATTGGATGAAAATGCAAGGTCGCAAATAAACCGCAGGGTTTCGCTGAATTTGGTGGTAAGTAACGGTAAGTGTCCATTCACATGTAGTGGAGTAAAGATACAGTTACTCAATCACTAATGCAGTCAAGTAGAGAGTAAAAGCGGCTTACATTTTTGATACTCGCCACAAGTACAAAGCAGCTGAAAAAGTACTCCAGTAAAGTAACACAGTCCATTTACTTAAGTACTTTACATTCACTTAAGTCCTCAATAACAACTAAGCAAACTCGCGGTTGTAGTTTTCCCACTTTTCTCACCGTCTCTCTAAAGTCCACCACTGTGTGTGTGTGTGTGTGTGTGTGTGTGTGTGAGACCTTCAGGTTGCTGATGTGCTTGAAGACGAAGGGGTTGTTGATGTTGATGGCCTTGCGGATCTTGTCGTTCATGGCGTTGACGTAGGTCTGGTACACAGCCATGCACTTCTTGGCCAGAGACGAGGCGTAGTAGATGGGGATGTCGTGGAGCTCGGGGTGGTTCTGCCAGTACTCGTCTGACC
>MU204340.1:62509-97355 GCA_017309775.1 Paedocypris sp. Pulau Singkep | reverse complement strand
ATTTTTTATATCAGTTAAAAAATGTATTAATGTGGAAAGACCTTAATTATTAATATGAATACAACTGTTAATACGAAAAGTTTTTTTTTTAAATAGACGGGCAATTGTTAAACACACTTCACTGCTTGTACGTGTTTGTACGTGACAAATACGATTTGATTTAATACAACAAAACTTTTCATAGATAAAGAAAAAATCTACTGTACATGTGTACATTCAATATATTGAAAATTGTATATTCATGTGTACATTCAATTTCTCTTATCTCTGTTTGTCTCGCAGGACCTGAAAAAGCATTTTGATAAGGCGTGGAAGGATTATGAGACGAAGCTGTGAGTCTCTCTTAATTCTTTCTGAAAACTTGATTCTCATTCGCATTAAAGCTGCGGACACGACCGAATGGCCTGAACGACAGAACCGGAAAGAGGAAAAGCGGGAAAAATCATAGTCCGAGAGCGCGGTTTTGCGGTGAGAGAGAAAGAGTGTGTGAGGGAAAGGCAGGTAGGCAGAGAGAGAGAGGGATAGAGATGGAGAGAGAGAGATGGTGAGAGAGAAAGAGTGTGTGAGGGAAAGGGAGGTAGGCAGAGAGAGAGAGAGAGAGAGATGGAGAGTGTGGGGGGGGATACGGAGAGAGATGGTGAGAGAGGGATAGAGATGGAGAGGGATAGAGATGGAGAGAGGGATAGAGATGGTGAGAGAGAAAGAGTGTGTGAGGGAAAGGCAGGTAGGCAGAGAGAGAGAGAGAGGGATAAAGATGGAGAGTGGTGGGGGGGTACGGAGAGAGAGATGGTGAGAGAGAGGGAGTGTGGCAGAGAGAAAAAGAGCAAGAGAGAGAGAGAGAGACAGTGAGGGAGAGGAAGGGAGAGAGAGCGAGCGAGCGAGAAAATAGAGGGAGAGAGTGAGGGAGGGAGAGAGATGTTTTATAAACTTTTATAATCAAAAACAGACTAACTGATAAAAATAAAAATATCACAAGTGGCACTGCCACGTGCGCGTCTTTACAGATCTATTAGTCACTAATAAACAGCTGCTCTTAAAGACACAGTACACACACACACGCGCACACACACACACACACACACAGTTCTTGCTCTCACTCCTCGCATGTGTGATCTATTAGTTCTGCAGCTAATAGTTCTGTTACTGCACCACCACTAATGTCCGTCATCAACATCTGTCGTGACACATTTGTCGTAATACTTTTTTATGAGCACATTTTATTTATACACATTATATATTTTTAATATCTATTTTTTTTATACATGTACATACTGTATACGGGTAAACACACAAACGAAACACACAAACGTATCTACTGTTTATTTGACTTGTTATTTAACGTCTCTGACTTATCTGTTATTTGTGTGTTTTATGTATTTTTGCAGCTTTTATTTTCGAATCATTTCTAGTGGTGAAACTGAACATTTTGGATCGGTTTGTTTTTACAGTTTTTTCTACGGTAGATTTGCTCTACCGCATTTACACAAATATAGGCACCCGTTTTTTTCCCAATTTGAGTAGCTTTTTAAATATGCACGAAGATTTACGTACAATTATTTCTTTAAAAAAAATGGTTCAGAAGGCAGACGTTCATTCTGATCAAATGCAGAGAAATCATTTGTGACACTTAAAATAGACAATATATCACTGGAAAAAGTAAGATTAAAGCCCAAAGTTATGCACTGAGTAGGTTCATGCTAATGGCTAGCGGCTAGCGCCATAAGATAAGAGTCCTTAAGAAATCTGTCGTTAAAAACATGACAACTGACAAACGAAATGACCAACACAAGCTAACGGAGAACAAGCACCGTCCCTTTCAAGAGCGCACTCGTGATGACATCATTCATGACCACATGTGTTCACCCGGCTCGCTCTTGTTTTCTAATAAACACGGTGTCTTTTGAGAAGCTTCTGGTGAAATCTACACCCTGATCTTCCATTGTTCGTCTGGTTTTTCAACTTTCGCTGTCTTTGTCGTCCTGACGGAACTTGTTTCGCTGTCGTTTATCAGCTTGTTCTGTCTTGTCAGTCTGTCAGTGATGTCGTCACCAGCAGCGTTGTGCAACTTACTTCAAAATTGTAATGACACATATTACTGTTTGTAAAAAGTAATCCGTTACATTACAATATGACTGTCTCAGAATTGTAATATGTTACATTACTTTTGTATGACTGTCTCAGAATTGTAATATGTTACATTACTTCTGTATTACTGTCTCCGAATTGTAATATGTTACATTACTTCTGTATTACTTTTAAGTGGCTTTTACAAACATAACTACATAAGTAGAAATGTACATCCTAAAATAACAGTGTATCTTTTACTTGTATTTTATTTTAGATCCAGTAGGAGGCGATGTTGTGTAGCGTAATGACTGTGGCCTATCCAAGCTACCGATAACTATATAATTTAGAATTGGCAAAAGTTTATAGTTTAAAAGTGTCAAAAGTATGGTAGACAAAAAGCAATTTTCTGGCAATAATATTATATTATTATGGGCTATATTTATATTAAACAACACGGGACTATGTAAACTTCAGTGCTGCTTTATTCATTTTAAATTACTTAAAAAAATGTATTTATTTTTATTATTATTTTTTTAATATAATTTTATTAAATCTATTTTTGAGGTCAAATCTTTCGCGGGGTGTAATGTTTACTTGTAATGGGTTTGGACCAATAAAATGAAAAATAATACAGTACAAATTCAAATTCAAATTTTATTTGTCACATACACAACTATTTTGCAACAACGTGAAGTGAAATGTTTGGCATATAAACATATATTTATAGGTGGGGTTTAATTTATAGGTTTAATATATTTATATATTTATAACAGTACAAATACAATAACATAAGAGATAAAAGCAACAAAGTACAATAAAAACAGAGATGAGATAAAATATGAATGAAATATAAAAGATAAAAATACAATAAAGGGAGGAAAATACAAATATACAAGACAAAATGTGAGGGGGAAAAACAGTCACATAATCATGTAATAATGATAATAACAACAACCCTCATGCCCCCGCAGACCCCACGTGGCTCTCCACCAATCTGGGAGTGCTGATCTGCATCGAGTGTTCCGGAATCCACCGGGAAATGGGCGTGCACTACTCCAGGATCCAGTCTCTCACGCTGGACGTGCTGGGGACGTCGGAGCTCCTGGTAAAGTTGCGTCCTTCACTCCCGTAAGAATAGGCCGTGACGATGTGTGTGTGTGTGTGTGTGTCGCCGCAGCTCGCCAACAGCGTGGGAAATGTGGGATTCAACGAAATCATGGAGGCCAACCTGTCAGCGGACGTGCCCAAGCCCAACCCTTCCAGTGACATGTGAGAGACCCAACGCCTTTTAAAATAATAATAATAGTAGTAATATCACATTTGATTTTTTGCCGCTGTTCTGAAAATTCTTCCTACAGCTCAGAATTTCCTACACTGCGCGCTGAGCATGCGCGTTAATAATACGCCACTGCTCAGCTGTTCCTAGCCTTCGCGCTGCGCGTTAAAAAATCGTTATATCTATCGGTTTCTTCTACTTGATCCTACAAAAATTCCTACCTGTACTTTTGTTGCATGTACTTTTGATACTGTAGCGTTGGATCAATGAATACACATAAATGCACTAGATGATCACGGACACTTCCGAGAAGTACCAGACAACTATACTTGAGTAAACGTACGGATACGTACTGTATGTTACTACAATACAAGTAAAAAGTCACCAATACAAAAAAAAAAGACGAGTCAGAAGCAAAGTCGTGTCCTCTTTTCTTTCTTTACATAATGGGTATAAGCTTTTATTGACTCAATAACTGAAGTAAAAAACCATTGGACACGCCACGACACTTCACAGTGGCTAAATGACACTGGAAGAAATAAAAAAATAAAAAATAAAATGGTGAACTCTCTGTCTGCAAATTACCGCTGGCAGCGTGGAAATAGGAATACGCCCATATATGGACATAGCAAGTGGAATTATAGCACCTCCTGCTGGAGATATACTCTACTACGTTTGGAAATAAAATCCAACCGTTACTAATTTGTATTCATTACTCCAGTCACAAGTTTGTTAAGAGAAGTATTTAGCCAGAATTGTAGGTTTTTGGAAAATCAGAACACCTAGAAAGCAAGTAGGTGCTTATGTTCGCCTATTAATGGCGTTTTTATTTTGAGTTACGTGAATTCGCATAAATACGCTATTGTACTTTTTGGACAATAAGGCGGGGTTAAAAACGATATAGTGACTGGTTTGTTTTGCTGCTGTGTTCCAGGCAGGTGAGAAAAGACTTCATCACGGCGAAATACACGGAGAAGCGATTCGTGCGGAGGAAGTACGCGGACAGCGGGGCGCGGCTACACGCTCTGTGCGACGCCGTCACCAACCGCGACATTTTCTCCCTGATCCAAGTCCACGCCGAGGGAGCCGACCTGATGGAGACGCTCCATCAGACCAGCCCGCACGTCAGTGACACGCCCCCTCCTCTACTCCCCGCCCCCCTGACTCTCGCTCCCCCAGCAGGAGCCGGGCGAGACGCCGCTGCACCTCGCCGTGCGAATGGTGGACCGCAACTCTCTCCATATCGTGGACTTCCTGGTACAGAACAGGTGAGGAGAAACTATATAAAAAAATTACTTGAGTATTTTTAAACGTTTCAAGAATTTTACTCAAAACTTAAGGCTTTAAAAGTATTCTTTCAATTTTAAAATTCCCCTGCTTGTCTTAGTTTGTGTCGTCTACATATAAACAAAAAATGTTTCAGTTGACATATTTGTAACACCCGCTACACGTTTTTGTTACAACAATAACAACAATAATAATAATATAACGACATATAACAATGTTAATGTTCTGGTCAATTTGACAGGAAGCTAAAAAGAGTCAGAACGTTTAAAAATTAGTTTTTTTTTTGCAACAATGGGACATAATACAACGCTGTCGCACACACACACACACACACACACTCTCTCTCTCTCACACATCACACACACACGTATACACACAGTACCTTTGTAATATAAACATATAGCGTTGTGTTACATGTACGTGAACTGAATCATTATATTTTTTATATGATCACACCAAATAAGACAAACAGGAGAAGTTTCAAAGTGAAAAAATACTTTTAATCATTTTTCAAATGTTTTCATAACTTTGAAAGTGTGTCAGTTTTGAGCTCTGAACATAACAGGAGGGTTAAGTTGAGGCTTGTAGCTGATTTGTTGTTACGTGTGAAAGAGCTTCAATCCGCCAAAAGTCAAATCAAGGGCCACAATGACATTAAATGTATTTTTTAAAATGGGAATTTTTTTTTTCTTTCATTCAAATTTGGTCAATGATTTCGCACGGATGTTTTGTTTTTTTGCTAGTGCATCAAACTTTTGATGTAGTTGGAGGTTGTGAAATCTGTAGTTCTTTTGAAGTGAAGAAAACCATTCTGCGTGTGTATAAGACTTTCCCGACGTGTGTGTCCTTATTGGCCTTTAAGTTTAGTGGGCGGAGCTAAGGATCAGGCTCGCCCAATAGTGCAGCATTTACGCTATTTGTCTTTACGTTCGACGTTGTTAAAGTCTGTGATTGTGTGTGTGTGTGTGTGTGTGTGTGTGTGTGTGTGTGTGTGCAGTGGGAATCTGGACAAGCAGACGCTGAAGGGCAGCACGGCTCTGCATTACTGCTGCCTGACGGAGAACACCGAGTGTATGAAGCTGCTGCTGCGGGGAAAAGCCTCCGTCACCTGTAGTAAGACACACACACACACACACACACTAAACACACACTCGCATAACTAAACTTAACCGAAACTCATTTGTAGCCAGTGATGGGATTACAATGTTAAATACAATATAGCGTTACTAACAGTTCAGTAACGAGTAATCTAACGCAATTACTTCTTCCTCCGTCACATTACCGTCACGTTACCGTTTTTGACAAAAATTGCGCCGCTCCTATAATTGTGGTCACCGAATCGTTTTTTTTTTCTCGCGGTTGAAGAAAATGATTCCAAAAACAATCTGTTTGACCAGGAAATTGTATAAATGTAATACACTTTAATTTAAACAAGTAAACTCTTTACTTTATTATTCTTTATTTCACTTGAAAGAGTGTACATTTTTGTGATTTGTTGTTTAACATTTTATTGTAAACGTAACACTTCTTGTTAAACTGTTTAGTGCGAAAGGAAACACTGTCGGCTACTGTGTGTCTACCAGCCGAGTGACAGTTTAAATCCATTATCTTTGGTGCATTCCTTAAGAAGCTTCATTTAAATTATATTTATGACATTTTTATTTATTATTTGTTGGCCAGTTGTGGTCCGTACAATAAATATACAAAGTTGTAAACCATCTATTGTGTTTTATTACTCACTATACTAATGATAATATTCACAATCATATATTGAATTTGAAAGACGTCTTTCGCGTCCCCACCGTGTTATTAAAATAGTGTAGATTAATGTACAGTGCTTTATAATAATCGTTTATTACATGTAGCGTCCGTAACGGTTTCATTCAGAAAATGTTTTAACAGATGTTTTTAAGAACGTTTTGCCACAAAAGATTTTACAATTTTTATCAGAAATCAACATGAAAGACTGTATCTAATTTGTTGAAGTCATTTTGATAAGTTGTGTATTTTATTGCTATTTATCAACTGTGATGGAGGTGTTTTGATTTCTAAAGAGTAAAATTGTCAAATACCAAGTTGCCATTAATATAGCCACTGAAGCTAAAGAAGGCGTAAAAAATCAAACAAATCAAATAAATAGGTAGCGTCCATTTAATCTGTTTGACGCTTAATATTGAGAGCATCCAAGTTATTGACAAATAAATAAAGCACTTTATCAGGTATTTAGTTACTTTGATAGCGATGCTACTCCATTACTCACTCAGTTACTCTTACTTCTCACAAACAGTAACAAAGTTCTTTTTATAAGAAACATTCCCAACTCCGATCGTAACTGGTCCCCACTTTAGTATAAAAACAGCCTACGCACACACACACACACACACACACACACACACACACACACACGTAAGTGTTTTGCGGTGACGTCCTGTGTCCCTGCAGCGAATGAAGGTGGCGAGACGCCGCTGGACGTGGCTCAACGTCTCAGACGCTCCAAGTGTGAGGAGCTGGTGAGTCCAGAGGAGAGTCCTCGTCACTCCAGAGCGTCAGTGTGTGTGTGTGTGTGTGTGTGTGTGTGTGTGTGAGCCGCAGCTGACGCAGGCTCAGACCGGCAAGTTCAACGTCCACGTGCACGTCGAGTACGACTGGCGCCTGCACAACGATGACCTGGAGGAGAGCGAGGACGAGATGGAGGACAAGGTGAAATCTCTCTCTCTCTCTCTCTCTTACATGGTCTCTATCACTCTCTCTCTCTTTCTCTCTCTCTCTCCTACATGGTCTCTATCACTCTCTGTCTGTACTTCTCAGTCTCTCTCTCTCTGTCTCTCTCTCTCTCTCTCTTCATCTCACATGATCTCTATCACTCTGTGTTGTGTGTGTGTGTGTCTCTCTCTCTCTCTCTCTCTCTCTCTCTCTTACATGGTCTCTATCACTCTCTGTCTATTTCTCAGTCTCTCTCTCTCTCTTCATCTCACATGATCTCTATCACTCTCTCTCTCTGTGTGTCTCTCTCTCCTTTTTTCTCTTTTAAGGTCTCTCTCAGTCTCTTTCTCCCCATCTCACATGGTCTCTATCACTCTCTCTCTCTCTCTCTCTCTTCATCTCACATGATCTCTATCACTCTCTCTCTCTCCTTTTTTCTCTTTTAAGGTCTCTCTCAGTCTCTTTCTCCCCATCTCACATGGTCTCTATCACTCTCTCTCTCTCTCTCTCTCTCTCTCTCTCTCTCTCTTCATCTCACATGATCTCTATCACTTTCTCTCTCTGTGTGTGTGAGTGTCTCTCTCTCTCTCCTTTTTTCTCTTTTAAGGTCTCTCTCAGTCTCTCTTTCTTCCCATCTCACATGATCTCTCTCTCTCTATCTCATGGTCTTCATCACCCTCTGTCTGTATTTCTCTCTCTCTCTCTCTCTCACCTGTCTCTCTTTAAGCCATAAATTCCACCATCGGACGTAAAACCCATTATAATCGACTATGTGCTCTAAATGTGGAATAAATATCAGCAAAACAAACTTGTAGAAGTGCAGCCTGCAGTGGGAAACGAAATACCTACTCTGTTAAATCAAGACAGGAAGAAGTGATTTACTCGGGATGTCGCACCGGTCACACCAGACGAACACATGGACACCTTGTCACACTTATTGGTGAAGAAGCCCAAAGAGCCAGAATTTCAAAGTGGCTTTAAATGTCAAGCAGATAATCCTGGAATGAACTGCTTTTAAAACCACGAGACAGACTTTTGTTTTTTTTAAATCAAGAGACACTGAAGGACTTGTTTCTAAAATTAGTATCCGTCAAAGATCGTCGGCTTTCTGTCAGAGATACATGTTGTCACGTCTATTTGAATATTTTATGTATCTTTTTATGGAAATGTTTTATATGAGTTTTCACTTTGCATGATACAAGTGTGCTTTTTTCGTACATCATTTAAATGTGTAATACACAAAATAAATACACAAACATAAAATAGTGTACGCCATGAAATGACCTTCTGTTCCAGCCCATTCCCAACCGTCCCGTGAGCTGCGTGCTTCCCCCCACGATGCCCAACATGAGCGCGCTGGCACGGGACGTGGTGAACGCCGTCAAGGACAAGCAGAGGGCCTTCGCTCCCAGCGTGATGGTCTGCAACGAGACCTACGGCACCGTGATGGACAGCAGCCCGTATCCCCCCCCACGGCCGGCCGCAAGAGGTGAGGAAGTGACCGCGCCCTACAGACACTCTAGTATTAGTGTTAGTATTATTGAGGCTGCCCACTGCTCCGGGTCCCAGTGCGTCACAGTTCAAGTTTGAGTTGATTTTTATTTATTGTCATTCTGCTGTGTGTAAGCCAGAGGTGTAAAGAGTACCAGGCAACTGTACTTAAAAGAAAAAATAACACTTAATATAGTAATTAAGCTAAACACGGTTACAACAGTTTCAAATAGCATGTGTTAAAATGTAACAAAACAGAAGACTGTTACACTGCATTCGTTTGTTAGCGACTTTGCGTTGGTCTTGAACTAAAAAAACAAAAAAAAAACAAAACCTTGAATTTATGACCATTAAGTCTAAGACTCTATGAATGGCATATTCAATTTAACTTAATAATTAGAGATGTATTCGATTTCTCTAAGCATTTTATTTGTATAAAAGGATAACTCTGTAAAAAATTCTATAACGTTTTTTTACGATATTCCAATATCGTAAAAGTACAGATATGTACTGTATGAGTTACTCCAATACAAGTAAAAAGTCACCACTATAAAAAAAAAAAGACTTGAGTCAAAGTAGCAAAGTATCTAATTTGAAAACAACTTAAGTATTTTACTCATACTAAATATTGGTTAAAAAAAAGTCTTAGATAAGAAGTTTTATTTTCTAATACAGAAACGAAATTTACGACCTCCTTGTTTCAAAAATGGTCAAACTAAATAAAGAACAAAAATCCTGGTAAATATTCACGCGTCTAAGTCACGTTAACGTGGAGGGACGTTTAGGTAAGACGTGTTTAGTAATGACATATGTCTCCAACACTAAGTCATGTAAAAAGAAAATTATTTTAGTAATTTAATTTTATAACAATTTTTATATGGTTTTGTTTTTGCACTCATTGCGCTCGTAAAAGCCCAACGAGCAACGCACATTGTAAAAAGAAAAGAATTTCAAAAGGTCTGAGATGTAATTATAGAAGATGGAAAATAAATGTTATAGAAAAAGTGTTAAAAATGTAAAAAATATTTATAAAAAATGATTTTTTTATAAATGATGAAACGGTAAAATATATGCCAATTACTGTAACTATAAACGTTATTCATATTAAACTATATGAAGCACACAATGTATGCAAAAAGAAATATTTAATTTGATTTATTTACCTAATTATTTACCTGAATACTAATGTGTTCAAACATGATACTGTGGTGTTGTCAGGCTGGACGTCTCCCCTGGAGTCGCTGGGGCGGCGGCGCTCGTCTTCAGACCCTGCGTGCCCTCAGTCTCCGGACAGCAACGACTCCGTATACGGTGAGTTCATTAAAAAAAAAAAAAAGACTTTTGTGGAAGTAAAAGTACCAACTCAACCTTTTTACTCAAGTAATTGCACCGGTTTGATAACTGCTTGAAGTATAGAGGTAATAGTAATGCGAGGACACAATGCTATTAAAGATGACATTTTTAACAGTGTAGGACTATATTGTTATATATTAAAAAGTTGCCAAATATAAGCAGAGTAAAAATGTATGTTTTATTACAATAAAGAGTCATATATGTTCGCAACATAGCGGGTCAGAAAGACACGCGTTTATAGATGTTATACTGTAGATATATTATAATAATATATTCTTATATAATGTTCAGTAAAGCAAAATTCAATAGTTTTTTGGATAAGAGCCTGTAGACGCAGGTCTCTTTTAAATGCCTGGGTGTCTCAATAACGTCTTTTTAAATAAACACCCCGGTTACTTTTAGAAGATATACGGATTTTTTTTTTTTTTACAGTTTTTTTTTTTATTATTAATTAATTAATAATTACAGTCCGAATTCAAGCAACATATCAACAAATGATCTGTCAGTGAGATATAAAACAAACAAGCTTTTTATGAATCCATTGAACATCAAATTAGCTTTACGTAGCTAAGATAAGAAAGTCCTTTAATTATCCCACAGTGTCACCGCAGCACTCACAACTACTATATACAGCTTAGTATACAAATACAGTTAAACAGGATATTATAGAATACAAAATATAAATATAATGATGAAATTATACACACAGCTATGCTTTTATACAAATAAAATGCTTATAGAAATCTAATGCATCTCTAATAATTAAGTTAAATTAAATCTGTAATTCATAGAGTCGTAGACTTAACGGTCAAAAGTTCAAGTTTTTTTCTTATAGCGCTTTTCTTAGTTCAAGACCAACGCAAATTTGCCACAAATGAATACAATGTAGCAGTCTTCTGTTTCTATTTCAATTGTTATTATTTAACTATTTAATTATTAAAGCTTAATTATTATAACAAATGCATTTGACTTCTGTCCTGCAGTGCTGCCTCCGGCTCCTCCTCCTCCTCCACCTCCTGCGCCCAAAAGACCACCACCTCCTGACCCCAAGGCGGGGCTTCCCCAAGCTCCTCCCCCTCCACTCGTGATCCCACCCGCCCCGCCCCGGCCAGCGCCCACGGTTCCCCCCGCCCCGGTGTTGCCCCCTTCCTTCTCGTTCAGGCCAGGACCTCCGGCTGCACCCGCGCAGCCCAAAGCCCCCGCACCCAAGCCAGTCAAAACACCCTCCAGGCAAGAAAAACTAATCTGAATTATTGATGTTATAGAGTTCTGACGATATTTAATTGAATTCTTAGTGTCTAAAATCAATTAAGGTCATAAAATAAATACCGTATTTACGCGAATACAAATACAGTTTTTTTTTGTTTGTTTTTTTTTCCAATTTTAGCGGCTCAAAAACGCAAGGTGCTTGTGATCGCCGATTTCAAATATGCACGTAATTATAAGCGCTAATTGTTCCACATGGAAATACTTTTATTTACTTTTCGTTTTTATTAGCTCAATAACGGAAATAAGGAAACATTCGTCACGCAGAGACACTTAGCAGCGGCTATACAACGTGTTAGAACAAAAAATAATAATTATTGGAACAGACGCAGCATCCGGTAAATCAGCGCTAATGGCTATGATAATGTAAACGATCAATCAAAATGATTATTGTTGAGGTTTAGGTTAGGTTTGTTAAGTACAGAAAAAAGTACTTTAGATAATCACTATATTATATGGTTCACAATGATTTGAACCAGAAATGTAAAATTTGTAAACTTGAATATGTAAATGTTTGGAAATGTTTATTTATGCCTGGAAAATCAGGGGGGTGCTTATAATCACATAAATACGGTATAGCTTTTGACGCCTAATAAGAACAACATATTCATAAAAGGCCCATTTTTTATAACCACATTGGCCAATACGTTGCCACGCGTCAAACACGTGTCATTTTTCTAGATGAGTAGTTTAAATCACTATCATTACTGTTATTTTGTGGCAGTTTGTAACGAGTTCATTAGAAGAATGTAACAAGAACGTAACATCACGCGTTTGAATTTGTTTCCTGTTTTTCAGGGATCCTCTCGCTCTGTTTCCTAAAGACGCAACGGTCAGCAAGGCTTCCGCGAGCGTCTCTCAGCCCGGCGACAGAACCGGTGGATAGATTCACTTCACCTGTCGCACCAGATGTTAAAACATGAAAAAGCATCACTGATCTGAAACTGTTTCCTGCAGATTCTCCATCCGCATCTGCTCCAGCACCCAGACCCAGAGCCACGGCTGCTGTGAGACTCACTTCCTCTCCACCCGTCTGTTATCACAGGAGGAACTCGGACACTAATCACAACACCTACCGTCTTAATACAGTTACATTTCGTTATAACACACTCGGTTAAAAGGAATATTTGGTTATGACACGGTCATTACAAACATGAAGAGAAGCTTCAAACAAGAGTAAACGACTGTTCCTCTCTAACCGTCTGTTATCACAGGAGTAATTACTAACTAATCACAACACCTACCGTCTTATACAGTTAAAACAAGCTTCGTTAAATATTTGGCTATAACGGTTATTACAGACGTAAAGAAAAGCGTAAAATATGAGTAAATGTTTGTTATAAATATTGTTATGTGCATGTATACATATTGTTGTTTTATTTAGCAGACGTCTTCTCTCACAGATGACGCCGTTCGAGGGAGCGAGAGGAGGATTACTGGATTTACTGTTAAACATTTTGTAAATCGTGTGGAGGTTTATTACCCACGAGGGGCTTTGGAAGGCGACTAGCGCGAGCAAAAGTGCGAGCGGTCTCGCGTTATGACGGGTTTTTTCGCAGTCTCGTTAGACTGTGTGACACGCGATGTGTAACTATCCAAACTTGTTTTTAGTGTTTTTGTTTTGACCCAAAATTTACTGATCTATGGGTGTGTACCGTATATCTTCCATTAGTGGCCTGTCTCTTTTAGATGCCGTCTTCAATAAACGCCTGTCGTGAGTGCGCCGCGCGAAATGAAACGCCTGTCTCCAATCGCGCCTGTCCTCGAAGCAAGCAGATGTTATTCTGTAGAATATTTACTATATTATATACATCTATTATTTAACATAAAATTCAGTTTTATGTTTAAGAGCCTGTCTCCATTAGAAGCCTTGGTTGACGAAAACAATTCCTCTGTTAAAAGCGAATCAGTATTGATGTCACAACGTCATGATCGTCGTCATTGGTGGAAAAAAAAAAAATGTTACAAACGTTTTTGGTTTTTCTTAAACGTTGTTTTTTTCCCCCCTGGCGGTCAGGTGCAGAAGGCGCGAGGCAAGCGGGTGAAGACTCTGTACCCGTGCCAGGCGGACAACCCCGACGAGCTGACCTTCAGTGAAGGAGAGGTGATCGTGGTGGACGGGGAGGAGGACAAGGACTGGCTGGTGAGTGAGGCATGGGCTCGGCGAGGCGTCCGCGGGTCACCTGACCACCCCGTGTCTCTCAGGTGGGCCACATCGAGGCGGAACCCACCCGCAAGGGCGTCTTCCCCGTGGCCTTCGTCCACTTCATCAGCGACTGACCGACACCACACCTCAGCGCATTCCTCGCCAAGTATTCACAACTAAATATATATTATGTAGATTTTAAAAAGCCTTTTGTTGTTTTATAATATCCTGATTCCAAGTGCAATTAGACCTGGAGATCATTCGCTCGCTCGCTCTTCCTGCGGTGGCCTCGAATGTTCATTCAGCCTTCATGTGGATATTAAACATCTTTTGTACAGTTAAAAAGCTTCTGGTTTCCTTTCGTGTGGAATCAGATTAGTGGCATAAATATCAAACGTACATTTGTACAAAACTTTTTTTTACATACATTTTTTTTCACAGATTTTTTCATTTGCACTTCTGGCACTAGTTTCACGTGGGGGCGGAGCTTACTCTGATTGGCTGGTGACAATGTGATTGGCAGCCGCTTGACCAAGAAGTGTGGGAGGAGCTCAGCGAGCTGCACCTTTTCATTTGTCGCTTTTTTGACATTAGTACACAAACTGTGATTAAAGTGTTATTTCTGCACAATATTTCTAAAATATTCTGGTGGCAGATATTTCAGAATAATAGACTCTGAATGTGTTGAAGCGCTTGCAAAACTCCTCCCCCACTTGCTAGTCAAGCAGCTGCCAATCACATTCCCACCAGCCAATCAGTAAGCTCCGCCCCCCGTGAAGCTAGTGCCAGAAATCTGAACGAAAAAATCTGAAGCGGAAAACGCGAAAAGGGAAAAAACAAACCTGTCAAGTATTTTAGTTTGTTTCTTAGAAATGTGCGTTTGATATTTTTGGCACTAATATGATTCCAGAATTGCGACACACTTGACAATAACAAAACATGTGACGCAGTGTATTTTATTATATTAGTGAATTTGAAAACGTCATCTCACTCATCTCAAATTTAAACTACAAAAATATACGGAACGTAACAATGGTCTCTTCACAGAGTCTTCATCAGCTGCTTAACGTGAGCGTGTGCGGAAGGTTCGCTCGAGACTCTTCTCCAGAGGAAACGTCTGGCAAAACACAGAAAAAAGGCGCTTAAAGAAACATTTTCAACGTAAATGTGTTAAATTGATCAGTTCTGCCATTTCACAATTTGATGAATTAGGTCAAATGTCTGTAGTTGTGAAGCTGAACTTCACTGAAAGTCGTGTTTATGTTCCTGTCGTTCTTCATGAACTTGAGTTTTTAAAGAACTTTTTTTTCCCGTTGCCAAATTTGAAGTATTTTTGAAGACACTGCGATATCTCTAAACGTAGAAATATTAGTAAACAGGAATTATCGGACACTACGATATCGGTAAATGTATAAATATTAGTAAACAGGAATTATCGGACACTACGATATCGGTAAATGTATAAATATTAGTAAACAGGAAGTATCAGACACTACGATATCGGTAAACGTAGAAATATTAGTAAACAGGAAGTATCAGACACTACGATATCGGTATACGTAGAAATATTAGTAAACAGGAATTATCGGACACTACGATATCGGTAAATGTATAAATATTAGTAAACAGGAAGTATCAGACACTACGATATCGGTAAACGTAGAAATATTAGTAAACAGGAAGTATCAGACACTACGATATCGGTAAACGTAGAAATATTAGTAAACAGGAAGTATCGGACACGGCTCTGGAGTTGAACTCTGACCCCTCGGCCGGCCCGGCCCGCGTACCTGGCTCCAGCGCTCGTGTTGGGATGCGACTCTCCTCCAGTGTTGTGAAGGCGTGGTCCTCCCGCGTCACCACCCGCACGGGCCCTCGGCCTCCGCTCAGGCGGATCTGGATGGAGTCCTGGGGCCGAGCGGGACGTCACTGGGGGGTGAGGGTGAGGGGGCGGGGTGCGCTCTTACCTCAGCGGGCGTGGGCACCTCTAGCTTGGTCTCCTCAGGGGCCGTGATGGCGATGAGGGTCTGACCCGTGAAGGCCGGGATGCGGCACACGTCCTCCAGCGTCACGTAAGCCCAGGTGTCGGGGGCGTCAAGGAAAGCCATTACCGTATTTACGCAAATAGAAATAAATAGAAATAAAAATTGCAAAAAAAAAAAATTTAAATTTTGGCTAAAATACCATCATTTTAATCCTAAAAATACTATTCTTTCTTTACTTGGCAAACCCAACTTGTCACTAGTAAATTCTAATTACTAGTTACTTTACAATTTTTGTATTAAAAATACTTTTCTAATTACCGTGTCTGAAAAGTAACTTGGTTATTCGAAAAGTAACTTAACTAAATACTTTTTAAAATCCCAATAAACCTTTTAAATAATAAATCGTTTGAAAAACAAACTAGTTGAGGCTTTTAGTTTTCTGAATCACCTTTACTACATTCTATAATATGTAGTTATTAGGAGAAAAATAATGTGCTGAAACAATAACTGAGGAGATAGTGTAGGACACAACACCTGTAAAAAACAATGTGTTCAAGCTTCAGGCATTCAGACATTTTCTGCGCTGTAAAGTTAAATACATTTTTAAACTGCGGTGTTTGTCTGACGTACTGAACGTGGATCATGAAGCGCTTCAGTAGATACTCGACGTGATTGTCGCAACTTTGTAAAACGTCTTTAAAAACGACTGTCGCAAAATCACCTGCACTACGACGATTTTAAAACAACAATTCGAAGATAAGTTATAAAAATGAAATAATGAGTTTCAGCAAATGTACATATTTTACAATGTACATTATAAGTAACTGTAATTAAATGACCTAAAAGCGAACTGTTTCCAGCTACACTACTCTTTCCGTGGAAAAGTAAATTGTATTGTTGTTGTTATTATTCATGAAAATGAGAAAATGTTCCGTTTATTTTTAAAAATTCCATGCCAACTAAAATATACTGTGACACGCTGTATACGTGCGGATAAATACACTGACGTAGAAGACGTTCCGATTATGAATGTTTAACTCCTCCCACACTTCCTGGTCACGCCGCTGCCAATCACACTCTCACCAGCCAATCAGAGTAAGCTCCGCCCCCCTCCCCGTGAAGCTAGTGCCTGAAGTCCAAACCAAAAAAAAAAAAAAATTTTAAACGAGCGAGAAAAAAAAGTTTCAAACGAAAATGTTGAAGATTGCAAGCGAAACAAATTTAAAAACAAACGTGAACGTAAAACAGTTTTCAGCCGCTCTACTTTTTTTACGGGAATACGGGAAAGTATTTGTAATTACGTCAATATGACTAAACACGTGCTGGCGTGAGGATATGCGGCGTTTGCCGTGGAGTCGGTGAGTGTGAAGAGCTGCTGGGCGCAGTCTCTGATCAGCCGGTCCAGCGCCGCCTCTGTCGACTTCAGGTACTGCAGCTCAGACACACGCGTCAGCTTCCCGAAGCGCTGCGCCGGAGCCGGATGTCTGACACACATTAACCCACAGCACACACTCGCCAAACGTCACATTTCAACTTTTGCAATGTAAAAATTTGACATTTTTGGAATTGGCAACTATAAAAAAAAATAAATAATGTCAACTGGCATTTGAAATGGCAACTATAAACTAAAAAAGCATTTTAAATATCGTATTTATGTGAATATAAGCACCTGTGGTTTGTTTCCAATTTTTGCCGATTTTCAAATATTTCAAAATGGCCCGTTTTCCCACTTTTCGAGTCGGGAACAATCTCAAATAAACAGAGTAAACCAGGCCGTCCGTGGTTCCACATCAGTCCGTCTACCGTCTCGTTCTGTGTCAGTAAAGGTTTTTCTTGCGTGTTAAATTGTTGTTGTGATTACTGGTTTCATTCGGTCTTGTTTCGACGTTTTAACGTGTTATAAGATGATTTAACAACACTCAATCGAAATCCCAGCCACTCGATCCGAAAGGAAATCGAAACTCATATTTGCTTTTTGCGTTTTTTAAAATGCGCCAACTCAGCCAATGAATTTCCGCCGGACGAAACCGATCTCGGAACGAATTAGTTTGGTAAGAAGAGGTGCCGCCGTATTACCACTTACCGTAAAACCTCTAATAGAGCGCCATGGCAGCAGCACATTAGGCTGCCAGAAAAACAGAATAACGCAAAAAAAACCCGCACAGACACTTTTACAAGACTAAACGCCACTAGAAAGTGCGCAGGCGTACTGATGACATCACAAAGCGCAGGCGTTCTCGTCCAATGATAACACAGTGCTTCAGAACGCAACGATCCTCCTCTCCCGTTGAATTTGCATATAATTTGCATATAAACGGGGCGGCGGTCTATATTTCAACTCTTCTACTAGAGGTTTTACGGTATTTGTGACTGCTCCTGCCTCGAATGGTGGGAAAACAAGGCGCTCACGCTCACATTTAAGCGCTTTATATTATAACACTACAGTTTGAGCTTCTACGATGGGGGGGGGGGGGGGTTGTGTAGAGGCGTTTGCTCCGCAGACTCACGTCCACAGGATCTTGCTCTTGAAGGCCTTGCGGATGACCCGGATGCCCATCAGCACGTCGGTGATGTCGTAGACGCGTCTCTTGGTGGTGCCGAGCCGCCGGGCCGCCTGGTTGAGGTCCAGCAGGCCGTGAGGGGACGAGTGGACCAGCTCCAGGAAGCGCATGGTGAGCGACTGCAGCGAGCGCACTCTCCTCCGGCCCGAGGTCACCGCTACACACACACACACACACACACACGCGCGCAGAGATTTAAATTGTTGCATGGAAAATCGGGGCAACACGTACAAAAGCGCATCGAAATCTTTACACGTACGACAAAAATGGGGCCGTACGACTTGTGCATGAACTTGGGTTTCGTGACCGCACACACGAGTCGTTTAAAAGAGAAAAAAAAATAAAAAAAAATCTCACATTCTTAAGTTACACAAAGTACGGGAGTTTAAAATTGCGGTGTTTATGTTCAAGGTTAAAAACAAATTGTTGCCGGAGGAAATACACAAGTCGTTTGATGAAAGAAATGTGGACTGTAGTTTACGAGGCAAGTCAATCTTAAGAGTGCAATCTACACGCACCACCAAGAAGAATAATATGAGAAAATATAATAGATAATAATATAAGAATGGAATAATTTAAGGGAGGAGGTAACGCCGTGTGCGAGCTTGAAACACTTCAAACGTAAATGTAAAGGGAGACAATCTTTCCAAATACATTGAAAACGGAATCATTTAAAAGGTTGTCAGGTTTAGTTTTTGTTGTTGTTGTGTATCTGTCGTGTATCAAGGGGATTTGCGATGTCGCTGTGGACAGTCTTCATGTGTGGAAGTGGAATCTAAAAGTGGGCGGGGCTGGATGAGTTGTACTTTCTACTCCCTTTCAAACATGTATTGAGGAAATAAACATTATGAACACACTATTATTAATATTATTATTATTATTATTGTGTGGCCTTATGTTGTTGTTAATACTTGTCATGTACATGTTTGAATAAATAAATACATTTATTAAATAAAACCCTCGCCAGCTTAACTCGGCATTTAAAACATTCGGCCGGACTCTCTGATCTACGATCTTTGTTTACGCGTCGAACAAAACTCATTCGATCATTTAAACATTCTAAAAGGAAAGGTGATCTCGCGTTACTTCCCTCGCATTTTGGGGCGTCGCCCTAATTGGCCACCTGCTGCGGTCACGTGATTAATTACCTGCACTAGAACAGTGTGTGTGTGTGTGTGTGTGTGTGTGTGAGTCGAGCAGCAGTCGAGTTAAAAAAACAGGAAGTAAACGGGGAGAATGAGTGATTGAACACAACGGTCAAGTCACACTTTACTACCTGAACAAGTGTTTTATCCTGAAGTGTGTGTGTGTGTTTACTGCGGTTTACACCAGGAGACGACACGAAGATGACGGCAAACATCTACAGTTTAGCCCCGCCTACAAAACAATCCGTGTTTGATAAGCATCTCAAAAGTGCTTTTAAACTGAGCTGATAGTGTTGTTTTCTACTGTACATAACTGTACCTTGGTGTGTTTATTTTTATTAACGTTAAACGTCGATTCGTTTTTTCTTTACAACATTACCATTACATTTTATTTTTCATTCCATTTATTTAAATGCAAAGCAAAGAGTAACACGTGTTACTACATCGCTGTTTGACAACCCGACTTTCAGTTAAATATTTAAAATACCGGTAATATATCCAGACAGAATCGTGTTCTTTATTCTAAGCAAACAGAAACGGTGACTCCTGTTGATCCAGAACCGTGCAGCTCTACCGTACGGAACATTACGGATCAAGAGAAAAGGAAAAAGCACAAACGTTTCTTCCGTCGTTCAGGCGACACACACACATTGCGTCCGTCCGTCTGAAGCCGCGAGGAGACGCCTACACACACACACACACACACACACACACACACACACACACACACACACACACACCAACAGAGAAACACACTCGTCATCAGACCAGTCCACATTTATTACAGTGTAATACATAATGAACAAATATTGTGTGAATAATTAATATTGTTCGCTAATCACTTTTCTAATACAGGGTTCCTACAGCTTCCAAAAATTCAAATGCGAGAACTTTAGGAACTTTCACGGTCCATGTTCAAGCTTTTCCAGCATCGCACCGGTTTGGAAAAATTGATATTTAACGGTCTTTGCCATTTTAATCACATTTAAATGTTATTCAAAAACCACAGTCATATTGAAAATACCATGAACGAAATTCACAAAAGGATTCGTTCACTTTATCGTTGAAAAGTTAAAAGATTTGAGTCAAAATTATGTCTTTTATTACTTAACTGTAATAAGAGGAAACAAAGACGGATAATAAACTGATTTGTATTCCTTTACTTTAGTACCACAGTACTCGTTTTTTATGTTTTTTTCCCTCCAATATCCGTTACATAACATGTTTTTTATTATTACAGTTATTACAATATATAATCATCTTAAAAAAATTAAGTGCATGCGTAAATGTTTTAATACTTTTTAGTAAATTTACATTAATTAAAACATTAATTGCGTGATGTTTGTTTGTTCAAGCACTTAATTGAAAATTCAAGCAGTTTCAAGCTTTTTAAGCAGCTGTAGGAACCCTGTTAATACGCTTTATAATTATAACACGCTATCCCGGTAAAAATGTATCATCAAAACGTTACTATATCGTTATATATATATATATATATATATATATATATACGTACTGTATATTTATCATATCAAAATCTTGTCAGAACCAAAAAACCTTCACACACACACCTGTGTATTCCGTCGTCACGTGTTCTTGCGAGACATTTGTGTTGCTGCTAAAAACAACAAAAACAAGCGTTTTTACTTGAGTAGTAAAGCTTTTCCCGCGCGAGTGGCCTTGAGCGTGTGTTTACCCGTCTGTCACGCCAGCATTAGCATCTTCACACTCTTCCTCCTCCTCGTAGTCTTCCTCCAGGTCCTCATCATCATCATCATCCTCAGCCTCCTGAAGCAGAACAAGTGTGTGTCTGCATGTTTCCTCGTTTTTTACGCATATTGTGACGTGTGTGTGTGTGTGTGTGTGTATGTGTATGTACATACTGTAATTGTGTGTGTGTTTGTTCCTATTGTCACTGTGTGTTTATGTGGCACGTGTGTCTTAGTGTATAGTATATATTTATATATATATACACATATACTCATACATATATATATACATACATACTGTGTGTGTTTATTGCGTTTTAGTGTCCGGTGTGTGTATAGTCCATAGTTATGTAGGTGTTTATACATGTACCTGTGTGTGTGTAGTTATTGTAAATGTGTGCGTGTTCCTATCCTCCCTGTGTGTTTATTGCGTTTTAGTATCCGGTGTGTGTCTGTGTGTGTACAGTCCATAGTTGTGTAGGTGTTTATACATGTACGTGTGTGTGTTCCTATAGCCCCTGTGTGTTTGCTGCACGTGTGTATTACGTTTTAGTGTGTGTGTATTGTCCGTATTTGTGTAGGTGTTCTGTGTATACATGTAGACACTGTAAGTGTGTGTGTGTTCCTATCGTCCCTGTTTATACATGTACGTGTGTGTGTACACCTATAGGTCCTGTGTGTTAAGTGTATTACGTATAACGGTACTCGAGCGCCAATAATGACGAGAACCCGCACGCCGCGTGATTAATGTCCGACGCTAAAAACAACGTCTCGCGCGGGACTCGAACCCAGAACCGCGGTGTTGTCGCACCCACCTCGGGCAGGACGGGCACCGCGTCCGGGCTGATGCCGTCGGGCGTGATGTGGCGGCTGAGGAAGTGGTCCTCGCAGACGCGGTGGTCGTCGGTGATGACGCGCTCGGTGTCCCGCAGCGCCCGCAGCCACACCCGCGCTCGGGCCGGGTCGTCGGGGAAGCTGAAGAAGCGTTTGCTCGTCAGACTCTGCGGGTGGACGCAGCCCCGCACCACGCACCTCACCATCGTCCCGCACGCAGCAAAACAACGGCTCACGTGCTCGGGCTGACCAATCACGTCGCGTGCTCGTCTTCTTCAAGGGGTCACGTGCTCGGGCTGACCAATCACGTCGCGCGCTCGTCTTCTTCAACGGGTCACGTGCTCGGGCTGACCAATCACGTCGCGCGCTCGTCTTCTTCGGGTCGACGCCGCTTGTCTGAAGCGTGCAGCGCCTCTATCGGTTTGGAGGCGTGTCTGCGCGCGATAAATCAGTACGTTGCACGTTATTTCCCAGATATACTGCACACATGCGCATTTACAGATGCTTTTTTTGTTGTTGCAATATCATTTTTGTCTTCAACGACAGACGAGCATCGTGTATGCATTGTGTCTCTTAATTTTGCGCTTTTTGATTTCCGGAAAGGAAACGGGAAATACCTTGTGCGGAACTGTCTTGTTTTTTTTTTGCTGTTGTTTTTTCAACTTTATTCAGCTATATATAAACAAAATTATACAAAATATGGTAGATTCAATTAGCATGTATACAGCCTTCCTTTTCCCCCCGAAAATGAGCATTTGAACATAGCAAAACTAACAATATTCACAACATAACGGAATAAACAGAGAAACAAAATCACTGGCGAATAAACCACAGAGCAATCTATCTATCTGATACACGGGGAAGAAGATCACACATGATATCACAAATCTGTGTGGCTTTGGGTGAATCAACCAAATAAAGGGATTTTAGGTATAAATAGAACTCGTTTTTAAAGAAGAAGGACATTTCTGTAATCTGTTTCTATGTGTGAAGAACTTAGCCATACACAATGCAATAATAATATATAAATTATCCATTTTGCTGTACAACTTTAGACCAAACAATATATCGTCCTTAGAAAAGAAGAATTGCAATTTATGTAATGGACGCGAGTTTAAGCCATTTGTATAAGTCCAACCAGAACGTTTGCACTGCGTTACACGGGAAAAACACAATAGCATTTTGGCAAAAGGAACAGCTGTTGTCTTCAACGTTAAAGTGTAATGTAAGTAATTTCTTGGAGGGATAGATATTATTCATCATCTTGAAATGTGTTTCTTTTTCTTTTGGGGAAATTGTAAGTTTCACAAAATTGGTTCTTAATTTAGTAACTATGTTTCTGTCAAATTTATTAAACATATTATTTTTATTCTGTCGTCCGGGAAACAACCTTTCAGTGAACCATATTCTGATAAAAAAAATTGTCACATTTCTTGTCCAAAATAGATATTCCTTCAATTGATAACGAGGCCAACTGTGGATTCATGATCTGATGTGTCACGATGTTCCTTGTGAGAAATATAAGTTCTCGAGGAGGAGAATTCCGTACTTTTAAGAATTTAAGAGATGGGAGGATTGAAGCTGTATTTTAAACAGAATTGTTCGAACTGTCTTGTATTTGTACGGAATTATGTATTTTGCACGCTGCTGCGTCCATGTTTGTAGTGCAATGATGCATTTCCAAAGTCCTATCTGTCACATGACCTCTGAGTGACGCTGAGTTGTCCATTTATCGCATCATTATGACGTAGTATATTATAATTATGACATAGTATCTCATAATTATGACTTAGTTTCATATTATCTCATAATCATGAGATTATTCTAGTTCAAAAGATGTCCCCTAGTTGGATATAATATTAATATCAATATATATTATTAATCAATTAATCAAGTCTATGCATTTACCTAAAAAATGGTGAATACAATGAGCTTCTGTATATTGTTACTTCAAACCCAAATACAAATTGTAATTGAAGAGGCTCAACGAATCTCGCAGAAACTGCAAAGACATGAACAAGTTTTCAGCTTTTATTGGTTGTAGTTGTCAATTGATGGTTTATTTCTAAAAAAAAAAAAAAATGTTATTCAAATATTGTATACATGTCTTTAAGTATTCAAGCCTTTCGGTTTCCCACAGCGGGGGAATCGCGTGTCACAACAGCAACAGTTAAATATTTGTATATAAACAACCTTTAATAATATGTTTATTAAATAAATTAAGTAAATAAGCATGCATGCATAAACATAAACAACACTGCACAGACTATAGATAAATAAACATAAACACACCGCACACATAATGTGAACAAACACACACACATACACACACACCTTTATGTGCGGCAAATGACATGTCAATCAAAAATCACGTCATAAACAACCAAAAATGAAAGGAAAAACAAAACGGTTAACAACAGGCCAGAAGCATCAGGAAGCCAGACATCTTTGAGCGGTCTAGACTCGCGCGAATCAAACCGTCCGAGAAACCAGAAACAAATAAACAACAGCGCGCGAGGCAACCAACCACCTCCCGCCACGTCACGACAGCCGATCAATATTCATGAGCGCGGTCGGCCTTCGCCATAGTAGGGTTTGCGCCTCGGCCTAGCGGAGCGTGGGTGGGTGTTGCACTGCCGTTTTTTACCGCCAGCGGACGGCAGCAGCAGCGGCGGAGGCAACAGTTCTTCTCCAGAGGTGGATGTGGATGCGCGAGGGGTCGAACCGGAGCGACCCAGCCACACGGAACCGCACGACAGACGAACATGGCCACTGAGGCGATATCAGCCTGCACCGGGTCCGACCTGCTGCAGCCCATCAGCGAAATCACCAACCTGCCGTTAGATCAGGTACTTCAGTTATTTCACATCTCCGCGTTCGACCGTCGGAAAATGTCTGATCGGGTCCGAAAAGCCCGAACGCGGTGTGAACGCAGACGCGCCCGATCCGTCTTCCTGCCCAGCGGCCCGTCCGGCCACGGCTCCGTGTGTGTGTGTGTGTGTGTGTGTGTGTGTTCGCTCCGGGCCACATCCATTCACATTCTCCCCGCGTCTGCGCACGCGACATTCCGAATCGGAACCGGATTCTAGTCGCGTCACTTTCGCGCAGTGTTGCGTGATGCTGCGCCGATTTGTCGTCGTTTTGTGGCGGTCGTGGTTTTACGCGCGCGCGCGCACACACACACACACACACACACGCGCGCGCTGAAATGCTGCGTTTTGATTAGGGAAATGCTCCTGGTTCGGATTATAACATCGGTTTAGATCAGATTCCGTGGAGTATTTGCTCAGTTGTTGCGTGTGTGACGCAAAATGGCAGATGTGGTGAATGTACCGCGTGTGTGTGTGTGTGTGTGTGTGTGTGTGTGTGTGTGTGTGTGTGTGTGTGTGTGTGTGTGTGTGTGTGTGTGCGTGCGTGTGTGTGTTTGCGTGAACAGTGTGTATAAATATATAAGCACACACACACACACACACACACACACACACACACACACACTGGCCCGTGAAGCCGCAGAAAGACAAGAAAGAAAGGAAGGAAGGAAGAAATACAGAAAGATAGAACAGAAAGATAAGGAAGGAAAAGAGAGAAAGATAAGAAAGAAAGGATGGAAGAAATACAGAAAGAAAGAACAGAAAGATAAGGAAGGAAAAGACAGAAAAGCAAGAAAAAAAGAAACGTTAAAAAAATCAAAAAGAAGAAAAAAAGAACTAAAAAAAAAAAAGAAATGCAATCTTTCCCGTGAAGCGGCAGGAATGGTTGCCGTGACGTTGTATTGTGCAGGTCCACGTTTCTTTTAGGACTAGAAGATGTTTCCACAGCACCATAGCAACCACACACATCACATCACACACACACACACACACACACACGGCAACGCTTTTTATTCTTTATTTGTGGATGAGGTAGACGTTTAGTTGATCACACGACACGTCTTAATGCCCGACACAGTGTGTGTCGGAAGTTGTGTGACGGAAGTTATCTGAGCATCACGCGGCGTGTCTGACGACTTTGTGGTTTTGTGTTGTTGTGGAGCGTGTGAGGTGTGAACAGATTGTAACGTGATAGGAATCTTCTAGCGTCGCTCTGTCTTGGCCACGTGCCGGACTCTAGTTACAGACGAGCCTGAGACTGATCTGAGAACAGCTTGAGATGTTTCTGAGACCAGCTTGAGATGTTTCTGAGACAGGCCTGAGACTGATCTGAGAACAGCTTGAGATGTTTCTGAGACAGGCCTGAGACTGATCTGAGACCAGCTTGAGATGTTTCTGAGACAGGCCTGAGACTGATCTGAGAACAGCTTGAGATGTTTCTGAGACTGATCTGAGACCAGCTTCAGATGTTTCTGAGACGGGCCGGAGACTGATCTGAGACCAGCTTCAGATGTTTCTGAGACGGGCCTGAGACTGATCTGTGACCAGCTTCAGATGTTTTTGAGACAAGCCTGAGATATTGTTGAGACAAGCTGGAGACGGGCCTGAGATGAGCCTGAGATGTTTCTGAGACGAGCCTGAGATGAGTCTGAGATATTGTTAATACGAGCTGGAGACTGATCAGAGATGAGCCTGAGATATTTCTGAGACGAGCTGGAGACTGATCAGAGATGAGCCTGAGATGTTTCTGAGACGAGCTGGAGATATATATCTGAGACAGGCTTGTGCTGGTCTTGAGTCGGGCCTGAGTTATTTCTGAGATGGGCCTGAGATATATATCTGAGACAGGCTTGTGCTGGTCTTGAGTCGGGCGTGAGGTGGGCCTGAGTTATTTCTGAGACGGACCTGAGACTGATCTGAGACGGACCTGAGACTGATCTGAGACGGTCCTGTGCTGGATCTGAGACGGACCTGAGACTGATCTGAGACGGTCCTGAGACTGATCTGAGACGGACCTGAGACTGATCTGAGACGGTCCTGAGACTGACCTGAGACGGTCCTGTGCTGGATCGGAGACTGATCTGAGACGGTCCTGTGCTGGATCTGAGACGGTCCTGAGACTGATCTGAGACGGACCTGAGACTGATCTGAGACGGACCTGAGACTGATCTGAGACGGACCTGAGACTGATCTGAGACGGTCCTGTGCTGGATCTGAGACTGATCTGAGACGGTCCTGTGCTGGATCTGAGACGGTCCTGAGACTGATCTGAGACGGACCTGAGACTGATCTGAGACGGTCCTGAGACTGATCTGAGACGGACCTGAGACTGATCTAAGACGGTCCTGTGCTGGATCTGAGATGTTTTTCTACTACTAGAGTTTTTCGGATGGGACGAGCTCAGTTTTCACTGGTGTTTGTAAGACGCCGCGGGCACATTCCTCACATGTCGGAGCGGCGAGATCACGGCGGGTCTCCAGCGCCGCTCCAGGCCTGTGATTGGCCGCGCTTATCAGACGCAGTTATCTGCCGCGTTTGGCCCGAAAGTCACGGCACACATTTGTTCTCTTCTTGTTTCACGTTCTTCATTTGTCTTTTCCATCTTTTCTTTGTGTGGACCTTCTGTAGTGGTGGTGACACACGGCTCGGTGGCTTGTGATTGGTCGCTCACTGATGATGTTCAGCTGCAGCTCCCACTCCTTCCTGCAGGAGACACCTCATCCCTCATTCCTCCTTTTCTTTCTTTCTTTCTTTCTTTCTTTCTTTCTTTCTTTCTTTCTTTCTTTCTTTCTTTCTTTCTTTCTTTCTTTCTTTCTGTTTTAATATGTATTTTCTTTGTCTTTCCTTTTTTATGTCTTTCCTTTCTGTCTTGTCCTTTCTTTCTTTCCTTTCCTGTGTTTTCTTTCTTTCTGTCTTTTTGTCTTTCTTTCTTTACTGTCTTTTCCTTCCTTATCTTTCTTTTTTCTGTCTTTCTGTCTTTCTTTTCTGTATTCCTTCCTTTTCTTTCTTTCTTTCTTTCTTTCTTTTATTCTTTTTTTCTTTCTTTCTTTCTTTCTTTCTTTCTTTCTTTCTTTCTTATTTTTTTTCTTATTTAGAAAGAATTCTGTCTTTCTGACTTTATTTTCTGTCTTTCTTTTTTGTATTCCCTCCTTCCTGTCTTTTTTTTCTTGTCTTTCTTTTTTCTTTTCTGTCTTTTTCTTTTTTATTTTTCTTTCTTTAGTTCTTTTTTTTTCTTTTAAATTTTATCCTCAAATAGTTCTTTCTTTCTTTCTTTCTTTGTGTACTGTAGGTATAATGCTATTATCCTCAGACTGTCTCAGAGTAGATGCTGAGTGTGTTTGTCGTGTGGATCAGGTGACGCGGTGTGTGTGTGTGTGTGTGTGGCTGTGAGAGGTGTTGGTTTCTGGCTCTGGAGTTCTAATCCCACACCGGGTCCCGACCCACCGCTTTACTGCTCGTGTTGGATTCATTTGCATAAATATTTCACTATAAATGACATATTTAGCCTTTAGGCTGAAAAGCTGTTATTGTTGGAATTTTTATTATTTAAAGTTTTTAGTGGAAAAGTTCCTCTATAACATATATCTATTTACACACACACACACACACACACTCGTATGGTTTATCTCCCTTATCAAGGAACTTTTTCTCATCTGTCATGTTTTTTTTTTTTATACCTGCGACTTCAGGAAATATTTACCATATTGTTCCTACTGTATTAATCCATCAGCTGGTTATGGAGTGCACTGTTATTATGAAAATTTCATCATATTTGCTTTTTGATATCAGTCAATTTTAGAGAATTTTAAAAATTTATTATAATTATTATTTATTCATATTAGTTTAGTTTTTTTATTATAGAGTTTAGGAGCGCCTTGTAATCAAGTGATTACGGTATTGTGCATTTTGTGTGTGTGTGTGTGTGTTTTTTTTTTTTTGAGACTGATCAGCCTCGTTTAATAAAATCATACAAGCGACTTTCCCATTAAACCAGTATTAGTTTACCAGCAGTTCTAGTCTCCGCATGAGGTAAATAAATAAATAAAAAGTTTAAGTTGAATATACTAATATGTACACACACATACACAATTACTCCTGTGGCTTATCCGTCTTACAACATCCAGGTACTTGTTCTTTTCTGTCGTGATTTTCGTGTTTTTTCTTCTGCGCCTTGAGGAAATGTTTAGCATAACAGGTTATGGGGTGCGCTATTATTATTATTTGCAAATTTCTTCGTCATTTTTTTCAATGTATGGTGCACAGTCACTTATAAATATTATTATTAGTATTATTATATATATTTATATCTATATTATCATTGTTATTTTTTGATTTATTTATTTTTAAGTTCAGCTGCGTCTATTAAAACCTAGTAATTATGGTATATGTGCTTTCGAGTTTTTAGAGTACGAGACACGTTTTAAACGCCTCGTTTAATACAATAACAACAAACGAGTTTAATAATAAGCCAGCACAGTTTTAGTCATGAAGTAATAAATAACAACGGTTAAGAAATTATTGCCTGGTTTTATTCTGTGTTTTTAGCAGTTTTTGTTTGTTTTGTTTGTTTGTTTGTATGTTCTCCCTCATATGGACCATTTGTGAGTCTGAAATTAAATATTATTTTATTTTATTGAACTAATTTAAAACGGATTTAAATCGGTGTTTTCACTCTCCGACGGTTACGTAACAGGCGCGGCCGTGCCAGGTCACACGCGCGGCTGACCTTTCACCTGACGTGTGTGTGTGTGTGTGTGTCCACGTGAGATGCCGACTCTTCTGTGTCGTCCAGCGGAAAACCTTTTTATTTTTTAAGCGCTTCTGTTTTTCTCTCCTGGAACTCACTGAGAAAACAACAATCACTGGAAATGTCCGAGAAACACACAGGAACAGAAAGTTGTGAGTCATGCAGGAAATAAATCAGCAAACACCAAGACGACTGTCATTTTTCAGTTTATGTGAGCAAGACGCGCTAAATACTGTGTACATTTTAATTTTATAATTTGTCATTTTCAGATCAAAGCGTTGGAAAATAGAAAAACACAAATATACCCTTTATTTGCGCTTATACAAATTGAAATATATTTGTATATACACAGTGGGCGCCCCACTGTGTGGCTGCCCACTGCTCCGAGTTCGTGTCTGATCGGATGGGTTAAATGCAGAGAAAAAATTTCCCCACTGAGGGACTAATAAAGGTTCAATTATTATTATTATTATTATTATTATTATTTGTTGTTATTATTTCTTATTCAAACATCAGTTTTTTTTTAGCATCTTTTAAAAATATTTTTAAACGGTATAGACGTTTTTTTTGTAGAATGTAATGCTCACTTAAGCGTATGTATTTTTTTACATAATATATATATTTTAGTTAAAGTACTAGAGGAGAGGAGAGAAGTGAGGAGGAGAGAAGAAGAGAGAAGTGAGGAGGAAAGAAGAAGAGAGAAGTGAGGAGGAAAGAAGAAGACAGGAGAGAAGAAGAGAGAAGTGAGGAGGAAAGAAGAAGACAGGAGAGAAGAGAGAAGTGAGGAGGAGAGAAGAGGAGAGAAGTGAGGAGGAAAGAAGAAGACAGGAGAGAAGAAGAGAGATGTGAGGAGGAGAGAAGTGAGAAGGAGAGAAGAGAGGAGAAGTGAGGAGGAAAGAAGAAGAGAGAAGTGAGAAGGAGAGAAGTAAGGAGAAGAGAGAAGGAGAGAAGAAGAGAGAAGTCAGGAGGAGAGAAGTAAGGAGAAGAGAGAAGGAGAGAAGAGGAGAAGAGAGAAAGAGAGAAGAGGAGAGAAGTGAGGAGGAGAGAAGAGGAGAAGTGAGGAGGAGAGAAGAAGAGAGAAGTGAGGAGGAGAGAAGAAGAGAGAAGAGAGAAGGAGAGAAGAAGAGAGAAGTGAGGAGGAGAGAAGTAAGGAGAAGAGAGAAGGAGAGAAGAGGAGAAGTGAGGAGGAGAGAAGTGAGGAGAAGAGAGAAGGAGAGAAGAAGAGAGAAGTGAGGAGGAGAGAAGAAGAGAGAAGTGAGGAGGAGAGAAGTAAGGAGAAGAGAGGAGGAGAAGAGAGAAGTGAGGAGGAGAGAAGAAGAGAGAAGTGAGGAGGAGAGAAGTGAGGAGAAGAGAGAAGTGAGGAGGAGAGAAGAAGAGAGAAGTGAGGAGGAGAGAAGAAGAGAGAAGTGAGGAGGAAAGAAGTGAGGAGAAGAGAGAAGTGAGGAGGAGAGAAGTGAGGAGAAGAGAGAAGTAAGGAGAAGAGAGGATATGATTCTTGAGGGCAGATGAAGGCTGGAGTGGATAATGGACTGTTTAGCAGAAGCACTCAGTGCTCAGAAGCGGTTTAATCACGGTGTAACTGCTGGTGGTGGTGGTGTAATCCAGAGGTTAGCGTGATGGATGTCTCCTCAGACGCTCCACCTCTAGGAACGTGATGGGAGAGATGGAGTGATGCTGAGATCATTAGGTTTGTGCGTTTATCAGCGCTAGTGTGGCCATACATTAAGCTCCTGATATATAATATACATCACCATACGTGTGAATGAAGCGAAAATCATTATCATTATTATTATTATTATTATTATTGAAATGTATCAGTATTTCAATACAAATTCAATTAATAACACAAAACTTTGATATTGTTATTAAAACTCGATTTATGTCTGATGTGTTTATGATATTAGCGATATTAAATACTTGATACCGTATTTACGTGATAGAAACACACCATTTTACAATTTTAGAAACGCAAGCTTGCGGGATGCTTATATACGAATATTACAAATGCCTGTGTAAATTTACCGTGTTTACTCAAATATAAGCGCCTTTCTAGATATTTCAGGCACAAAATAAACATGTAGAAAAAATGTCAAACAAAGATTTCAAACTATTATTTTTCTTGGCTAAATTCTTTTTCTTTATTTAACAAACCTTACTTTTGACTCGTATCACTTCAATGTTGTTTTACTTAAAAATATCAAAAGCAATCATCTACAGTATTCTAGCGATTGTAACTACATCTCCCATGATGCTGTGCTGCTCACTGGTTCCCATGAGCCTTTGCACTAGAAGAGCACAGAGAGCTCTGAGCTATGATTTTATTAGCTCAATAGCAGAAACATTAGCCACGCAGCGACACTTAGCAGTGGCTAAATAACACTGGAAAAAAATTGAAAATACATTACTTAAATTAAATACGCTAACACGGAGATCTCGGTTAAAACCGGAATACGTCCTTATCTGGAAATAGCAAGTGGAATTATAGCACCACCTACTGGAGTCATACTCCACTACATTTAGAAATAATATTTAATTGTTTAATATATAATTGTATTACTACTTTTTTAATCTATTATTCTATACATACATTTATTTTATTATTTTTATGTACTGTTTCTGTAACAAGGACTTTGCTTGTTTTTTTTTGCCTGAAAATGTAGGGGTTGCATATGTTTGCGTACATTCCAAATATATGTGTCTTTGCGATGTTAATGATGAATATTTCATTCGTTTTCGATGTATTCTGTTCTTGCCTCTTAGTTTTTGTGGTTTCGTGCCATTCTTCGTTTAGTTTAGCGTGTGTGTTGATTCCATCAAATTCAAATTGTCTTGGTCATATACGTGGTGCAACATGCAGTGAAATGTGCATTTTAACATCGGGATGGGGGCGGAAATACAATAAAATGTGCAAAAAAAGATAAAGAATAGAAGTACAATAAAATACAGTAGATGTAAGGATGAAATAGTAAATGTGAATACAAATGCAAAGTTATCAAGATAAAAATAAAACAAAATAACTAGTGCTGTCAAAGTTAACGAGTTAACGCACTCAGAGAGAAACACAGACACCGTTCCTTTTCAACTGCAAATAACTTTGTTTAAAAAGCCAAAGCTTTACATTGATATGGATTCGATAAACAGACAACACTGTATTTACTTACATTCATTTTTAAAAGCAGACATTCTAAGCTTTATGTAGACATATGTTTCATGTTAGAGTGATAAGTATTTATTAAGTTAAGGTTCTGTTCAGCTGACAAAGAGAAGGCAGATAAGGTTTTATTATTATTATTATTATTATTATTATTATTATTTTTATTATTATTTATTTGTATTTTTTACAACGTCCTGTTTTTATTAAGAGTGTAACCTAAAAAAAACATGTACTTCAAACTTTCAACTGATGGAAAACACTTATATGTAAGACCAAAATTGACTTTTTGTGTGTTTCATTTTGGAAAAAGTGCGACTCCACCTGGAAGGGTTAAAACACAAAGACAACACATTGCAAATTGAACGACGATTAATCGCGATTAATTTGGTCAGGGAAGTGCGATTAACTTGTGGGAAAAAATGAATCGTTTGATAGCACTACAGATAACGTAAAAAAAAAAGTAAAAATACTAAAAGTGAGTAAAGTACAAAAAAGTGACTCGGTTCTGTTGAAGTCTTATTAGCTTTAGCGCCGCCGCTGCTCAGATAATGTTCGGCTCTTGGTGTAATGTTCACGAACTACGTAACGTTGTGTTGTATGTGGAGTGAGTGATGACTGCAGCTCCTCGTCCTCCTCTCGCTGTAGACGGAGCGTGTCCTAGCAACCAGCTTCTCAAGATCACACGCTTGAATCTACCAGCGAAGACCGGCCAGAGAATCACACTAATCAACCACTTCTACAACCCTACGTTATTCGTTACAACGTTGCGCGACATTGTTGCAATTTGTTTTTCTGTTAGTTTACAAGAAGAAAAAAAAATCAAACATTATTTCATTCAGTTTTTTTTCAGCTGGTTTGTGAAAAAAAAAATTAAACTTTTACAATCTGAGCTTTTTTTCTGCTGGTTCGCGCAAAAAAATATGTGAAACATTGTTATGATGTGAGTTTTTTCTGCACATTTTTTTCGCCAAAAAAAAATGTAACATGATTGAAATCTGAATTTTTTTTTCTGCTGGTTCTCGCGAAACAAATGTAAACATTACAATCTGGGTTTTTTTCTGCTGGTTCGCGCGGAAAGATCGAAACATTATTACAATCGGAGTGTTTTTCCGCTGGTTCGCGCGGAAAAATTTAAACATTATTACAATCGGAGTGTTTTTCTGCTGGTTCGCGCGAAAAAATCGGAACATTATTACAGTCGGAGTGTTTTTCAGCTGGTCCGAGCGGAAAAATCGAAACATTATTACAATCGGAGTGTTTTTCTGCTGGTTCGCGCATAAGTTCCGGAAGCATGGATAGTGAGCGAGCGAGCGTGTGCTCTTCTTCTTCTTCTCCTCAGGTGAACTTCGTGGTGTGTCAGCTGTGCGCGCTCCTCACCGCCGTGTGGTTCCGCCTCTACTTACACCCCAGCAAGACCAGCCCCTTCGTGCGGCATGTGGTGGCCACGCTGCTGGGCATCTACTTCGCCCTCTTCTGCTTCGGCTGGTGAGTCATCATCATCATCATCAGCATCATCATCAGCATCAGCATCATGGCCGCAGTAGATGATGTCACTGTTGGGAGAAAGCATTTTAGAGGATGACATCATGTCAGCTCGTTCGGTCCTGTGGGCGGAGCCTCTGATAGTATGGAAATCCACAGTGGTGAAATATAAGAGGAACAGACATGATTTTATATATATATATATATATATATATATATATATATATATATATATATATATATATATATATATATTTGAAATCCAAACAAGAGAAAGATTCTAATTATATTCTCATTTAAAACAGGAGAGTTCTAAAAAATTTGTTTTTATTGAAACAATGTGTTTCTTATGTTATCTATTTAAAAGTAAAATTGTAATATATTTTTGTACATATATTTAATGTAGTATTATTAAACAATATTTAATCAAATATTCGATTAGTTTTTTACTTCACACACTATATACAAGGTGATGTCATTAAACAATTATTTAATCAAATATTTGATGAGTTTTTTACTTTACACACTATATATAATACAGTGTCATTAAATTGAATTGAAATTGAATTGAAATTGAATTGAATTGAAAAATCCTTTATTAGTCCCACAGCGGGGAAATTTCACGTCACAACAGCAACAACAAATCCAAACAAATAAATAAACAAACATCACCATAACGCACTGCACACATCATAATAAACAAACAAACAAACACAGACCATAAATGAACAAGTAGCGCTGCCCGTCATAAGCATAGTTCCAGTCACCAG
>MU204340.1:24657-58425 GCA_017309775.1 Paedocypris sp. Pulau Singkep | reverse complement strand
CTCTCTCTTTCTCTCTCTCTCTCTCTCTCTCTCTCTCTCTCTCTCTCTCTCTCTCTCTCTCTCTCTCTCTCTCTCTCTCTCTCTCTCTCTCTCTCTCTCTCTCTCTCTCTCTCTCTCTCTCTCTCTCTCTCTCTCTCTCTCTCTCTCTCTCTCTCTCTCTCTCTCTCTCTCTCTCTCTCTCTCTCTCTCTTTCTCTCTTAACTTTTCTCCTTCCCTCTCTTTCCCTCTCCTCATTTCTTTTCATTCTCTCTCTCTTGATCTCATTCGTTTTATCTCATTCCTTCTCTCCCTCTCTCTCTTTATCTCATTCCTTCTTTCTCTCTCACTTAACTTGACTAACTCAGTCACTCTCCCTTTCCCTCTGAATTTCCCTTCTTCTCTTAACTTACTCACTCAGTCCATTTTCTCTCTCTCTCTTTCTCTTTCCTTCTCTCTTTCGCTATTTTTCCCTCTCTTTATCTAATGTGTTCTCTATCTCCCTTCCTCCCTATCTCTTTCCTTCTTTCTCACTCTCTTTCCTTCTCTTTCTCTCTCTCTTTTTCTCTCCCTCACCCACTCCCTCTCTTTCCTTCACTCTCTCCGTTCCCCCTCTTGTAATATATACATGTACAGTATACGTATTAGATACATATTATACATATTATTATATGAAATGTATATTGTACATATTTTTACACATGTATAGCACACACAAATAACCAAGCGTGTACATATTCAGGGTGCGAGTGTCTGTTCTGGTGTGTTTTTGCGTGTCCGCGTCAGGCGACACCCGCCGGACAGAATCTCGTCCTGAAGCTCCAGCCTTTCACATCCCATCAGTGTCGCTCACGCTTTATTAATAACACATTACAACTCGTCATCCATCATCTGCGGTGAAGAGCGGCTGACGTGACCCATTTGGATCCAGATCAGCGCGTTACGTAACGGAATAGAGCCGCGTGTGGCGCCCTCGTGTGGACAAACCTGGAAGCGACGCCTGAAGTTTTCAATCCGTTTGTGTGAGATTGTTCAACTCATCGGCAGAGGTGTCAAGTAACCACGTGATACGCGGCGAACTTCGTTACCCAACTAAAGTAGAAATTTGGCTTACTTTTACTTTTCTAGAGTATTTATTTTTCCGCTTACTTTCTACTTCTACTTCTTGTTTTTCTACGTCACAGAACTACTTCTACGTCACAGAAGTACTTTTCACCTCTAATATCTCTACTTCTAATGAAGTAACAAAAGTGACTACTTCTGACAGCACTGCTCATCGGTTCAGTTTTGTTTTTGTCTTTCGAAGCCGACGCCATCAACAACGCGGCAGGATTCGGTTTTAACGGCTACGACAGCAACGGCTCGCCGCGCTGGGATCTGCTCTCCAACATCAGAATCATGAACATCGAGGTCGGTGAGCTTTCAGAACGTTTTTCAGATCCGGTCCTAGAGATGTGCTGATCCGTCGAGTCGTGTGCGTGTGTGTGTGTGTGTGTGTGTGTGTGTGTGTGTGTGCGTGTGTGTGTTCCAGCTCGCCACCAGCTTTAAAGTTTTCCTGGACAACTGGAACATCCAGACGGCACATTGGCTGAAAAGGCAAGAACAAATGTTTTTATTTGGATGTTTTTCGTCGTTGTTGTTGTTTGTCATGTGTTAAAAAAGGGAAGGAGAAAATTAGGTATTTATGCGAAAGTAAGCACCCCGCCTGATTTTTCAGGAACAAAATAAATAATTAAAAAATATATAATAATATATATATATTTTTTTTTCTATTATTATAGTTTCTGGTTAAATTACATTCATATTCTCGTAAAAGTACCTGAATAATAGATAACAAAAAGTCGATTCTAGTGGTCAGAACTTCCTTTCCCAAGATCCTTTGCTCTCTAGTCAGACTCTGCACATGCTCAGAGCAATTGTTTCAAGCTCAGGCCTGTTTCAAGCTCTCTTTTTATCTGACGCCATAGAGAAGGATTATTATCCCCTAGGATTAATATAGGAATATTAGCAGACCCAGCGTTTTGATTGTGTCTGTTCCTTGGATTTTTTTTTTTTTTACTTCTTGTCCGTGTTCTTCATTTTCAACTGTTTCGACATAATGGACTCGTGTGTAGCCGGTTGTGCTAAGCTAAGCTAACCCGGTCGTGGTTTGTAGTCTCCTTTTATTGTAATAGAAATCATTGTAATGATTTAGTTACATTTAGTTTAATTTAATTTAGATTAAATTTTGTTTAATCTTACTTCTTCCAGTGTTATTTTGTCTCTGTTATGTGTCACTGCGTGTCTAATGGTTCTTTATTTCGTCTTATTATATAGACGCACCGTTTATTTGTCATTTTTCCTGACTTGAAAAACGGAAAAATGTGGCCTTAAATTTACACACATGTTTGAAATAGGCGATTATAAGCACCCCGCAAGTTTTTGAGTGTCAAAAATTTGAAAAGGGGTGCTTATATTGCGCAAGTACGGTATATTTAAGCAAACAGTCCAAATTTTGAAGTTTAGTGGCCGTTCTAGTGAATTTATGCAATGTCATCTCCGGGCGTGTCCACGTCAGTTTAACGGGCATGTAAATTAATAATTTAGTCATAAATAAATGACATATTATTTTATATTTAATAGTTTAATAATAAATAAGTTAAAAATAAATAATATACAAGTTTCGACGCTTGCGTTAATATTTTATTAGTGGTTTTTTTTTCACTTTTTGTTTCAAAGAGATTTGTTTTGATCGACATATGAAAGAATCATATTTAAATTCTAAATGCGGAAAAAAAACTCATTCGTATTTTCAGCAAGGCCTCGTATGTTCTCGTATGTTCATTTATTGACGTGTGATATTTGAATGCCAGGCTGATAATAATAACATCTCAATAAAGTGTGTAATGTGGATCTGTGTGTTGTGTGTGTCAGGGTGTGTTACGAGCGCTGCCCCTACAACCCCACCGCTGCCACCTTCCTGCTGTCGGCCATGTGGCACGGCGCGTACCCCGGCTACTATCTCACCTTCCTCACCGGCATCGTCATCACCCTCGCAGCCAGAGCCGTGAGTCCGCCACACACCCTTATTCACACTTCCTGTTTTGCGTATTGTCCTGTGTGTTTTTTTTTTTTTAATTTATGTAATTTTTTTTTTATTTAATAATTTTTTTGTGTTACGATAAAATCCTGTTATAGTGGGCTTCCGGCAGTGCAGTCCGTTATATCCAAAGTTTGCTATATCCAGAGTTTGACCAGGATGATCTGAACTCCACTACTATAGTCAAACCTCCATTACTTTGTCTTGTGGTTTATGTTTTATTTGGATACAATCCTGTTATAGTGGACTTCCAGCTGTGTAGTCTGTTATATCCAAAGTTCACTATATCTAGAGTTTGACCAGGATGAGCTGAACCCCATTATAGAAAAACCCCATTACTTAGTCTTGTGATTCATGTTTTGTTATGACACAGTCCTGTTAAAGTGGACTTCAGGCAGAGTGGTCCGTTATATCCAAAGTTCGCTATATCCAGAGTTTGACCAGGATGATCTCAACTCCTCCGTTATAGTCAACCCTCCATTACTTTGTCTTGTGGTTCATGTTTTATTTGGATACAATCCTGTTATAGTGGACTTCCGACAGGTAGTCCGTTATATCCAAAGTTCGCTTTATCCAGAGTTTGACCAGGATGAGCTGAACTCATCCATTATAGAAGACCATCCATTATTTTGTCTTGTGATTCATGTATTGTTAGGATACAATCCTGTTATAGTGGACTCCAGGCAGAGTAGTCCGTTATATCCAAAGTTGCCCAGGATGAGCTGAACTCCTCCATTATAGCCGAGCCTCTATTGCTTTGTCTTGTGATTCATTAGATTATGATAAACTTCTGTTATGATTCAGCTTTTCCGTTATCAATAATTTGCTACTCTCTGTTATACAGTAGTACAAACCTTTTTGGCATACAAATGTTCTGAAATATGTGAGTCTGTAATATCCAGTGGGTTTTTTTTTCTGTATGTTTGTAAGAGCGTTTGTCCGAGAACGCCTGACCGTGTCCGTTATAGCTGAGGCTCCATTGAGAGTCCATTCGAACTTTGTTTGTAATGGACATGCTTTAATTTTAACAAAGTGTTTTCTGCGTTTGTTCGAGATCGTCTGACTGGTCCGTTATAGCCAAGGCTTCATTAAGAGTGAAATAAACAAAGTGTTTTCTGCTTTTGTCCGAGACCGCCTGATCGTGTTCGTTATAGCCGAGGCTCAATTGAGAGTCTTTTCAGACTTTGTTCAGATTTACCTAGTGTTACACAAGCCTGTCCATTTATAAATAAAGTGTTTTCTGCCTTTGGCCGAGACCCTCTGACTCGGGCCCGTTATAGCCGAGGCTTCTTTAAGAGCGAGTCCGTTATTAAAAAAAAAAAAAGTGTTTCCTGTGTTTGTCTGAGACCGCCCCACCATGTCCGTTATAGCCGAGGCTTCTTTAACAGTGAGTCTGTTATTAAAAAAAAAAACGTTTTCTGCATTTGTCCGAGACCCCCTGACTATGTCTGTTATAGCCGAGGCTTCTTTAACAGTGAGTCCGTTATAAACAAAGCATTTTCTGCATTTGTCTGAGACCCCCTGACCATGTCTGTTATAGCCGAGGCTTCTTTAAAACCACCCGGACTGTGTTCAAATGTAGCCTGTCCGTTATAGCCACTGTTCGCGTGTATTGGCGAATAACGCGGGACGCTTTCTCTTCCAGGTGAGACACAACGTCAGGCCGCACTTCCTGGCTTCCCCGGCGCACAAGTGCGTGTACGACGTCATCACGTGGGCGGCCACGCAGATCGCCATATGCTACACGGTGGTGCCTTTCGTGCTGCTCTCCGTCGGCCCCTCGCTGAAGTTCTACAGGTCTGACCCCTGACCCCTGACCTCTGACCCGCCCGCTGACCCTCCCCTCCCCTTCCCCCGCAGGTCCTGGTACTTCTGCATCCACCTGGGCTGCCTCCTGCTGGCCGCCGCCCTGCCCGTCAAGCCGCGCCACCTCCGCGAGCAGAAGCAGAAGGCCACATGAGGCCCGCAGCGCGCACACAAACTGAGCAGACACACCCGGACCGGGCGCGGCTCAGTGTGGTGCTCTCAGAGGGCGGAGCCAGTGCCAGTTGCCAAGAAACCGTTGTATAGAATCATCTGACCTTGCCTTTGTATTCCAGCTCGTGAGTATTGTAGCGGACTGACTTCCTGTTCCGACCCGACGCTCCGGAGGACGCAATAATGGGCGGGGACTAGGGAAGGGTGGAAGGAAACGGGGAAAAAAAGCCGCGTGGTGTTTTCAGGAGGCCGACTGTTCGTCCCGTCTCGTCCGTGTCGTCCTCGTGAACCATGAGCAACGCCACGTCTTTCTCTTCCTGTCACGTGACCAGCCCAGTCCTGTGTGTCGGAAAGCCATGTTTCAGCGCGGCCAAAAATACGGATACGGCGGGAAATTTGCTCCTGAACGCGGAGCGGCGTGCGATTGTGACCCGATTCAGCTTCCCCCTGCGGAGAGAATGTCCACTGGATGTGTTTGAACCATAACGTTGTTTTCTCTTCTTCTTCTTCTTCTTCTTCGATTTTTGCAGGTTGTGTCATTAAAATGTTTTTTTAATTAGCGTTTCGTTGTGCGTCGACTGAATTGATGGTGCGGCGGAGCAGAGGATCGATTCTAGAACTTTCACAGCGTCTCGATTTTGCGCCAACCACTTTTAATTCAATTGCGTAAAGTCACAATTTGACTCTTTTCTCAGTCTGTGAGATACTTTTCCTGTTATGTTGAGATCATTTAGCAGTTTTCCCGTTAATAAGATATTTGGTTTAATTGTTTACTGTAACAAAATTCTTTTACACAAATCTTCCATAGTAACATATTTACAACATCTTTTACAAGGACTGTCTTTAGCTGTTTTTTTTTACATAATCTTTACATTATAATGAGCTACTCGTAGTATTTTTTATAGTTATGAGATACTTTACATACCTTTCACACTCTTCCAATATGACAGCATTTAGTACTTTATGTAATTTGTTTTGTTTTCTATAACAAGATTATTTAGTTTCTTTTCTTTTTCTTCGAAGACTCTTCACATTACAACACAATTCTTTAGATGCTTTCCTGCTATAATGAGATACATTTCGTTGCGTTTGAGATTTTCTACATCATAATGAGAAAATTTCCCCATTGTAATGAGACACACTAGGAATAATTTTCAGAAATTTGCCCTTGTTATCATGAGAAGCAGGCACTGATCTTCAGCTGGTGCGGGATTCAAACCCACAACCTTCCAATGTCGTTTTTTTTTTTTTTTTTTTTTTTTTTTGCACTGATCTGTTGTAATTACGGGGTATCAGAGAGATATTTAGCAAATTAAGTGTGATTTGGCGAAAGTCGTCTTTAAAAAAAAGTAGTTTCTGACAGAATATGAGGTTTGCTGTCACTTAGGCGTTTCCGGTTGTGTGTTGGCCCAGAGTCAGGCGTCGCCATGGAGACGCCCCGCGGCGCCACTAAGCATTCCTCCTCTTCTGACAAACTGTCAAATTGAAGTGATAAAAGAACAATAACCCGACAAAAATCTCCATAAGGAAACAAAAACCATCAAAAGCGTCGCGTTATAACGACAAACGACTCGTCCTCGTGCGTTCCCGCCTCTGGAGCGGTGACGTCACGCAGCGCGTCGCCTCGGTCTCGCCCGGGAAGAAGCGCAGTGTCGCTCGGCTTCTCAAAATGGCTGATGCGAGAGATGGTGAATAGGAACGAGGAGGCGTCGCGCACACAAACACACTGACACGCGTCTTTCCCGAGAGTCGTTTGTGAAGCGGAAGCCTCGGACGTTTTTCCTCGCACGCGCAGGTAAGACTCGACATTACTCGCGCTTGTAATCGCGGTTTGCGGTGGAATGTAAACATGCGCTAGTCTGAGGGGAATCCGCCGAGGTTTGCTCGGATGGGGATGATTTATGTCGACCAGACGACGGTTATTTAGACAAAGTAAACAGAAACGCGCGATTTACCACAGACGAGTAGCGATCGAGAATCAAACGCGTCGCGATTAATGTTTGTTGTCATTGGCGATTACTAAATCTATTAGTCTCAAAAGTGGTTTTCGATTATTACGTTCGTTATATGCAGTGACAGTAAAGGTGGAGGTAAATAACATTGGTGTGTGTGTGTGTGTGTGTGTGTGCAAAGTGCAAAATACATTCATCACTATACAGTTTACGTACTATGTAATGACAATACACAAATTATTCGTGTTTATAGACGGGTGGGTAGATGTGTATTTACCTATAGATGTTTTTTATATACGTATAATTTTCTGCTGTTGTTATATGCAATTTCCCCGCTGTGGGACAATTAAAGGGTTTTTCAATTGGTATGTACAGTACGTGTATATACTGTATTGTGTGCGTATATAATTAATATGCACTGTCAATCTATGGTTTTATTATTATCATGAGCAAATTATGCATCATTGCAGGCTTAGATTTGGGAGTCTGTGTTTGTTTCTTCCCAAAAATTCAAATCAAATTTTAATTGTCAAATACACATTCTACACGGCACAACATGCGAGGAAGTGTGTTTTACAATCGCACAGCATTTACACATGAGGCGTGTGGTGGTGTATGCAAGAAAGACATGGTAACAAGATAAGAGATAAAAAAAACAGCAATAAAATACAAAATAAATAGATGAGGATAAAGACAAAGGGAAGAGAAAACTAGGAAGTAGGAAAAAAGGCTAAAAATGCTGTAAAGAGAACATGTGTAATCTCTGTGATGGCGAAGGCTCCGTCTCCATAAATAATGCATCCCGGAACACGGCGAGAGACACAAAGGCGGATGACACGGTTATGAATAACTACGGTGTGGAGTGTCTGGGTTTCTCCCGAGCTGCCATCTTGTCTTCCTGTCACTCTGCGGCTCATTTCCGACACACGGCGCGGTGGAGCTTTTGTGAATCAGACCACCGATCTCGTCAGGAAAACCCACATCCTCTTTCCGTTCTAGGTCTCCAGGCGTCGAGGTCAGCATGGACACCACCACCTCCATCAAGATGACCACTCTGGCCATCCAGAACCTCTTCAGCTACGTGGAGGAGGAGAACCTGAGCGCCGTCAAAGCACATCTCGACAAGTTCAAGGAAGTGGACGGTCGGAGCGACGTGAGTGTCTTCACATGTAGATGGACAGATGGGTGGATGGAGAGAGAAGTTGAAGGATGGATAGATAGATGGATGGATGGATGGATGGATGGATGGACGGACGGACGGACGGACAGAAAGATAGATAGACGGATGGATGGATGGATAGACAAATAGATAGATAGATGGATAGACGGTAAGATAGATATATAGATGGATGGATGGATAGATAGATAGATAGATAGATAGGTAGATAGACGGACGGACGGATGGATGGATAGATAGAGGGATGGATAGATAGATAGATGGATAGATAGATAAATGGGTGGATGAATAGAGAGATAGATAGAGGGATAGATAGATAGAGAGATGGATAGATAGACAGATAGATAGACAGATAGATAGATAGATAGAGAGATAGATAGAGAGATAGAGAGATAGATAGAGAGATAGATAGAGGGATAGAGAGATAAATGGATGGATGAATAGAGAGATAGATAGATGGATGGATAGAGATAGATAGATAGATAGATAGATAGATAAATAGATTGTGGTGGGTTACGTTTTAGTAGACCTTTAGTAGACTTTAGATTATACCCAAACTTTGTATTCTCTAGAGAGAGACATATAGTGAGAAACAGAGAGACAGACAGAGAAAGGGAGAGACAATGAAAGCGAGAGACAGAAAACGAGAGTGAGACAGAGACAATGAGGAAGACAGTGAGAGAGAGAGAAAGAGAGAGAGACAGAGTCAGACAGACAGAGAGAGAGAGAGAGACATAGAGAGAGTTCACTGACTAATATACAGCCGCTCTTAAAGACACCGTACACACACACACACACACACACACACACTCAGTTCTTGCTCTCGCTCCTCACGGGTGTGATCTATTAGTTCAGCCTGTTACAACGCTTTCTGTGTTCGACTAGCCATGTCTCCGTGTCGGCACTAAAAGTTGTAACGGGACAAGCGTGTTCTACTGTAGTAAAGTGTTTATATACATGTATAGAAGTGTAATTCGTGAATGCGTGACGGTGTCCACGAAATGACAAAATCCATATAGTGGCCCAACTCGACACCGGTTCCTGAGGTCTCTTCTTCCTCTCCTCCTCTCCTCCTCCAGAACGGACAGACGCCGCTGATGCTGGCCGCGGAGCAGGGCAGTCTGGAGATCGTCCAGGAGCTGATCCGCAGAGGAGCCGACGTCAACCTGGACGATGTGGTAATGGAGGAGCGTTTCACCCACAAGTGCCGCTTTTTTTTGGACTTGCGTTGTATTCACGTTTCTTATCAAGTACCGTGTTTACGCTAATAGAAGCACCTGTTTTTTATACCCCCCCGTTTTAGTGGCTCAAAAATGTGCGGGTGCTTATAATCGTCGATTTCAAATAGGCCCTAGTTTGCGCTTATTTGTGAGGAGCAATCACAAATAAGCGGAAATATTTCCTAAATGAAATACTTTTATTTACTTTTAGTTTTTTTTGGCTCAATGAGCGGAATAAAGAATCATTAGTCGTGCAGCGGCACTTCGCAGCGGTTAAATAACGTGTTAGAACAAACAAAAATTATTATTTTATGGAACAGACGAAGATTCTGGTAAATTAGTGCTAACAGCTGGAAGTGTAAAAGCGTCGGAAAACAGACGAAAACGAATAACACAGGCAAGGAGTCGATAGCAGGAACAAACACAATCAAAACGCTGGGTTTGCTGCACAGGGGAAAATAATCCTTCGCTACGATCGTCTTCACACGACGTCGGATAAAGAAGCGGCTCAGATTCAAGAAGCACATGCGTGAAAATATAAAAATACATGATTGTGTAGAAGATAATGTCTATGACTATGAGCAGTGAGCAAGCCACATATGCGACAGTGGCCAGGGACAAAAACTTTATAAAGCTCAATACGGGTTTGTTCTGGAGTGCAAATGCTGAGAATTCTGGGAGATGGATTTTGGATCACTAGAATCGACTTTTTTTAAATCCGTAACTCGAGTAAAAGAATATCGAAATGATGCGAGTCGCAAGTTAGATTTGTTAAATAAAGACAAAATATATGTTTTTTTATTTTTAGAATGGGAAAATAAAATCACTTAAAGAGAAAATTAACGTAATGGAACCAGAAATGTAAAAAAAATATTTTTTTTTATTATTTGTTTTGTGCTGGTAAAAAACAATATAAAATAAATGTGTTTTGTGCCTGATAATTCAGGGTGGTGCTCATTTTCGCGGGGTGCTAATGTTAACGTAAATACGGTATATCATTGTTTATATAATAGGAAGTCTGTTCAGAGAACAAGCCGAACCACCATTTTCAAACAGGCTAAATCGTAATGCAGCTTTCAGGATGTGGAGAAGCTTCGTGCTGTTCATATATCTCACTCTTTCAATGCAGAGGGTCACGTACTTCACGTCTGTTTCCACGGCAACGGTATCAATCGTCCACCTGATTCTCGGCAATATCAAATTGATTTGTTTTTTTTTTCATCGTGCGAATGACCAGAAGCTTTTAGTCCCAGAGTCTCGTGTCTGTTTCCGTGGCAACCGTTTCCATAGCGACCGTCTCCTGCGTTCCCCCGACAGGACTGCTGGTCGGCGCTGATCTCCGCGGCGAAGGAGGGGCACGTGGAGGTGGTCAAGGAGCTGCTGGAGAACAGCGCGTACATCGAGCAGAGAGACATGGTGCCGACGATTTATTCATGATTTCACCTGGAAAATGGCGCGTGACGTTTATTTATGGCATGATAAAAACGGCCGATCAATATAGCACGAGAAAACTCACGAGAGATGACTCCAGTACATTATTCATAGGGAGTAGTTTGCTTTGGCCTTTAATACAATCAACAAATATGTATGTATACAAATATTTTATTATGTAATAATGCTTAGAGGTTAAGGCATGAATTTGAAAGATTATGATTTTTTTAAATGGCTGTCAAGATTTAAATTTCTTGTTAAATAAAGAATCCCTAATTGTGCTGGAGTTTACTCTATTTAAGAATAGAGTTCATCTTAAACTGTGGAGAATTATTAAACTATTTAAGAATAGAGTTTATCCTTCAATTTGAAAGATTATGGATTTTTAAATTGCTGTCAAGATTTGTATTTCTTGCATTTTATTTATTCATTAGAATATTCAGTCTTATCATAATTGTATCATAAACAAAAATAGTTTTTGACATTGATTTGGAATCTGAAACCGATTGTTGGAATTTTTGGCCATCAGTAATAATTATTCTCATATAAGCATATTATGGCATTTATCTATTATAAATATTATAATTTGTATGTGTGTATAAATATATACACACACACACATTTATTTCAACATGCTGTATTTATTATTTTGAATGCCGTTTTTAGTATTTTATATCTACTATATATTTAAAACTTAGTAATAGGTATTAGACAGATGAGATAAGATGTAATAGATATTACATCTTAATGTTTAGTTAATCCATTACTCAAGCCGCGCGCGCGCGTGTGTGTGTGTGTGTAGGGCGGCTGGACGGCGCTCACCTGGGCTTCATATAAAGGTCGTGTGGAGGTGGCCACGGTTCTGCTGGAGGCCGGGTCCAACCCCAACACCACTGGACAGGTGAAGATCAACGTGTCCATACCATTCAAACGCCCGCTATATAAACACGTGTGTGTGTGTGTGTGTGTTTCAGCAATACAGCGTCTACCCCATTATCTGGTCTGCGGGCCGAGGCCACGCTGAGATTGTTAAACTCCTGCTGAAACACGGGGCTAAAGTCAACTGCTCTGATAAGGTGAGAACATCCGCACGTGTCTGTGTAAACACCTTCACCTACCAGTGACGAACGAGCGTTTAATGGGTACGAATACTCAATCGGATGGTTTTTTTGTTTTTATGGAGGACCGAAACCACCAAAATCAAATATAGATGATAAAGGAAATAAGTGTATGTATGTTTAAATAATTACAGAAAAGGAGGCAGTGGTGATCAGTGACATCACAGCAGAACCGCGCCCCCGACACGCCCTCTCCCCTTCATAAACATCTGGACTTGATTGTAAACAACAGTGACATAAACAAGGCCTTTACTTAAGCCATCCATCGTTTGGATGCATTTTCATTTAACCCTCCTATTATGTTCGGGTCAAATTGACCCGTTTTCAAAGTTTAAAAAATATTTTAAAAAAATACTTGGAAAAAGTATTTTTCACTTTGAAACTTCGTCTTCTTGTCTTGTTTGGTGTAATTATCATATAAAAAAAATATAATGATTCAGTTCACTCATATGAAACATCACATATATGTTTATATTACAAAGATACTCTGTGTGTGTGTGTGTGTGTGTGTGTGTGTGTGTGTGATTGAGGCGGTGTATTATGTCTCATTGTTGGAAAGAAGCGAATAGTATTTGATCTTTCTGACTCTTTGTAGCTTCCGGTTTGTCTGAAGAGTCAAGTTGACCGGAACATTATCATTGTAACAAAAACATTTGAAGATTATATATAGATTACACGAACTAAGACAAGCAGGAGAAGTTTCAAAGTGAAAGAATACTTTAAAGTAAAACATTTTTAAAACTTAATTTGACCCGAACTTAATCGTAAGGTTAATAACGTGAAGCGTTAAAACACGAGGCAGAGTTTCAGATAAAAAAAATACGCTCATAAAATACGCTATATATTTTTTCCTAGTCACAAACACACTGTTTCGAGGGCTGAAGAAACATTTGAAGTATTTTTAATGGGCGCAACAAAATGGGTCTTGATGAAATTGATCTTGCAGAGTTTATTTAATATGTGAAAATATATCAAATAAGCCTTTAAAAGCTCAGCGCTTGTACTCTTCCGTCTGCAGTACGGCACCACGCCGCTGATCTGGGCGGCCAGGAAGGGTCACTACGACTGCGTGATGCACCTGCTGGAGAACGGCGCCGACGTCGACCAGGAGGGGGCGGTAAGCACCGGCTTTCAGCGTGAACTCAATCGACACTTCCCGCCCAATAAAAACAAACCTCACTTGTCATTTTTCATATTCCGATTTTATTCGTCACAATCACAAAACATTTTTCTAAAAAAAAAAACAGCGTCCCATCCGGAACAGCGTCCCACCCACGGAAAATTTTGACAAACGTGTTGCAAATAGCGTGAAGTAAATCGTCCCGCAAAGTGCTGATAAAACACAAAGACGACCCCCCCCCAATAAAGCACAAACCTCACTTGTTTTTTATATTCCGATTTTATTCGGCACAATCACAAAAATGTACCCAAAAAAAAACTGTGTCTCACCCGGAACCGCGTCCCACCCACAGAAAATTTTGACAAATGTGTTGCAAATAGCGTGAAGTAAATCGTCGTAAATCGTAAGTGCTGATAAAACGCAAACGACCCCCCCCCCAATAAAAACAAACATCTCTTGTCATTTTTCGTATTCTGAATTTATTCGTCACAATCACAAGAAAAATGTTCCCAAAAAAACAGCGAATTTTGACAAACGTGTTGCAAATAGCGTGAAGCAAATCGTAAACTGATTTGTCACTAAACTACTACACTACTACAAAAAAAAGATAAACTCCCCCTCTCCCTCTCTCTCTCTCTCTCTGGGGCAGAAAGAGAGAGAGAGAGAGAGAGAGAGAGAGACAGACAGACAGACTTAGAGAGAGAGACAGACAGACAGACAGACTTGGAGAGAGAGAGACAGACAGACAGACTTGGAGAGAGAGACAGACAGACAGACAGACAGACAGACTTGGAGAGAGAGAGACAGACAGACAGACTTGGAGAGAGAGACAGACAGACAGACAGACAGACAGCTAACACACGTGTCTTTTACGGATCTCAGGCGGTAAACTAAACTAAAACAGCTCTTTAACTCACAGCTACACACACACACACACACACACACACACACATGCTCTCGCGGGTGTGATCGATTAGTTTTTCTGTGTTCCATTACTAATGTCTCCGTGTCGTCATTAAAGGTTGTAACGAAACAAATGTGTTAAAGTGTTTATACACACGTATTAAAAGGAAAGTCATGAATGTGTGACCGTGTCCACGATACAAAATCCACATCGTGGCACAACTCGACACCGGTTTACACGCTCACACCGCTTTACGTCCACCAGGGTTGTAAGGTACTTGAGTAAATGTACTTTGTAAATGTTACTTTACTAAAGTGTGTTTTTGTCTACTTCGTACTTGCACTGAGTATAAAAAACAAGCAGCTTTTACTCTCTACTCCACTGCGTTTGTGATTGAGTAGCAGTACTTTTCACTCCACTACATTTGAACAAACACTCCAAACACTTATTGTTACTCGTTACATTGTGATTGTGCGCGACAAGCCGGAATCTATTTATACCGCAGTTAATTTCCTGGGCGGACGAGGTGAATATCGCCATCTTTAGGCTGCTGAAGGTAATGGAGGCTATTTGTGAATTAGAAACCACAAGAACACGAATTAGGGGCGTAAAAATGTGTTTTACAAGTGTTATTATATAATATATAACTTTATATAATACATATAAAATAAAATGATTAATCTGATTAGTAAATTATATTTTATATCTACTTTCAAATGTAAGTGACTGAGACTGACTTTTTGTTCTTTTTATCTACTTTGTTCTACCAGTTTTCAAACATTGAGGTTAAATTCTGTTTCTGTCTTGGAAAACAATAGTTTGTTTTCACATTTCTTTTTTTTTGGGGGCCTATATTAGTACGAATAAAAATACTTCTTAATACTTAAGTTCTTTTAAAATGGGATACTTTGCTACTTTGACTCAAGTCTTGTTGAAATTGGTGACTTGTTACTTGTATTGGAGTCATTTTTTTTACAGTAAGTATCTGTACTTTTACTCAAGTATGGCTGTCCGGTATCTCTCCACACCGCTGACGTCCACACACTCATGTCGTGACCTTTGACCTCAGGGCGGCGACACGGTGCTGATCGGGGCGGTGAGGGGCGGACACGTGGAGATCGTGAGAGCGCTGCTGCACAAGTACGCAGACATCGACATCAGAGGCCAGGTGACACAGGAAGTGAGGCCACGCCCAGGAAGTGAGCGCGTCCACAACCCCGTGTGTTCTGTGTGGGACAGGAGAACAAGACGGCGCTGTACTGGGCGGTGGAGAAGGGCAACGGCACCATGGTGAGGGACATCCTGCAGTGCAACCCCGACACCGAGACCACCACCAAGGTAATTACTGCTGTAATTAATTACTACCATTTTTCATTTTATTTTCAGTCCCAGTCTTTTGACTAAGACTCAGTTTTGCTTTAGTCCCAAATCTGTCGTCCTAATCTTGTTTTAGCTATAGTCTAATTTTAGTCGACTGAATGACAGTACAGTAATCCCTCGCTACTTCGCGGTTCGACTATCGCGGATTCACATTTTTTTTTTCCTTTTATTACGTATACTCGCGGATTCATTTTTTTCCCCCGAGTGTCTCGCCAAAAATAAAAAGGCAGAGGATGGGAAGCTCGCCAAAACCTTTAATGGACAGTGTTGTTTCCCGGTGGAGAGCGTTACAAAACATTGAAATAACACAAAAGCAAACCAAAGAGACAATCAAACGGCGTCGGAGCTACGCGCTCGTCCTCTCGGTTTGGGTCTGACGTCACCCGTCATCGTCATCACGTCACCCGCGCATCACATCCCCACATTCAAACACTTTAAAAACGATTGTCTCCGCGGGGACGACGCGTGCAGCGGGAAAATGCTTGTTGACATTACTTTAATAAAGAATACTACGAGAAAAAAAGTGTTTTAAATAAATAAGTGTTTTATAATAATAATAATAATAATAATAATAATAATAATAATAAGTGCTTTAAAAATAAAAAAACATTTATTTTTTTCTTGAATTTATTTTTGTGAACTTTTCTTTCCATCCAAATAAACGTTTTCTCATTAATGAAAGCTCAGCATAGAGGAAATTAAATACAGTAAAATAAAATGAAATGTAATTACATCACGTTTATAAGTAACAAACGGTTGCACGGTGAAAAAAGACGTTTCATCAGCTGATGGCGCTTCAGGTGTGTTGTGTTTCTGCACGTGGTGGTTTTTTTACAGATAGACTTTCTAAGGTCGCGTTGAATGTAAAACGAATCCATATATCTGAGCGCTAGTAGACGTTATTGAAGAAGCTCGCGTCTCTATCCCTGATTGGCCCTGCCTTTCTCCACAAGCTTCGGATTCGGATTCCACAATTCGGATTGGACGTCGTCACTAAAGGCATTTTCGTGTCGTTTTAATTTGTTGAAGAAAGTGTCAATAAATGTAGTTAAAGTCTTCGTCCCTGAGCGGGAGTTTAAATAAAGTTCTCGTTTCGTTTTTGTCAGGGGAAAAAGTGTGGTTGACGAAGACGACGTCGAAAATATTTAGTCAACGAAACGAACACTGCTGTCCGACGCCTGGTTTTAATTAGTTTCGTTATGTGTAGGACTATGAGACGCCTCTCATCAAAGCCACAAAGATGAGGAACATTGAGATCGTGGAGCTGCTGCTGGATAAAGGAGCCAAGGTGTCTGCGGTGGACAAGGTGAGTCCATATCATCAGGCAAATACTGCGGTACAGGAGATATTTCAGCTTAAAAAAATAACTATCTATACTCGAAGAAAAACCGCAACAATGTCAGCAACTTTTTTTGCTTTTTTTAAACAAGACAAGACTGTAACAGGAAGATGTGCCACGATGAGGAACCTCGAGACAACAAAGTGTCAAAAGAAATCAACCGGCACAATCTTCTAGAAAAGAGAAATGAAGAAATGTTGTGGATGTTTTGCTGTCATCTCAAATACACGGATTATCAAATGCAAACACTTTATTAGCGATTAATATTGTGCCGTAGCCTCTTAGTTATCATAAAAAAATATGCCCTTTTTAAAAATGCTTATTTTACTTGAAATATAACTCTAAATTTAATCTGTGTGCGGGCCTACAGTATTAATATTAGAAATGTATTCTTATATATTAAATGATTATATAAAAATACAGTATTTATATTAAATCATGATATACTATAATTTTATATTAAAGTTCCACGTAGCACAAGTCAACTATATATATATTTTATACTGTTTATTTAGTACTTTGGTTTACGACACTGAAAAAACGGAAGCCACCGACTCGTCACAAACAGGAAACGCAAGCCTGGTCACGACAATGCTCTTTATGTTGGCAGAAAGGTGACACGCCCCTCCACATCGCCATCCGTGGGCGGAGCCGCAGACTGGCCGAGCTGCTCCTGCGCAACCCCAAAGACGGTCGTCTGCTGTACCGGCCCAACAAGGCCGGGGAGACGCCGTACAACATCGACTGCAGCCATCAGAAGAGCATCCTCACGCAGATCTTCGGAGCGCGTGAGAAGAGCCGCGTCTTTGTCTGTGCTGCGTGTGAAATCAGGCGTTGTGTCGAATCAAAATCACCCCAAATCACAATGTTTCACCCCCAAAAATCACCCCAGAAAAAACAACGTTCTGGTTCGTTTAATAAAGTGTTGTTCAATAATCAAATATTACGATAGTGTCGTTAGAAACAAGTAACGACACTTTTCTCGCTAGGCATTTTTTAGAATGTCAAGCGTGTCCAGACTGGAGAAACTCATCGGATGAATGTAATATCTGAAAAGCGATGGCTGCGGTATTTCACACCTCGCCTAGGCGTTGTGTAGAACACGGCGGTCAAACTCGTTTTTGCCGAGGGCCTCGTCAGCATAATGTCTGTCCTCAAAGGGCCGGACGTAACTTATAAAAGTAACTGCATGTCATCCAGTGTCATGTCAAATAAACGTAACTACTTCTTAATGTTAAACAACTCATTATGTATTATAACTTGCGCCATATAATAACTGCGCCATTTTTTGGACGTTGGCGTGATGACAAATTTTGACAAAGATTTTAAATTTGGTTTTAGTCACAGTCTGTTGACTTTTAAACTCAGTTTAGTTTTAGTCCCAATTTAGTCATCTTCATTATTTTTAGTTTTAGTCTAATTATAGTCGACTAAACCGTACACTATATCTATATTACAGTATAGATTTTGTCAACGAAAGTATAAGTGCTATATATTCTAAATGTTTACTAAAGTTGCTATGTCTATGAAATCTGAATACGTAGTTCGCTATGAACATAGACAATATATACAAAGATCTTATTTTGAAAAACATTTTTCTTGAAACAATTTTTATGAACTTTTCTTTCAATCCAAATAAATATACAGTAAGTCACACTAAAGTAAGTAAAACGAATCCATGTATCTGAGCGTTTTTTTCTGCCGCAGTCGTTATTCATTTGTATAGCGCTTTTTGTATAGCACCAACGCAAAGACGCTATGTGAAAAAAAAAAAAGTATTTAAAAAGAGAAATGTCGATTCTTTATATGAGGTTTAAAAATAGAGGGGGGGGGGGCAGTTAAAGGGGGGGGGTGTGTGTATGTAGCACCGTGGCCCTGCGAGAAACGACATTTCGTTCTACGACTTGTAGAATGACAAATAAAACAAACTTGATTTTTACAGTATATTTTACAGGGCATTTTACAGTAAATCACAGTAAGTTTGACCCGAGCTTCTCCGTGCTGCCCCCTTCAGGCCATCTGTCGCCCACCGAGTCTGACGGGGACATGCTGGGCTACGACCTGTACAGCAGCGCTCTGGCGGACATCCTGAGCGAGCCCACCATGCAGCCGCCCATCTGTGTGGGTCTCTACGCCCAGTGGGGCAGCGGCAAGTCCTTCCTGCTGAAGAAACTGGAAGGTGAGCGTTATTTGCGGAGTGACCTCGGAGAGATTCTGGAGCGCCGTTCGCTCTCCTGCTATATGTGTGCGACGCGCCTGACACTTTTAGCTAGAGCTGCACTTCTTATTGCTGAAAATCTTGCGGATTTTTCTGATGAATATTGCAATGCGATTTTCGATTTTTGCATTTGACACTTTTAAGTGCATCAAACAAAAAAATAAAAAAAATTTAAATCAAGTTATGAATAAAATGTGTTGCAGCTTGTACAACGCAGAATGAATACAGAACCTGCACCTAAGCGAAAAATGCAACAAAAACCTTTTGAAATAAATTAGATGCAACAACAACAACTGGAAATACAAAATTATTTTTTTAATTATTTAACATTTGTGATTAATAAATAAATAGCTGAACCTAAGTACCAAAGGATGCAAAATGCAATACAAACCTTTTGAAATAAATTAGATGCAATCTATTTAGTTAAACTAAAATTGTGAATAAAATATGTTTTCGCTTGTACAACGCAGAATGAATACAGAACCTGAACCTAAGCGAAAAATGCAACAAAAACCTTTTGAAATAAATTAGATACAACAACAAAAACTGGAAATACAAAATTGTAACCCTAAATACAAAATTATTCTTTTAATTATTTAACGTTTGTGATTAATAAACAAATAGCTGAACCTAAATACCAAAGGATGCAAAATGCAATACAAACTTTTTGAAATAAATTAGATGCAATCTATTTAATAAAACTAAAATTATGAATAAAATGTTATTAAACAAAAGGGTTAAATAAATTAAAACACAAAGGGTGAAATAAACTACATACAACGTGATAATGACATCTTGACAACATCAGGTAATATTCATGATAGTAGTTTGGTCATTATGTTATGTTTTAATAGTAGTTAAAAGTAAAGTGTATTTCACAGTTGTAAAAAGAATAATGAAAGCCGCGCTTAACAGAGGCAAAAAAAAAAAAAAGCTTCGTGATTTAACAAACCTTTCTTTAAAAAAAATAATCGGTAAAAAAATTGTCTTTTGACTTCTGCGCTGCTTTATTTTTAATCTGCTTGTAGTTTGATGCCAGATGATGGAGCGATCTGGTGTTTGGTGGTAAAAGTACATTCGACTCCGGGACCATTTATGTTGTCGACCCCAATAGTAGTGTTTCTGATTGGTCAGCTAGCCGGGAACGTTAGATTCGATCATTTTGATTGGCCAATACATTTGTCACTCAAACGTCAGAGGCGGGGGAAAAAAACGCGAAAAAGTTATGAAAAGCGTGCTAGCGGTTCGCTAAAGGTGAATGGTGCCGCCCTGCTTTAATCCGCCGACTCTTCACGTTTCCCGCGCAGACGAGATGAAGACGTTTGCGGGTCAGCAGGTGGAGCCTCTGTTCCAGTTCTCCTGGCTGGTGGTCCTGCTGTCGCTGCTGCTCTGCGGCTCCATCGCGCTGGTGCTGGGCTTCACCGTCGACCCCGTGCTGGCCATCGCCGTCCCGCTCACTCTCCTGCTGCTGCTCTACCTCTTCTTCGGTAAGAACGAGCGGTGAACTGGTGTTGAGTTGCGCCACGATATGGGTTTTGACCGCGGATACCGTCACACATTCACAAATTTAAGTTTTACACATGTATATAAACTAGTGCTGTCAAAGTTAACGCGTTAACGCACTGGATTCATTTCAAGCGCTTAATTGCGTCAATTATTTTCAACGCCATTAATCACAGTTGCATTTTTTTTTTTAGCTTTCGGTTTGGCAACCGTGCAATGAGTAGAACCACGAGAGCCAGGTGCGGCTCATTAAGATCAGCAGCTCACAGTCGTTCAGGAGTTCAGGTGTTGTCTCTTAGGCGCAAAGTGTTTAATTGACACTGACCTACTTTTCACCTCTCAGCGAGAAACACAGACACAGTTTCTTTGCTCTGTTCAAAAAGCCGAAGCTTTAGATTCACATGGATTAGATGAACAGACAACACTGTATTTACTCACACTTTTTTTATGAAAACAGACATTCTAAGCTTTATGTAGACATGTGTTTCATGTTAGAGTGATAAGTATTTATTAAGTTAAGGTTCGTTTTCAGCTGACAAAGAGAAGGCAAGACATGCCTCACGTTTTAATTTGATTATTATTGTTTTCAAAAAAAAAACACAAAAACCAAATCCCGTTTTTATTAAGAGTGTAACCTAAAAAAATATGTACTTCAAACTTTCAATTGATGGATAACACTTTTCATCCAAATAACATCCAAAATTGACTTTTTTTTGTGTTTTATCTAGAAAAAAGTGCGACTCGACCTCGGAGGGTTACATATTTTTTCTTTTTACATTTTTCTTTTGTGCCTGAAAAATCATAGGAGTGCTTAATTTTGCGTAAATACGTGTGTTTTTTTTTTCCCCTCAAAGCACGTTGTAGCGTTACATTTTAATGTCGATTTGACATTTTGCTTTGCGCCACAAACAAACAATAAAATGTTTATTTGTGACGTTTCATTTTTTGCGCCGGCGATACGACGGCGATAGTGGCGTTGTGTTCTGTGGCGTTTCCTGAGGTCTTCTGTGTGCACGCAGTGGTGGTTTACTTCGGCGGCCGGCGTGACGGCGAGAGCTGGAGCTGGGCCTGGGTCATCAGCACGCGACTGGCGCGACACATCGGATACCTGGAGCTTCTTCTCAAGCTGATGTTCGTTAATCCCCCAGAGCTGCCCGAGCAGACCACCCGCGCACTTCCTGTCAGGTGAGACGCCGCCGTCACTTCTCACCATCAGCCTCAATGCACGTCAATGAATGAGTTGAATAATGAGATGAATAATGGGCATTTTTCTCTTTTAAAGACTTTTTTTTTTTTGTTGCTAATTCTACATAGCGGCTTTGCGTTAGTTTGGGACTAAGAAAAGCGCTATATAAATACGTTTGAAACTCATTTAAACTTGAAATTCAATTTGCGTAAATACAGTATATATTTCACATCAATTAATATAGAAATGTTTCCTGATGGGGAAAGCTGGTGACACCAGAAGACACCATTGTTTTTTTTTTTAGACTCGTTTATACCCTTTGTATGAAATACCACCGTTTCAAAAACTGAGACCAGTTTTATGCCGACGTGAATTGTGCGACTCGATATGTTTGATCGTTTTACCGAGGCCCAGAGGATGGGACGTCATTTTTCAGATTTTTAAGTATTTAACGTACATCCTTTATTTGTATTTAAACATGCATTCAAAAAAACAACAGCACGGTTATGCCAAAAGACGAAAATAAAGTGATTTATCGTTTTAACTCGCTGGAACCAATGAAGGCAGCCGTGCTACAGTATTTGAAGCTTTGTTGAAGCTATTTTATATCAAAAATCCAAAAAAAATTTTTTTTAAATGTCAGAAACCTTTTTAAAATTAGACTTGATTATATATCCTTGTTTATACATCTGCAGCAGTTCTACTAGAGAATAGAATAGCCTTTATTGTCACAGTGCACATATATGATGTGAGTCATATAAATGTACAGTGAAATTTTAGCAACTTTCCATTCAGTGCAACACGCATTAAAAATCTTTCAAAATGTACAGTAGTGCAATATATCACAGACACAGAACTTTACAGTAGTGGGGAGAATTTCTGGATATGTATGGATTATATGAACTACTGATGTCTACAGCTTTCTGTAGAACGTACGTATAAACGTACTAACCGCTAAAACGTGACGAAAGACAACTTTCCCTAAATGTTTCAGTTTGATTTAGAGTTTTAAATATCAATTTTACTGCACATTAAACTGTATTAGTAATAATAATAGCCCTGCATTATGGATCAGTGACACCTTCACTGTGAGGACGAGCGCAGAATGAACGCGTCTGCTTCCTGTCCCAGGTTCCTGTTCACGGACTACAACCGCTTGTCCAGCGTGGGCGGCGAGACCTCCATGGCTGAGATGATCGCCACGCTGTCGGACGCCTGCGAGCGAGAGTTCGGCTTCCTGGCCAGCCGACTCTTCAGAGTCTTTAAGACGGAGGAGTCTCAAGGTAAAAGTCCACTGTTCTGACATTTTTTCCTACTCCTCCAATTTTCCTACGCTGCAGATGCATGTAAAAAAAAAAAGATTTTGCCACTTAATGCGTCTCACTGGAGTGTACGTGTTTACTCAACTTTAAAAGCAAGATTTACATGTTTGCTTTGATATTAAGTCTAAATGCTAAATGATATTTTAATAATCTTTGAACGATGAAATATTGGTAATATAGAGTATTTATGCTGCTAATTTAAGCACCCCTTTTTTTCAACGCTCAAAAACTGAGGTGCTTATAATCAATAACAGAAATAAAATAAATCATTAGACACCTAACAGGGACAAATCAACACTAGAAGAAGTAAGATTAAACTAAATACAGTCATTAATATTACAACACACAGAAACTACAAACCACGACCGGTTAGCTTAGCTTAGCTTAGCGCTGACGGCTACAAACGGGTCCAATGTGAATTTGCAGACAGAGAACATGAAGAACACGGGTTAAAAAAAAAGTAGTAAACACAAGTAGTAAAAAATCCAAGGAACAGACACATTTAAAACGCTAGGTCGTCGGGGGATAATAATTCTTTGCTACAAGCCTCTTCAAGTGAAGGTCGGTGCACTCCAGCAAAGGCTCTTGGGAAATTAAGTTCTGATCTATAATTCAACTAAAACGATATCAAAATGATACGAGTCACAGGTTAGGTTTGGTTTGGTTAAAGAAAAAGGAAAAAATTGTATTTTTAAGAGAAATTTAAAGAGAAAGTAATTTAACCAGAAATGTAAAACCCATTTGTGCCTGAAAAATAAAAAAATCTTTTTTATTTTTTTTGACTATTTTTTCCTAATTTTGAACACAGATAAATAATGGGCATTTTTCTCTTTTAAAGACTTTTTTTTTTTTTGCTAATTCTACATAGCGGCTTTGCGTTAGTTTGGGATTAAGAAAAGCGCTATGTAAATAAATTTGAAACTCATTTAAACTTGAAATTCAATTTGCGTAAATACAGTATATATTTTATATCAATGTTTCCTGACTCATCACTTCAGCTTTTATACACGCATTTTCTTCAGGTTTAAATTCTTGCATGTAATAACTGCGTGTAAAGTAGGAGCGGCTGAGTATAGATTCCGTTTTTTAACGCGTATGCCCAGCGTAGGATAATCTGAGCTGTAGGAAAAAATGTCACCTGATCGTCCCGCTATGACCGCTGCAGGCAAAAACAAGTGGAAGAAGACCTGCTGCGTGCCCTCCTTCGTCATCTTCCTCTTCATCCTGGGCTGCCTGGTCCTGGGCATGGCCCTGCTGGCGGTCTTCAGGGTGGACGGGCACAACCAGACGGTGAACGCGGTGCTGGCGTCCATGGCGAGCGTGGTGGGCCTGGCGCTGCTGCTGAACTGCCGCACCTGGTGGCAGGTGACGGACTCGGTGCTGAAGAGCCAGAGGAAGAGGCTGCACAGCGCCGCCAACAAGATGCACAAGCTGAAGAGCGAGGGCTTCATGAAGGTGAGCGCCACGCCTGCTCCGGAACAATCGGATGTAGGGTGGCACAATGTTCAGAAAACGCCTAATTGCGATTTTTTTTTTTTTTTTTTTTTCCCTGAAAAACGATTTTTGCGATTGATACTTTTAAGTGCGTGAAACTAAAAGGATGAATAAAAATGATGACTAAAATGGATGAAAAGCGTTTTTTGCGTTGGATACTTTTATGTGCGTGAAACTAAAATGATGAATAATGATTTTTGCGATGGATATTTTTAAGAGCGTGAAACTAAAATGATGAATAAATATGATGAAAAACAATTTTTGCATTTGATACTCTTAAGTCCGTGAAACTAAAACGATGAAAAACTATTTTTGCGTTTGGTACTTTTAAGTGCGTGAAGCTAAAATGATTAAAAAAAACTATTTGTGCGATTGATATTTTTAAGCTCGTGAAACTAAAATGATGAATAAAATTGATGGAAAACGTTTTTTTTGCGTTTGATACTTTTAAGTGCGTTAAACTAAAATTATGAAAAACAATTTGTGCGATTCAGATTTTTTTAAGTGCATGAAACTAAAATAATCTCAAACGCTGAAGAATTAATTAATGAGAGAGAGGGAGAGCTCTTTCTCTCCCTCTCGAGTTTAAATCCGATTGCGTGAAATAAACGTTTACAAACGACGGAATACCGGTTTTGACGTCATTACCGGTTCACCGCTAGCGTGCCGCCCTTATCTGATGTTCCGTTTCATCAAGGTCCTGAAGAACGAGGTGGAGCTCATGGCGAAGATGGCCAAGACCATAGACGGCTTCACGCAGAACCAGACTCGTCTCGTGGTCATCATCGACGGACTGGACTCGTGCGAGCAGGATAAAGTCCTGCAGATGTTGGACACGGTGAGATATATACAGTATATACACGCTAGATTTCTAACTTAGTATTTATTCCCAAACCACGAGTTAGCATTAGCTTTTAGCATTTCTTTTTCACCTTAAAGGGGCGGGGCACTTTTCCCAAAGTTCTTTAAAACTATAACGCAATCATACCAATGACAAATTAGACCTTAAACATAAATTAACAATAACTTGAATAAACTTAAATAGATTAATACCAACGTAAACAAACAGGGTCACTTGATTTTTAGGCTTCCTTTTTTTTTAGACCACCAAGGACGTCTGAATAGTTTTATTATTTCTATAATTAAAGAGCATCTGAACAGGTGTTCTATCATTTTTTTTTCCTGTAGTGTCCCCGTGAGCCCCAAATAACTCACAGTAGTTCACTTTATATGAAACCCAACATGTGTTTCTACTCATTTCTATCTTTTCTACTGTTCTCTCATTTCTTTCCCCCGTCTTATAAGCGGCTCTAAACAGAATACCACAATATCACAGCTGAAGTGAGGGGGTCGACTTATAAGCGGATAGACTTATAAACGAGTAAATACAGTTTGTGTTTTCAAGGACTTGAAATAGCTTGAATTTTAAACGAAGTGCTTGAAAATGTAGTTAAACAGTGGACTCTGGATAAGTGCACGTCCTCTGGACCGGACCCGAACTTAGGCGAAGTGTGCGCTTTCTCTATTAGATGAGTCACAAGGGTGTCGACACACACACACTAAGTGACTGTGTTTCAATCATCCAAACGAAGCATTTTGACTGTTCTTTCGTGCGTGTTTTTCAGGGTTGGTGTTATTCTGCCAAGCTGCTCTTTGTTTTTTAGAATGTGTGAAATTTGTCTAGGATGAACGGCAAAATGCTCGAAGTTAGACACCTGAATTATTTTCTGATAAAAAACGTCTTTTTGTTCCACAAGTCGTACAAGATTTTGACGCCATGTTCATACTAAACTTTATATTCAACTTTAGCACATACACATTTTAATGCATTAACTCGGTGATCACCAACATTTTTGCCGTCACGGGTCCGTCGGCGTCTGATCATTTTGCTGCGGCCTTGCGTTGAATAATTCTTTCAGATTTTAGTATTTAATTTAGTACTTAGTTTTTTTAATACATGTTTAAATACAAATAAATACTATTATAAAGTTGTTATACCAAAATACAAATTTAAAGTAATTTAGCATCTAACTGGAACGAGGACAAGAAAACTTGACAAACTCAAAATTGGACCTTGAAAGTGCTTGAAAATCAGAATCAGAAATTCTTTATTCATCCCTTTGGGGGAAATTCTTTTTTGTTTCATGCTCTCGAAAACAACCCTTGATTTACAAATATTAATTTGAAATAAAAGTTAGAAAAAGAAAGAATGTATAAGTATATACAAATACATAGTCACTCACTGTATGTGCTCTTTATGTTCACAAAGGTAGTCCTAAAAAAAAAAGTGTAGGAGCCCTGCTGTGTTTAAATACTGGACCGATCAAAAATACATTTCACTACATGATGTACCGCGTATATTATGTATGTGACGAATAAAATGTGAAAAATAAACTAAACTAGCTGTGCTGCAGGTGCGAGTGCTGTTCTCCAAGGGTCCGTTCATCTCGGTCTTCGCCAGCGACCCGCACATCATCATCAAAGCCATCAACCAGAACCTGAACAGCGTGCTGCGCGACTCCAACATCAACGGCCACGACTACATGCGCAACATCGTCCACCTGCCCGTCTTCCTCAACAGCCGCGGCCTCAGCAGCGCCCGCAAGATGTGCGCGCCCGCGCCCGCCAACGGCGACACGGGCAACTCGGAGGGTTAGTATCATATACAGTGGCACCCCGACTTACAAATGTCCTCACTAACGAAAAAACCAGAGGAACGAAATGCATCGCCGCGAAAATTTCGTCCCGAGTTGCGGAAAAAAAATTGGCTGTACGAAACGAGCGCGTCTTGGTCTTACCGCGAGCAGACATGAACGAGAGTCCAGAAGTGTAAAAAACGGTTGTTTAATCCTCACGCACATCAAATAAACAAAAAACAACAGCAAAAGTACTGGTTAGTTTCAAATCTGTTGTTTCCAACATATAAAATGAGCTGGTGTTCTCCTAGAATGGCTTCTGCGCATCTGGCGTTGGTATAAATAGAGCCGCGCAGGAGCTGCTGGAGCACCTAGCACTGTAGGGAGTGACACACACACACACACACACACACACTTAGCGGGAGTTTGAAGCCGTTTCAAACTCACTAACACAAAACAAAATTTTCCCCACATAAAACCTGCAAATAAGCTGATAGAAATTTGACGTGAGTGCGCTATTCTGGCTGGGTGTTACACTCTATATGGTCCGGGCGGAACATTATTCCGTTGACGTTAGTTCCGTGTCTGTGTGACGTCATTTCAAGATGGCGGTGACTGTTCACGTGAGATTGATCCGCTGTGTTATTATATACTGCACCTTTATAAACGGTCGCCAATGGGCCATTTAAACCAACCACTTTGTAACATGTCTTTATTACATTTATTAACAACAGTATTTGTAAAAAAAAAAGTCAGAATTCACAAACTTATGGCACGGATTAGACGAATTGCATGTAAAATCACGTTGTGTTGTGTTTGTAAAGTGCACCACTGGATTGGTTTTATTAATGGCCGTTTCGTCGCGCTCAGGGTGGCATGAGGAGCTGGACAGGAAGTTGTCACAGACCAGCCTGGGTGACCAGACTAAACTGGGCAGCAAGAGCACGTTAACCCGCCGGGTGAGTAGACGCCTTCAGCAGAGCTCCCTCCACTTTATGGTAATGAGCTGTGACGCCGTTCTGCGACGACCAATCAGAACGTAGAGGTCTTCTGAGCATCTACAAATCGTTCTGTTGTGGTGCTGTCTGTGTGGATATAGACGAATAGATGGACAGACTGATGGACGGATGGATAGATGGACAGACAGATAGATTGGACAGGCGGACAAGGCAGACATATAGATAGATGGACGGATGGAGGGACATATAGGTAGACAGACTGATAGATGGACAGACACACAGATAGAAAAATAGATGCACAGACAGATGGAATGACGGACAGGCACACATATAGATGGATGGATGGACGGACAGACAGATAGACAGACACATGGATGGATGGATAGATAGACAGACAGACAGACAGATGGGTGATCAGACAGAGAGATAGATAGATAAACAGACAGACAGACAGATATGTAGATGGATGGATAGATAGATAGATGGATGGATGGATGGATAGATAGATAGATGATAAAAAGACAGACACAGATGGATGGATAGATGAATGGATGGACGGACGGACGGAAAGACATGGACCGACAAATAGATTTTAGCAAAAGAAAATGCACCACATGCACCGGATTATAGTTGGGTATATAAAGCTTTAGCCAGAGCACATTGACGTGTGTGTGTGTGTGTGTGTGCGTGTGTGTGTGTGCGCGCATGAGTAGAGAAGGTGTTTCTCTCGTCATTCTGTGGTGTTCTAGTCTGAGTGACCACGCCTTGTGTAGGACACGTACCGGCGGCGTCAGATGCAGAGGTCAGTGACCCGTCAGATGTCCTTCGACCTCACGAAGCTGCTGGTGACCGAGGACTGGTTCAGCGACATCAGCCCTCAGACCATGAGAAGACTGCTCAACATCGTCTCCGTCACAGGTGGGCGGGCGCTCGCGGACACGCCCCCGACACGCCCTCACGCCGCCGCTCTGCTCCCTCAGGCCGCCTGCTGAGAGCCAATCAGATCAGCTTCAACTGGGACCGCCTGGCGTCCTGGATCAACCTGACGGAGCAGTGGCCGTACCGCACGTCCTGGCTCATCCTGTACCTGGAGGAGACGGACGGAATCCCAGACCAGTCCAACCTGAAGACCATCTATGAGAGGTGGGACGGTAGAGTAGAGATAAAATGACAGCAAAAAAAGTGCTCCCAACGTTTTCACTAAACAGAGTAGACATATTAGCAGTAAACAATCAACAGAGTAAACCGTAATATAGGAAAGCAACATTTGCTAATTGCACGGAGGGAATAAAGTGGCATGTGCCAAGATACAGCGGTGCCCCGACTTACCAATGTCCCAGATAACGAAAATCCCGAGGGACAAAATGCGTTGCTGCGAAACTGTCGTAACATTTCCGCTACACAAAAGAAGCGAGTCATTTTCTTACCACTAGCGTACATGGAGACGAGAGTCCAGACGTGTAAAAAACGTTTAATCTCCTTCGCACGTCACATAAACAAAATATTTGGATGGATGAATGGATGGATAGATAGATGGATAAGTAGTTGAATAGATAGATTGATTGATTGATTGATTGATTGATTGATTGATTGATTGATTGATTGATTGATGGATGGATGGATAGATAGGTAAAAGGACAGACGGATGGATGGATGGATGGATGGATAGATGGATAGATAGCAGGATAGATAGATAGATAGATAGATAGATAGATACATAGATAGATAGATACATAGATACATAGATAGATAGATACATAGATACATAGATAGATAGATATATAGATAGATAGATAGATAGACAGACAGATAGATGACAGGCACACAGACAGACGGATGGATGCACAGACAAAAGACTGTGACTAAAACTGAATTACAAATCTTCAAATTATCACTGTCTTCAGGATCTCCAAGATCATTCCCACCACGAAAGACGTGGAGCCGCTGCTGGAGATCGACGGAGACGTGCGCAGCTTCGAGGTGTTCCTGTCCTCCCGCACGCCGGTGCTCGCCGCCCGCGACCTCCGCACCTTCCTGCCCTGCACCGTCAACCTGGACCCCAAACTCCGCGAGATCATCGCAGGTAAAGTCGCGTGCCGGAACTGTGCGTACGTGAGTATACATGCCGCTAATGACGTTACATACTAGCAGATACACTTGAATGATATTTGCATTGGTTAGTGATTATATTAGGAAACCAAAAAGCGAGATTCGTCGTCCGAAACAGTTTGTTAATCTGACTGAGAACCAGCTTGTGCACGGACACTCTCTCTGGAAACAAGTGCTGCAACGATGATGGACATGGAAAAGAAGTCAAAAAAACATGAAATCAGCAAGAAACAAAGGATCGTGGGAAACGCAAAGCATTCTGGGACATGGATACACCATTCTGAGGACTCCTGACCCATGGGACACAGGAAGAGGAAAGGGCGGGACAGGAAATGTCGGGCTCGGGACTGGAAGGGTCGGGGGTGGGACAGGAAGTGGGGTCATCCCTTCCGTTTGGTGCTTACAAGTAGGTGGCTCCTGAAGAGGAAGGGGTGGGACAGGATCTGTCGAGGGGGAGTCTCTATGGGGCCAAAAAAATAAAAAAGGAGGTTCATCGTCTGAAACGGTTTGATAATCTAACGGAAAACCAGTTCGTGCTCGGACACTCTCTCTGGAAACAAGCGAGACTTGGAAAAGAACGACGCTGGATGATTTAGTCGAAAAACACTTAAATCAACAAGAAACAAAGGATTGTGGGAAACGCAAAACATTCTGGGAAATGGATTAACTGTTCAGAGTACTCTTGACCCACTGGGCACAGGAAGAGGAAAGGGCCAGGAAGGGCGGGACAGGAAGGGTGGGGGTGAGACGAGAAGTGGGACAGGAAGTGTCAGGGGTGGGATAGGATGTGTCGGGCGGGTAATGGGACAGGAAGTGTTGAGGGCGGGACAGGAGGGGTTTGGAAGTGGGACAGTAAGTGTCAAGGGCAGGACAGGAAGTATCGAGGGCGAGACAGGAAGTATTGAGGGCGGGACAGGAAGTGTCGAGGGGTAGGGCAGGAAGTATCGAGGGCGGGACAAAAAGTGTTGGGATGGGACAGGAGGTGTCGGGGGGTAGGACAGGAAGTGTCGGGGGCGGGACAGGAAGTGTTGGGATGGGACAGGAGGTGTCGGGGGGTAGGACAGGAAGTGTCGCGAGTGGGACAGGATGTATTGGAGGATGAAAATAGAATTCCAGTGCCTAGGTTACAAATTTCCTCCGAAGGACCAATGCTGAGCCGCACACTGGGACCCAGAGGAAATTTGATTCCAATCCGTGTGTTGCTTACAGATAGGTGGCTTCTAACAAGCAGGGGGTGGGGCAGGATTTGTTGAGGGGGAGTGTCTTTGAGGGCGAGAGCGGGACTGGAAACACATTACTGAGACTTCATGATGGACCTTCGAGCTTGGGCTCCTCAATGCAGACCGGAAAGGAAAAATGGGGAAAGGAATTCTGGGAAATGTGTCCTCCCTGAAGAAGTGGAGGGCGTCGGACGGAAAATGACAGTTACCAGAACGCTCCAAGCTGAACCCACAGCGCAGACTGGGACTAACGGCAGAAGAGGTGGAGCAAGGGAAGAACAGAAAGGAGGATGGAACTAGTGCCATTGGTGGAGCCTGTGAGAAGAGGATCCTGGAGGAACCTGCAGGATGATGGAGGGATGTTTCTGCTTGTGCAGGAGCGTTAGCGGTCTCGATGGTCTCGAGTCTCCCAGGGTTGAGTTGGATGCTGCACTGGGACAGACAGACGTCTCGGTTCATCCCCAACTCACCCTGCTTCCATGTTAGGAGGAAGGAGGTCCAAAGTCTCTTCTGAGGAGACCGGACACAGAGGAAGAGCTGGAATGGAGTGTGCAGTGGAGTCCAGGCAGGTGGTGGAGGAGTCCAGTGACCCGGCAGTGGCTCCTGGAACCAGCAGAGCTTCAGCCTCGGACACGGAAGCAATTGCCGACCCTGAGAACGTCGTCGTCACCATGGTAGAATGCAGCGAGGTTGTGGTGACCGCACCTGAATTCTGGGAATGACCCGGAGCAGAGTTGACTGGGTCCAGAAGATCTTCACGTCTCAAAATGGCCACCAAGGCTTCAAGATGGCTGCTGCCCTGATTGGACCGAGAAGCGGACTGGGAGAGATGGTGTTTTTAAGAGGAGTTGCTTGATGATTAATAAACCTCAATAAAGACCTTTTTATAGAAGTCTTTTGGGCTGCACCAATGAAATGTTCTCAACTACTCACACGGACCCTTCACATCGAACAGCAAAACGTGACGTTCATCGGTCGCCGGTTCGGTCTCCTGTTCGCACTGAAACGTTAAATCTACATCACTCATTGTGATATTAAACACACAATTAAAAAAATATATAATTTAGCTAATTCTTGAAATGCAAATTTCACTTGTACCTTGTACACAATCTCCATTGATATCTCGACAAATATGAGCACAAAATACGAAAAATTCCTTTATTAGGCAAATATAAGCACCTCATTACTTTCTTGGTGTTCTGACTTTCCAGAAACCTGAAACTTCTGGCTAAATAAGTCTCCTAACAAGCCTAACTTCAGACTCCTCCCTATGTTTCACTTTGATGTAGTTTGAATTGAATTGAAAAACCCTTTAATTGTCCCACAGCAAGGAAATTTCATGTCACAAAGGAAATATTCAATAGGACCGTAGAAAATTGAGGAATATTTTAGAAGACCACTAAAAAATATGAGTGGTTGGATTATTTCTAATAATAGTAGATTATATCTCCAGTAGGGGCTGCTATTCCTGCTATTTGTTTTTTGAATCAATGCGTAAGATTCCATGGATTCATAAGAAAATTGTTTTGAAAGTTTGGTTGAAAAAAAAAAAAAAAGCACAGACCACCGTATTTACGCCAATCGAAGCACTTATAGTCGTATATTTTAAATATTCCTGTGCAATCTTTTTTCTAAATTTCACATCTGGAGCAGTCTCAAATGAATGGAAATACATTGTCTTTATGCAGCAAAATAACTCATATTTAAAAAAAAAAATTAATTAATTAAAATCCACTTTTTGTCCATTTTCGGTGGCCCAATATTCGGTGCATCCCTAGTTGAGAAGGTCACAGACTCTCTCACAGTAATAGTTCAAGTTCAAGTTCGGAGCATTTGTAAGGCGCTTTTCCCAGTTTTAACTGTCTCAAACCGCACGAGTGAATATGTGAGAGTTGGTGTTAAGTAATTGGCTGTGATTATCACTATGACTATGACAAAGAAGACAAAGAGCAGCGAGCAAGCACATGTGCGACAGTGTCCAGGTAATAAACCTCTGTAACGAGCAACAAACCCTGTGGAGAACCCGCTCACTGGTGCCAGTCTCCTCCGGCATTCTAACACTACACAATCAGTGCGTTGATGGTTCCGCGCCATTTTAACGTCAACAGTGTCATCAGGTCTACAGAGCTCCAGGAGGCGTCATAGAGAAGATCAACCCCAAGCTCCTAGAAGATTCCACTCGCACGAAACACAGAGAAAAACAGAGCAATTAGGAAAACATGAAGCACCATCATTACAGATTCTGACAGTTTTCGGAGGTGCAGGTGTGGTCAATTGCTCCACCAGACGGCCGGCGAACGAGTGTTGCGTGTCTTGCCCTCCTCAGATGTGCGCGCCGCCCGAGAGCAGGTGAACATCAGCTACCCCACCCTGCCCCTGCAGGACGTCCGGCCGGTGTCGCTCTACAGCCAGCAGTCCTCCTCCGCCTGCTCGCCCCCCGCAGGCGTC
>MU204340.1:6609-20807 GCA_017309775.1 Paedocypris sp. Pulau Singkep | reverse complement strand
AGAGAGAGAGAGAGAGAGAGAGAGAGAGAGAGAGAGAGAGAGAGAGAGAGAGAGAGAGAGAGAGAGTGTGAAAAAAGATAGAGAGATAGAGAAGGAAAGAACGCAACCAGCCAATCAGAGAGCCGCTGGCTGCTGCGTGACGTCACCGCGGCGACCAATCCGCTCGCGGAGCAGACCCTGATCTGTTGCTATATAAACGCACTGACAACACACAGGCGCGCGCGCCATCATGAAGGCTGTCAGCCCGCCGCGCTCCGCCAGGAAAGCCGCCTCGTGTGTGACGGACGCGGCGTGGAGCTGCTCGGACGACCCGCTCGGCCTCCAGCGCGACATGAACGACTGCTACAGCCGCCTGAAGGCGCTCGTGCCCGGCCTGCCGAGGAACCGCCGCGTCAGTAAGATGGAGATCCTGCAGCACGTCATCGACTACATCCTGGATCTGCAGCTCGCCCTGGAGAGCGCGTGCCCGCCCCAGGCAAGTGGGGAAGCGTGTCGCGGGCACGAGGCGCGTGCACGAGGCGCTGATCACGGCTTTGCTTTTGTCACTTGACAGAGAGACGGAGGCTCGGACCTGGACACCACCGCGGCCCGCTGAACGCGTGAGTGGAGCTTCCTCATCCCTTCATCGCTTCTTCTCATTTCATAAGAAAGAAGAGTGAGAGTGAAAGAGAGTGAGACTGACAGAAGAAATGAAGAGATAGAGTGAGATAGAGACAGAAGAGAGAGAAAGATAGAGAGAGACAGACTGACAGACAGAAGAAATGAAGAGATAGAGTGAGATAGAGACAGAAGAGAGAGAAAGATGGAGAGAGACAGACTGACAGACAGAAGAAATGAAGAGATAGAGAGTGAGAGAGACAGAAGAGGGAGAAAGAAAGAGAGAAAGATAGAGACTGGATAACAGACAAAAGAAATGAAAAGATAGAGAGAGTGAGAGACAGAAGGAGAAAGAAAGAGAGTGAAAGATGGAGAGAGACATTGACAGACAGAAGAAATTAATAGATAGAGTGAGAGACAGAATAGGGAGAAAGAGTGAGAGAGAAAGAGTACAAGATGGAGAGAGACTGACTGACAGAAGAAATGAAGAGATAGAGAGTGAGAGAGAGACAGAAGAGGAAGAAAGAAAGAGAGAGAGAGTGAGAGACTGACAGATAGGTAGATAGACAGGCAGACTGATAGAAAGACTAGAAAGGTGATGCCCGCCTTCTCCTGCACTCTTTCCTGTCTCACACACTTGTTCTGTCTTTCCCTGCTGTTTTCCTCATTCTCCTGCACTCTTTCCCGTCTCACACACTTGTTCTGTCTTTCCCTGCTGTTTTCCTCACACACCTTTACTCGCTGTCTGTCTGTCTGACTCGCTGTTTTTTTTCTCTCGTTATCAACACTAATATAAAAAAGGGTGATGAACCTATACGGTACAAAAAAATTGTAAAAGAATTGTACTAGCATATTTTTTTTCTTACATGTATTTTCCCAGCGCTGTGGAATAGCATCTGTCTCTGAGATCAGTCTGCGCTTCTCTGGAATGTCCATTTTCAGTGAAATTGTTATTTTGTTTTTAAAGAACCTTTCTCTCGCACTCGTTTCTGCACATTCTCATTCGTTTTCGAGCTTTCTGCTTTCCTCCGCTCATCCCTTGGATCCTGAGGGAGATCAGTTCAGCAATCGCTCAGACGGCTTGATTTATCCGCAAAAACTATCGTGGAGTCTTCACGCTACTCGCCGTGCTGTACTTCTTTCTGTTCTATCAACATGTGAAAGCCTGAAAATAGCATCACATTTCCACGTCAAAGTGGAAAGCGAAAAGAGTTTGTTCATCTGGAATGGACCAGTTCCTTTCCATTCATAATACACACTGTGAGACTAAACCAGTGTGTCTGATATGATCGGAAACTTAGAAACAATGTTTTAATGCATTTTTTTCCCTTAATCTTTTCCTTTTAGAGTTAAGCACTTTATTTGAACATTTTAATACGCGCTTATTTTCAAAAGTTGCACTGCTGTTATGTCATAGTTAGATAACATTGTAAATATATGCTCAGTTTGATGTTACAGAACAAAAACTTTTTGAATTGTACTGAATTAATTTGATTTGACAGTCAAGTATTGATTATAAGCAGGCTAACTAAAAAGAAATCTGTGTGTGTATATACTTTATACTTTTATGTGTGTGTGTGTGTGTGTGTGTGTGTATATAACATTTTATATATATATACACACACACACACTTCTGGACCTTCGCTTCCAAAAAATGAGGAACCGGACCTCTTCACATTTTATTTGAATAGCTCTATATCGTCCTCCCTTGCTAGTTTCTTCACACGTTTTCTTTATCGATCTCCTGCACTCGTTACTTTCTCTCTTGCAGGTGTTGCGGTCAAGGAGAAAGAGGCGGAGCCTGTCCGGACTGACCGTTTCCCTTCACGCGGACAGAAACCATCTCGCGTTCAACAGCTGCGACGTTGCTGTTCTTTCGTTCCGAGGGAAGAGTGGAGGAGTAAAGGAAAGCGCGTAACTGCACCATGTTCTCACCTTGTAAATACGTTGGTTTGACCAACAAAAGCTGTGGACTGTAAAAATGTACTTTTTTCTCTCTCTCTCTCTCTCTCTCTCTCTCTCTCTCTCTCTCTCTCTCTCTGCTGGCAAATGTGACGTTTATAATCTTACAGGAGTTTTATAATTCTAATGTAAATGGCACTTTTATACGTAATAAAACATGCCGAGTGCGTGCTGTGGTGTCGGTGACACTTTTATTTGCTTCTGCATCACAAACAGTTTCCATGACAACGGCTAATGCTAAAGCTAGTGGCATGCAGTGGCTACAGGCTAACTGGACACACACTGGTCACGTGACACGGCACGTCACTAAGCCACAACACAGGGCGTCGCAAGCGTTCACGCCCGTAAGACGTCACGATAAAGACGCTAGTAAAGCAGACGACGACTGGGATATACGTTTTTTTTTTTTACGTTAAAACTGGAAATGGCAAATTTGAAAATGCCCGATTATATGAATGTTTTTTTATATCGCAGTGAACATTTTTTGCTGCCAATGGCGAATAAATACAATACGTTTGTCATGATAAAGCTGCAATAATTGTGGACGTTAAATCTGAAAACGAGCTGTAAATTGAATATTTTTGAGAACTTTGTGGGAAGTTGCAAATGGCAAATTTGAATGCACACGATATAATTAGAATAACAGTGGAAAGTTTTCAAACATTGGTGTATTTGAAAATAGGCGATCATTTAAATATTTTCGATAATGTATCCGACAATGATGTTGATCATGGAAAATGTGGAAATTTTGACAGCTTTGCGATAGCGAAGCTGCACAATGGCGAACATTTCCAAAAACATTGCTGCCAAAATTGTAAACGTTAAATCTAAAAACGAGCGGTAATTCTAATATTTTTGTGAACTCTGTGGGAAGTTGACAAACATTAGTACATTTGAATGCGCACACTATAATAAATAATTTTTATAACACTGGAAAGTTGGTGTATTTGAAAATGGGCGATAATTTAAATATTTCCGATAACGCATCCGACAATGATGTTGATCATGGAAAATCTGGAAATTTTGACAGCTTTGCGAATCCAATGGCAATGGCAAAATTCTGAAAATGAACGGTAAATCGAATATTTTTGCGAACTTTGTGGGAAGTTGGCAAACAATGGCAAATTTCAATGCGTTGCTATAATAAATAGTATTCATAACGTTGGAAAGTTTTTTCGAATGTTGCTAAATTTAAAAACGGGTGACAATTTGAATATTTCTAATAACGCATCCGAAAATTTTGTTGATCGTGAAAAGTCTGGAAATTTTGATAGCATTGCGAATCCAGTGGCGAACATTTTCCAATCACGTTGCTGAAATTTAGTGGACGACGTCAACGACAAAAACGTGCGCCATTTCCAAACACCGAAAGCCCATCCACTAATCACACCCACACGAAGCCACAAAACGCACAACACAACAAACGTAACCCTCCCAAAGACCCCCCCCCGCCAACGCCAGGATGTGGGCGTGGCCTACAGGATGCTCTCCCGCTCCTCTCCGAAGGCGACGGCGTCGGAGGACACGGTCAGGATCTGTGGCGGCTCCCCCGGGTTCAAGCCCCTCTTCAGGTGCACCACACGCACGTTCTCGTTGTGGGTGGAGCTGGAGGCGGGCGCGGTGATGAGGTTGGCGCTGTTGTTGTTGAGGGTGGTGTTGCTGGGCGTGCGGTTGAGGTTGTAGCTCCTGGATGAGGGCCAGCTCTCCTCCGGGCTGCTGGCGAGGAGACTGCACTGGTCCTCGGAGCAGATGGACATGCGGGCCAGGGCGGGGTCCTGGAGGCTGTCGGGCGGGGCTGGCTTGTCCAGCTGGCTCAGCTCCGCCTCCTCGTCCTGCAGGGAGTGGTTGGGCGAGCTCTCGCTGGAGCGCACGCCCGAGTCGGAGGAGTCCTTCTTGTCCGAGAGGTAGTCCTTGACCTTGCTGACGGCGTCCTGGGCCTGGGGCTTCCTGCCGGGGGTCAGCAGCGGGGCGTGGTCGGACTCCTCCGATTCCTCGTCGTCGCTGGTCAGCTTCTGGTAGCGTGAGGCGCCGCCGCTCTTGCCCTGGAAGAGCCCCGCCTTCTCCCCGGGCGTGGCCTTGCGTCCCAGCAGAGACTTGGAGGAGCCGTGGTCCACCTTCTCGTCCTCCTCCGTGATGGGGTCCAGGGTGGCGGGGTCGGGCGGGGCGAAGTCGGATCCGTCCGGCGCAGACTTGCCGCGCTTGGATGCGGGTTTGCGCCCGTCCGCCTCGTCCTTCCTCTTGTCCTCTTGGTGCATGAACTGGCTGGCGAAGGGCGGGGGCGGCACGGGCTTGTCCGTCCCGGAGCCGATCTCCAGCTGCGACATGGAGGCGATGTAGTCCTCGTAGGCGTTGCGATACTCCGCCTGCTGCTTGTCCGTCAGCTTGCAGATCTCGTTGGACGACTCCTGCGAGTTGAGGCTGGACATGCTGGCCGTGCGGTGCGTCTGCGCCTGCAGGGGGCGACACGTGTCAGAGGACGCCGGAATTTAGCAAAACGGACGTTAAGTCTGAAAACGAGCGGTCAATCGAATATCTTTGCGATCTTTGTGGGAAGTTGACAATGGCAAATTTGAAAAGTTTGAACGTTTTCTCAACTCGTGTTTGAACATGCACGCTAATTTGAATATTTCCGATAACGCATTCAACAATATTGCCGATCATTGAAAAATCTGGAAATTTCGACAGCTTTGCGAATTCAATGGTAACGGCAAACATGAGCTGCACAATGTTGCTGCAAAAATTGTAGACGGACTTATAACGTTGGAAAGTATTGCGAACGTTGGTAAAATTGAAAACGGGCGATAATTTAAACATTTCTGACAACGCATCCAAAAATGTTACAATTTTGATAGCATCACAAATCCAGTGGCAATGGCGAACATTTTCCATTCACATAGCTGGAATTTAGTGGAAAATGTCAACGACAAAAGTGAGCGCCATGTCGACCATTGTCAACAATTCTTTTTCCGATAATTTGAACATTTCCAATAACGCATACGGAAATTTTGTTGATCGTGGTTGGTAAGTGATAGCATTGCGAATCAAGTGACAACGGCGAACAATTGGCGAACATTACCCGATACCGTTGCTGAAGTTTAGTGGACCACAACGACAAAAACGCGCGAGATTTCCGATAATTCCATTTCCAATAATTTGAATATTTCCGATAATAGGAATATTTCAAATAACGCATCCAAAAACGTAGTTGATCATGGAAAGTCGGGAAATTTTTGCAGAACACTTTCCGATAACGTTGCTGAAATTCAGTGGACGATGTCAACGACAAAAATCAGCGCCATGTCGACCATTTCGGTGCGAAGCCCTCACCATCCACGCGGGGTGGGCGTGTCTCGGCGCCTCCTCCAGACCCACGGTGCTCAGCTCCTCGAAGCTCAGGTTGAAGTTGTACATGGGCGAGGTTTTGGCCGCCGCCCCCTCCGCCGGCCCCGCCACGCTGCTGCCCTGCTCGCTGGGCGCTTCCTCGTGCAGGACCTGACTCTCCACGTGCCGGAGCTCCATCACCTGCGGGCCAGACGAAGAGCTGGTTTAGATCGACGCCAGGGGCGGGCAAACTTTATGATTTTGTGGGCCACATTGAGGTCTAACATTTGACAAAGGGGCCGGACTGGGCTTCCTGTCAATCAGATTCTCACCAGCCAATCAGAGTAAAGGCCTAAGTTCAAGGGGTAAAAAAACGAAACAAAAAAATCTGAAGCAAAAAAAACCGTTTCAAACCAAAACGTGACGATTGCAAGCGGCTCAAGCAGCTGTCAATCACATTCTCACCAGCCAATCAGAGTAAAGGCCTAGTGACAGAAGTTCAAGGGGTAAAAAACGAAACAAAAACAAAACTGAAGCAAAAAAAAACGTTTCAAACCAAAACGTGATGATTGCAAGCGGCTCAAGCAGCTGTCAATCACATTCTCACCAGCCAATCAGAGTAAAGGGCTAGTGACAGATGTTTAAGGGGTAAAAAACGAAACAAAAAAAATCTGAAGCAAAAAAAAAAAACCCGTTTCAAACCAAAACGTGAAGATTGCAAGCAAAAAAAACAAAAAAAACAAACAAACGTTTTTTAGAAATGTACGTTTGATATTTTTGTGACATATGATCCCATAGACTGACAGTGTAAAAATAAATGTAAAAAAAAATACTAGTACAATTCCTTTACGTACATTTTGTGTGTATGGTTACGCTTTTTAAAATGTGTTATATAAAAAAATAAAATAAACTTTTATAACGGAATAACTGGATTTACATTAAAAAAAATTTAAATTTATTTAAATTAAAAAAAAATCATTAAATTGTTGCAGGTTTGGTGGGCCGGATTAAAGCATTGTAAAGGGCCGCACGTAGTTTGGCGACCCCTGACCTGGAGCCGGGCAGAACTCACCGTGGTGCGGAACAGCTGCCAGTCGCCGAAGTTCATGCTCATCTCTTTCTTCAGCTCGTCGATGTTGCACTGCGAGAGCACGCGGCCGTTTATGTTCGCCTGAGGGAAGAAAAAACACCTTCACTTCTTCTGTCTCACTTTTCACAAACACAAAATAAAACGCGGGACAATTCGTCGTCCGGCGTCGTTTCGAAACGGGACGCGCTATTTCATTCTCAAATCATCCGGTTGCCGAACGTGTAACGGTCCTTTGAAGAAGCGTGAAAACCGGACGAGTTTAAAAAAAACCCCGTCTAATCTAATCTAGTGTATTCTTAGGTATTCTATTCAAATCAAATATATTCTAATCAAACATATTCTGTTTTATTGTAATCTATTATATTCTAATCTATTATAGTATAATATAATAGAATATATTCTATTTTAATGTACTCTATCATATTCTATTCTATTCTACTCTATTTGACTTGATTTTCCTCTCCTCCTACTCTTTACTTTACTTTACTTTAGTTGTTTGGCAAACTTACATTTAATTACTTACAATTACTTACTACTCTTACTCCACTCCACCAGGCGTCTCACCTTCTTGATGGAGGCGGTGCACTGTTCTATTGTGATGTCATCTGTTGTATTGAACTCTATTCTGCTCTATTGTATCTATCTGTTGTATTCTTCACCTTCTTGATGGTGGCGGTGTACTGGGCGATCATGCTCTGGTCCATGCCGTCGATCAGCCGGACGCGCTCGCAGACCAGGTCAGTGCTCATGGAGCCCAGCAGCAGTGATGGAGAGGCCGACACCACCGATGCGGACGCCTGGAACACACACACACACACACACACACATCAGTGACGGAGCAAAGCCTCACGCGTCCTCCTCCACCTTCACACTGTTCCACCAGATCTGACGGAACCCGGGAGAAGTGTGGAGAGAGAGAGAGAGAGAGAGAGAGAGAGAGAGAGAGAGAGAGAGAGAGAGAGAGAGAGAGAGAGAGAGAGAGAGAGAGAGAGAGCATCATCAAGCAGCCTCGCAGCGAAGAAAAGTGAAGGTGAAGAAGAAGCTTTTCAGAAGAAACGTGATCTACTGCTGAGAGTCTGAGGAGCCACACGTGTGGGAGGAGAAGATGCTCCACTGTCAGTGAGGAGCTCAGTGGACGTCTGTGATGAGCACTGCTTCTCTGTAGAGGCTACGACAAAACACGTTCATTTTTGATAGCTCCGCACAAAAGTGATAGAGAGAGACCGAAAAAGAGGGAGACAGAGAGAGAGAGAGAGAGAGAGAGAGAGAGAGAGAGAGAGACCGAAAAAGAGGGAGACAGAGAGAGAGAGAGAGAGAGAGAGAGAGAGAGAGGAACTAACAGAAAATAGGAAAAAGACAGACGGAACGAGAGACACAGACACACACACACACACACACACACACACACACACAAAGAAACAGAGAAAAAAGAGAGAAAGAGAGAGAGGGTGAGTGAGAAAGACAGACTGAAAAAGACAAAGAGAAAGAGACAAAATAAAAACAGAGACTGAAAGAGAAAAAAGACAGACAGAATGAGACACACAGAGAGAAACAAAAAGAGAGAGAAAGAAACAGAGAAAGAGTGAGTGAGAGAGAGAGAGACAGAAAGAGAGACAGACACACACACACACACACAGAAAAAAGAGACAGACTGAACAACAAAGAAAAGACAGACAGACGGACAGAATGAGACACACAAAAAAAATAAAAGAGAGAGCGAGAGAGAGATGAGGCAGGCAGACAGACAGAAAGAGACACAGAGAGAAAAAAATAGACAGACTGAAAAACAAAGAGAGAATAAAAAGAAAGACAGAGAGATAAAGAAAGAGACTGACACATAAACAGAGACAAAAAAAAGAGTAGTAAAAAAATAGAGACTAAAAAAAAAGAAAAGAGACAGAAAGAGAATAAAAGACACACACACACACACACACACACACACACACACACACAAAGGAACAGCGAAGAATAGAGCGAGAGAAATAAAAAGTGAGAGGAACAGAAAGAAAGAGTGAGAGAGAAAAAACTGGATCTTTTATCGGACCGAACGATTAGTAATTATCCAGTAATTAAGTGTATTTGCGCTTGTGATAAACAGGTCGTTGCCGTTAACCACAAGCTCTGACTCCTCCTCCCACACGTGGCGAGAACAGGTGCATGCTGGGAGATAGAGTTAGTGCGCTGGTGAGGGGCAGCATCAGCATCAGCATCAGCATCAGTACCTGCGGCTTTCTCAGAGACGAAGCTTTACCCTGCGTGAGGAGAGAGAGAGAGGAACAGGAAGAGAGTTTGTACAGGGGTCGCGACCTTCAGGACAGTCGCTGACGGACAAGTTCAGTGAAGATCTGATCGCAACATGGGCTCATGGGTTTGATTCCCGGGGAAACGGTTTCAACGTAATTATTATCGGATATCACTCGTTTTATTTGAGGAATAGAACAAAATTATATAAAATTTACTTTTAAAAAAAAAATGTAAACTAAAAAAAAAAATCACGAGAAAGTGTTTCTATGTAACCGTTATCTGAGGAATAGAAAAAAATTATATAAAATGTTTTTTTTTATTTTTATTTGAATGTATATAAAATGTATTGACATGTATTTAGATTTTTTTTATAAATACACTAAAATCACAAGAAAGCGTTTCCATTTAAGCATTATACGATCTGATTTTATCTGATGAAGAGAAAAAACACAAAAAAAAGTGTTTCAATGTAACCGCTATCTGACGTCACTCTGATAAACGTAGAAAAGTCAATTGCAGCAGATTAAACATGTTTCGTGCCGCTCATCGAATAGAAACGAAAATGAAATATATGAAATAAAATTAGTACTAAAATTCATTAAACTTTTTTTTTTTTTTTTAACTCATACGTTGATCATATCTTGAACTTTGTCTGCAAGAATCACTGTCAGAATGTGCGGCGCTAGTCCAGAAAAATCCCATTCTAACAGACTGTAAGAGAAGAAATGATAAAAAGACGTGCGGAATCAAACAATAACGTTATATTAACAAGATTATTCCAGATGTCATTATCATTTAATATACTGTAAGTCCGTTATTAAGGAAGTCCGATATATACTAGAGCTGCACGATTAATCGTTAAAAGATCGCGATCTGAATTCTACCCCTCGCAAAATAAAGAAGTAAAAAAATAAATAAATAAGTAACTACTCAATGTTAAACAACTCATTGCTAATCATAACTCAATCAAGTGACAATTACAGAAACTTGAGTTTGACACATGTGCTTTACAACATTACTTTTACATTACATTCTTTATCATTCCTTTTATTTCAATTTAAAGCACAGAGTAATACGTGTTATTAGCAGAGGTGTAAAGTACTTGAGAACACTTTAGGAATTTTTGTAAATTTTGTGAACATACAATGTGTACACATATGTAAAATACAAACGATTATACGTACGACGAACGTGTAAAGAAACTGAAAATAATTCTTTGGACATTGAAACACTGAGAATGGTATTTCTTGCTTGTATTTGTGATACTCATCAAGTACAAAGTACCCAAAAATACTCACAAGTAAAAATATATTTTAAGTGTGAAATAAAGTGTACTCGAGTACTTTACACATCTGGATTTTACATCGCTTTCAAGGTTAAATATTTAAAATGGAAAAAATATCCAGAATCATGACAACAACAAAAAAAATCGTGATTCTCGTTTTCTCCCGAATCGTGCAGCTCTACTATCTACTATCATCCGACCTCGTCTGGAACATCTGGAATACTGTGGAAGATGTGAGGATTGAGTCTGATAGGATGGGATCTTGAGGTAGACGAGTGAGTTAGAGAGTTCCAGATGGAATCAGATTTGTGGCAAAAATATCAAACGTAAATTTCGAAGAAACGAACAAAAATGCTTCACATTTACGTTTGGTTTTTTTATTTTTCGCTTCACATTTTCGTTTGAAACTTATTTTTCGCATCGAATTTTTCGTTCCATTTTTTTTTTCCATTTGGATTACTGGCCCAAGTTTTACGTGGCCCTTACTCTGATTGGCTGGTGAGAATGTGGAAAAAAAAAAAAAAAAAAAAAAAGGAAAAATCAGAAGCGGGGAAAAAAAGTTTCAAACGAAAAGGTGAAGATTGCGAAAAATAGAAAATCAAACGTGATTGCAACAAGAAAATAAAAAATAAAAACACGTAAATGTGTAGCATTTTTTGTTCATTTTTTTAGAAATGTACGTTTGATATTTTTGTGGCGAATCTGATAGCGTAGATCCTTGGCTATGGGGACGGTACTTACAGGTGCACTGCTAGAGTCCCTGGGCTGGCTGCTTTTAATGAGCGGGCGAGGATGAGGAGGAGGAGGAGCGTGAGCTGGGAGGAAGCTGCCCGCATAGAGACGTGGCAACTGGTAAAGATGTTGTGGGAAATACGGCTGAGAGACCAACGTGGAGATGAAAAAAAAAATCAGGGAGTGAAAACACAACAGAATGAAAAAACAATGAAACGCGGGCGACGTTCCGGGCTCAACACTGGTGCCGAACTAATGAGGAGCGTGACACGGCTAATAAAAATAAATCAATACGTGAGAGAAAAAAAAATCTGTTAAACGAGGGAAAAAAAATAAAAAGATTCATGCTGGTATCCAACTAAAGGTGAAAGTGAAACCGCTGTCTTTATTAATAAATATAAAGGAATAAATGAAGGGAAAAAATCATTTCAATGATAAAATGAAAATTCATGCTGGTACCAAACTAATGACAAAGGTGAAACTGCTGCCTTTATTAATAATTATAAATGAAGGAGAACAAAAATCATTTAAACAATAAAATAAAAAGATTCATGCTGGTACCAAACTAATGACAAAAGTGAAATTGCTGCCTTTATTAATGTTTTTTTTTGTATGCAGGTACAAACCTAATGATGAAAGTGAGACTGCTGCCTTTAATAATAAATATAAATGAATAAATTAAGAGGAAAAAAAATCATTAAAATAATAAAATAAAAAGATTCGTGCAGGTACAAACCTAATGATGAAAATGAAACCGGTGTATTTATTAATAATAATAAAGGAATGAAGGGAAAAAAATCATTTCAATAATAAAATATAATGGGGGGGGGGGTCATTTAAATAATAAAGTAAAAAAAATCATGCTGGTATCAAACTAAAGGTGAAAGTGAAACTGCTGTCTTTATTAATAATTATACATTACGAATGAGTAAAAATAAGCATTTCAACGAGGAAACCAAAGATTCATGCTGGTACCAAACTAATGATGAAGGTGAAACTGCTGCCTGTATTAATAATTATAAATGAATAAATGAAGGGAAAAAATCATTTCAATAATAAAATAAAAGAAGATTCATGCAGGTACAAACCTAATGATGAAAGTGAAACCGCTGTCTTTATGAATAATTATAAATGAATAAATGATGTGGAAAAAAATCATTTAAATAATAAAATAAAAAAATTCATACTGGTACCAAACTAATGATGGTACCAAACGAATGAAAGTGAAACCGCTGTCTTTATTCATTTTTACAGATTAATAAATGAAGGAAAAAAATAATTTATGTAGTAAAATAAAAAGATTCATGCAGGTACCAAACTAATGACGAAAGTGAAACCAATGAAATGAAAAAATGAGAAAAAAAAAAATCATTTAAATGAGGTAAACAAAATAAGAGATTCATGCAGGTACCAAACTAATGACAGAAGTCAAACCGCCGACTTTACTTAGAATAAACAAACAATTTCATCTTATGATGGGGGAAAAAAAATAGTAAAATCCTGTATTAAATATACTACACATGCGGGATTTATCCAAACACGTTCTAGAACACAACATCCAGTAATCGCTCAATAACGATGAACTACAACCTTTTCATAACGCGCTTAAGGTCGAACCCGGAACGTTCCGCTGAACTCAAACATGTGAGGTGAGAAATAAAAGCTCGTCTCCTTCCATCAGGGACGTGAACAACACCAAACCTACTGGACGCTGACCAGAGAAGACTGGGCGGACACGAGGAAGTGAACCGCTTTGATCAAGAAAGTGGATAGAAATGCACAAAGAACTTGGAATTTGTATTTGTAATTATCTGCGATTGATGGATTATCTGCTGTTGTCTTCAGAGAACAAATGGAAGGGAGAAAAAAAAATGGACCACGTCTTATTTATTTACAGAGATATTTCTGATATATTTCTCTATTTTTAAATATGAGGTAGTTCATGGAATGTTTTGTAGATTTGACAAAATCTTACATGTATTTATGTACAAGAGAGAACATGTAATGTTATATTATAACAAGATGGGTTTAGTAAAATCGTTCCTTAATTATATACAGTCCATAAAAATATTTTAAATATGCTTCACACTATTTATTTTTGATTAAAAACTCTAAAATATTTGATGGTAAAACACAGAAATACATTCAATGTCTTTTGAGTAAATAAAAAAAAAAAATGTGTCTTATGGATCTAAAAACAGGGCATTCCAAAAATATGTGTTTAACATGTACAATCACTCCACAGTTCTGGCCGAATGTTTTGTAGACGACAGTTAATCAAATTCCAATATGTTCCTAACGCTCTTGTGCTTCTTTGCACCGAAACAAAGGAAAGACGTGATTTTCTGGTGATTTACAGCAGAGAATGGTATAATGATAATGGTCCACTTGACCACGTGAAGAGCTCTTCCCGCATGTGTGTGCGTGTGTGTGTGTGTGTATACTTATACTGTCAATGTATATTTTGTTTTTATTGTGCTCTTGTTCTTGTGTAATATTTAAACCGCTTCATGTCTTCCATGTACTATATTTGAATGCATTGTTGTTATTTATATTGGTTTTTGTTGCATTTTGGTTCAGTTTGGACGAGAGCAATGAGTGTTAAATGAGTTGGGATGAGCCTGGAATGGAAGAGAAAAGCCAGACAGACTCGGGCAGGACGCTCAAAAGTCCAATACAGAAAATACGACGAAGCAAACCACTCTAAGACCAGTGTGTGTCCTGTGCCTTAAAACGCTGGCAGCGGACAGAAATTAGGAAGACACAGGAGTGACGCAGGTGTTTTTACTTACTGCAAGTTGTTCAAATAAAAAATAAATAATTATTTAATTTATACGTGTAGTAGTGAAATTATTCGGTAATCTGAGGTGAATAGTTTTTCCTGTTTGGGTGGGGGGTTGCTGGAGGGGGGGGGGCGCGAAATTTTCCTATGCGTTTAAAAGGGGGAGTGACCAGAACAGTTTGAGA
>MU204339.1:85858-90926 GCA_017309775.1 Paedocypris sp. Pulau Singkep | reverse complement strand
GAGAGAGAGAGAGAGAGAGAGAGAGAGAGAGAGAGAGAGAGAGAGAGAGAGAGAGAGTGTGTGTGTGTGTGTGTGAGTGTGTGAGAAAGAGAGAGAGGGATAGAGGAACGAGGGTCGTCCTGCGCCGCTCAGATCGAGAGCAGAACTCGTTTCACAGCTCATTTCATTTCATCACACTCGTTTCACAGCTTCACTTCCTCCGTGTCCCCGGCAACAACAACAGCTACATCCTGTCACGTGACCCACCCAGAGACACTAAACCACAGCGCAGAGAGAGAGAGAGTGTGTGTGTGTGTGTGTGTGTGTGTGAGATCATTGATCAGCTGACTGATCACATGTGAGTGAGCAGTGTAGACTCTGTGATTGGTCAGTGTGGTCTTGAGTCGAGAGCATCAGATGACCTCCGTGAACCTCAGGCCGAGGGCGATGACCTGCAGAAACAGCTGGACGCGGGTCATGTCTTTTCCAGATGTGGTCCACATGTGAAGCGCGGCCTCTGCTCAGAACAACCGTCTACTTCCTCTTCCAACGCAGAAGCGAAAGTCCTTCAGCAGGATCCACCTGACCTCACCTGACCCGTGACGTCACCTTCATTCAGTCAAAACACTCATCTGCACTCAACTTCAGACGGGAAAATCACGCCGTTTACTGCGTCAAAGAGCGACAACGGTCGTTTAAAACAACACAAACGCTGATCAATGTGGCAATACAAACGCGTCCGTGTGACTAACAGTTCCGCACGCACGCGCACTCTCTACCCGGTCACAAAGAGCGGGCGCGCGCACGCAGACGCGGTGATGATCAGCTGAAGGCGCCGTCAGTCAGAGCCGCACGCGCTGCGTCAACGGCGGGAACAGAAGCGCGGGCGCGGGAACTCAGTGAGGGGCAGAATCACGCAATATTCGCTGAGAAGCCGCGTGATTAAAGAGCCACAGACAGACAGAGAGAGACAGACAGACAGACAGAGACACACAGAGAGAGAGAGACGCCAAGTTCCTCCTCACCACAGCGATCGGCGTCCTGACCGCCTCAGACACGCTCTGCCGCAGCTCTGCCGCCGTCCCGGGTTTGCTCAGGCGCTTGGTGAATTTTCGGACCTCGGACATGTTTCTTCTTTTTCGCTTTATTTAGGCCGTAATTCCATTTTCCTCGGGCGGCGTGGCCGTGAACCTCCTGCGCGTCACAGATGTGCGGATGCTGGTGGGCGGGGCTTCCTGGACCAGCCTTGTCCCCGCCCACCGGCCGGTCGCGCGAGGAGACCGTTAAGTTGAGTTTTAAACACGAGACGCGCGTTTCATTACAATATTCACTTATAATGCTCGTTTAAATACGCGAATGCAAAACTGTAATGCGCTTTAGACAACATTTTTTTTTTTTTGCTTTAGACAACATTTAAGCACGTACACGGGTCGAAGTTACGTCACAAGTTCAGCTGTTAAATTCCTGCGGAGGGTAAAAAATAATGTTCTTAGCATGTGACGTGGACGTCTTGAGTCACTGATTGTTAAGATAAGACTGCGTTAGTTCTCATGTTTACTTGTAACTTGACTGACAAGAAGTAACTCCATATGTGGAGTGTGCGTGTTCTTTGTGTGCTTGCGTGTGTTTCCTCTGGGTGACCAGAATCTCCCAGTCCGCAAAAAGCAGAATTAGTCTGGGAAACTGTCCAGTGTGTGTGTGTGTGTGTGTGTGTGTGTGGACGTTTTGTGACAATAACACGCAAAATAATCAAACTACTGCAAATGGCATCATAAAGTTTTTATTGCTGAAATTATTACTTGTTGAATGTCTTTGAACACTTATCATGAAACACGAGGCTGTGACGTTTTTGCGGTACGTGACTTTGATTTCTTTCAAAAAAAAAATTAAATAATTGTGAGAAGTAGCAGTGAAAATAGTTTGAGGCTTCAAACATCAGATTGATAAGTTAAGAGGCGGGACCTTCTCAGTGCTGACACCTGGTGGTCATCAGATATATGATCTTATATACAGTTACATTACATGACTCCGCCCCGTGAGTGGTCAGCTGCACGTGGTCTTGCGGAGCCGCTGGACCTTCCGGCTCAGACTCGCTCTCCACGGCTTCACCAGACTCTTCATGTTGACCATCAGACGAGCCTTCCTCACGTCCACCTGACCGATGACCAGATACTCCAGCCCTGCAGACACACCCAGGCAAATAACAAACCTTCAGCTATAACAGACCCTTAGTTATAACGAACCTTCAGCTATAACAGACCCTTAGTTATAACAAACCTTCATCTATAACAGACCCTTAGTTATAACGAACCTTCAGCTATAACAGACCCTTAGTTATAACAAACCTTCATCTATAACAGACCCTCATCCATAACAGACTTTCAGCTACAGCAGACCCTTGGTTATAACAAACCTTCAGCTATAACAGACCCTCAGCTATAATGAACCTTCAGCTATAACGGACCCTCATCCATAACAGACCTTTAGCTATAACAAACCCTCATCAATAACAAACCTTCATCTATAACAAACCCTTATCCATAACAGACCTTCAGCTATAACGGACCCTCGGCTATAATGGATCTTCAGCTATAACTGGTCTTTGGCGATAACGAACCTTCAGCTATAACAGACCCTTGGCTATAACGGACCGTTGGCTATTAAGAACCCGTGACTACAAAGAACGGGGCAATTTTTCTGTAGTTGATTGTGAAACTACACAGTCCTCCACAATCTTCTGGATTCAGGAGTCATATCCTGCTATAACGGACCCTGGGCTATGATGAGTCGTGAGGCAGTGTGTGGTAGGGGAAGCTGAGGAGGTCAGTCACCAGGGTAAAGCACCGGGCAGGTGCAGCCGCGGGACGTCCAGGACTCGGGGTAAAGCGTGTGGTTTCCTGGGGAGATCCTGAGGCTGGAGTTTATCCACAGCACCTTCATCACCGTCACGTCCACCTCAGCGTGAGAGCCGCGGTCATGTGCTGCCCGGACCCTCGCCTTCACCGCTGCACACACACACACACACACACATCAAGATCCCACATGTCATCATTGTGTGAACGTGTGTGTGTGTGTGTGTGTTCCTACAAACCAAAAGCTTGTTTAATTTTGCAGAGAGCTTTGTAGTTTCCGAGCTCCTGCGGTTTGCACACACACTTGTCTGTCGAGGGAAGAAACACACGCTGATGAAGTCGAGAAGGAGACGATCTGCACGTCTGATACCTGGAGGACTGAGAGCGGAGAAAAGCTCCTCTGTGCCGAACACCAGGCTTCCTGACGAACCCAGAGCAGACCTGCACACAACCAGTAATAACACCACACACACACACACACAACATTAACAACCCTTTTCACAAGCTGACCAACCCTCCGCTCAGTCTCCATCACTTTCTCTAGTTGTGGGTGGAGTCGTGGCCACGCCCTCCTTCCTGTCACACTGACCTGCCGCCGCAGTCTCCGGTGCGCGGGTCGCAGTCGCCTGCGCAGTCACACGGCCTGCAGCCAGAGCCGCTGAAGCCCCAGTATCCCAGCATGCACCGCTCACAGCGAGGCCCGGCCACGCCCGCCGCACAGATGCAGGCTCCGGAGGCGGGGTCACAGCGCACGGAGCCCACGGGGTCACACCCACACGCTGGAACACACAAGCAGCCACGGGTTCACGCCTGTGATGTCACCAGGCCACGCCCACACACGGCGTACGCGCGCAGGAGTCCGGGGCCGTCGGGGGTCTCGCGGGGTCGCGGTAGAAGCCGCTCACGCAGCGCTGACAGTGTCGACCCGCCGTGTTGTCCCCACACACACACACGCCGCCGCTCCGCCCACCAGACTGATGCCACGCCCTCTCGTCAAAGACACAGCGCTCCGCGTGACCGTTACACCGACACTCTGCACACACACACACACGAGAGAGAGAAGAAAGAGCTACAGAAACAATGTTAGAGGAAAAAAACGTTATTTTAGAAAGAGTGTGTGTGTGTGTGAGAGAGTGTTTGTGTTGAGTCTGTGTGTTCTGTGTGTGTGTGTGCGTGTTGAGTCTGTGTGTGTGTATGTTTGTGTGTGTGTGTGTATGTCTGAAAGTTTGTGTTGTGTTCATGGGTTCTGTGTGTGTGTATGTGTGTGCGTGTTGAGTCTGTGTGTGTATGTTTGTGTGTGTCTCTGTTTCTGAAAGTTTGTGTTGTGTTGGTGAGTTCTCTGTGTGTGTGTGTGCGTGTGTGTGTGTGCTTGTGTTGGGTGTGTGTGTGTGTGTGTGTGTGTGTGTGTGTGTGTGTGTGTGTGTGTGTGCTTGTGTTGAGTCTGTGTGTGTGTGCGTGTGTGTACTCACTGACACAGGCGTGGGCGTGTCCAGTAATGGCGCTGGCCGGACGCCACGGTTGGTCATTAAACATCTCCAGACATCGTTCACAGTGACGTCCAGTCGTGTGATGCTGACACACACACTTTCCCTGCACCTGTGAGCACACACACACACACACACGACTGTTTTGAGTGTTTTTGACGCATAATTAGTTTTACTAACATAATGAAGCACACTGTATTAAACAAACATCTGGCATCTGCAGCGTCAGGATTCAGCTGCTGAAATGTGTGGAATGATCTGGGAGCGAGAAGAACTCACACACACACACACACACACACACACACACACTCCCTGCCAGAGAAAACATTCCTGCGGAGAAATGGAACGCCAGCAGACTGAACGCTGTTGTTTAGTCTGGACAACAGGATCAAAGTGACAAGTGACGTGTGTGTGTGTGTGTGTGTGTGTGTGTGTGTGTGTGTGTGTGTGTTGAATGGCTGAGATGCTGAATTTCTCCATTCATGAGGATGAACACACACTTCCAGTCTGAGACAGAGAGAGTTTCTGTAATCACACAGGAAAGGCTGATAACCATCCAAAATATCTCCCAGACAAGTGAGTGTGTCAGTGTGAGTGTGTCCGCCTGAGAGTGTAAGTGTGTCAGTGTAAGTGTGTCCGTGTGAGTGTGTCAGTGTAAGTGTGTCCGTGTGAGTATGTCCGTCTGAGTGTGTTAGTGTGTCAGTGTGAGTGTGTTAGTGTGTCAGTGTGAGTGTGTCAGTGTGCGTGCGTGAG
>MU204339.1:75858-80858 GCA_017309775.1 Paedocypris sp. Pulau Singkep | reverse complement strand
CTCTCGTCTGTCTGTCTCTGTCTCTTGTCTCTCTCTCTGTCTGTCTCTCTCTCAGTTCTCTCTCTTGTCTGTCTGTCTCTGTCTCTCTCTCTTGTCTCTGTCTCTTGTCTCTCTCTCTCTCTCTGTCTCTCTCTCGTCTGTCTGTCTCTGTCTCTCTAACTCTCTCTCTGTCTTTCTCTCTTTCTCTCTCATTCTCTCTTCTGTCTTTCTCTTCATTCTCTCTGTCTCTCTCTCGTCTGTCTGTCTCTCTCTTGTCTGTCTCTCTCTTGTCTCTGCATGTCTCTGTCTCTCTATCACTCTCTGTCTCTATCTCTCTCACACACACACACACACACACTTAGTGTAATATTTGACGGGCGTGAGGTCAGGGGAACGCGGTGTGAGCACAGTAGCTAATGTTTGACCGGTGCGGTCAGTGTGTTTATCTGGACGGGCCGTGACCTTCGCTCGCTCAGGCTCAGCATGGCGGACACACACACACACAGGCTCCTGGTGAAGAACGCGGAGCAGCTCGTGCTGGTGTGTCGCAGCGGAGAGAAGTTCCTCACCACCAGCGCCGCACAGAACCTGGCTGTGATTCACAACGGCAGCGTGGTGATCGGACAGTGAGTGTGTGTGTGTGTGTGTGTGAGAGAGAGAGTGTAAGTGTGTGTGAGAGAGAGCGTAAGTGTGTGTGTGAGAGAGAGAGTGAGAGAGAGCGTGAGATTGTGTGTGTGTGTGAGAGAGAGAGTGCGAGAGTGTGTTTGACAGAGAGAAAGTGTGTTTGAGGGAGAGTGTGTGTGATAGACAGTGCAAGTGTGTGTGTGAGGAAAAAGTGCGAGAGTGTGTGAGAGAGTGAGTGTAAATGTGTGAGAGAGAGTGTGTGAGAGAGAGTGAGTGTAAGTGTGTGAGAGCGTGTGAGTGTGAGAGAGAGAAAGAGTGTGTGTGTGTGTGTGTGTCCTGTCCTGGAGCCGTTCAGCTGGAGCTCAGTGTCTGGTCAGTACACATAACCCGAGAACGACAAAGTGTGTGTGTGTGTGGCGCAGTGACGGACTCATCGAGGCTGTGGGACCGGCGGACGTCATCGAGTCATCATTCGCTGGAGCTGCGTTTGAGACAGTGCTGGACGCGTCTGGCATGTGTGTGATGCCCGGTGTGTGAAGAGCAGACACAACCACACACACACACACACACACACACACACACTCACTCACTCACCACCACGTGTTCCCGCAGGCCTGGTGGACGCACACACACACCCCGTGTGGGCCGGAGACAGAGTGCACGAGTTCACCATGAAGGTCACACACACACACACACACTCACACACGCACACACTCTCACTCACACACACACTCGCACACACACACTCTCTCTCATTCACCAACTAGACGACATCATCTGCGGAGAATGCTGAAACCCTGGGCTCAGTGTGTGTGTGTGTGTGTGTGTGCAGCTGGCCGGAGCCTCTTACATGGAGGTGCATGAGGCAGGAGGCGGGATCCACTTCACGGTGGCACACACGCGGGCGGCGGGTGAGCGGGCGCTGCTGGAGGCTCTGAGGGGGCGTCTGGGGCGGATGCTGCGGGGCGGCACCACGCTGGTGGAGTGTAAGAGCGGATACGGCCTGGAGCTGGAGGCGGAGCTGAAGATGCTGAGGGTCATCCACGCCGCCCGGAACACGCTGCCCATCGGCATCTCCGTGACGTACTGTGGCGCACACGCCGTCCCCGCGTGAGTACCGTTACCTAGGTTACTCAGACTGAACACGCTTTAATGAGCTTCAGTGGTGCAAAACTAACTTCTGGAATCAGAAAAATCAAATCTGTAGCAGAGTAATAGTCCTAAACTCTTTTCTAATAATCAAATAAATGAATGGATTCATTATTAATATGAAATAGTTTTCTAACTATCAGCTCTTCCGTTATAAAATCCAGCTTCAACAATATATATATATATATATATATATATATATATATATATATATATATATATATATAATAACAACAACAACAACAACAACTGTAATATCTATCTATTAGTGAGAAAAATTAGTGGGCGGTAGTCTAGTCATATAAAAAGTTTTTATACGACAGATAATTTAATAATAAAGAACGTTTCGATGTATTAGCTCATTTTCGTTACATTGGCATTACGTTGTTTATTCATATATTAACTATAATGTTTCAGCAGTGGCGGTTCTAGGCGTGGGCGAACGGGGCATTTTTTTCATGTCACGTGGGGGGGGGGGCACGAGCGCGTCCGCTAAGCTAGTTTCTATTATATATTGGCGGCGGCCCTGTTTGAGTTTACTGAAGGAGTCGTGCATAGAAAATGTTAGAGAAGTGGAGAACAGAGGTGGAGAAGCGGCGCACACGGAAACTCACGTTTCTCAAATCTCGACGCCGGCGGCCGCACTAAACTGAGTCTGCGGCGCGGCCGAGGGGATAATCTGTTGACTCGAATCTTTAAAGCTATCGGGTACACAATTTAGAAAAAAGAGACATAGAGAAAACGAGTAAAATGTAAATGTATGCAACAGCATTCTCTGTGTCCCTGTCATCAATAAAGGACTTTAAATACAGTGTAAATATACGGTGAAGAAATGTATCCGTGTAACATTGTACTAATATATTTTTTAAGTGAGTGAGATTATTTTCAAAATACATACATCCAATATATGGGACATTTTTAAACATGTTCTTAACATATTTTAGAAATTAATTGTTTGTCTTTATGCAGTATTGTAAATTTAAATTTAATCATTTAATAATGAGTGTGTTGTTACATTTAGAATTATTATTCTATGTTTTTTTTTTTTTTTTTTAGAATAGAATGAGTGTGTAATACTGATTTTAAATTATCTCTCTCTCTAAGCCCCGCCCTCCTTTCAGACAGTTACAAAGACCAATCAAACTAACAATGACATCGTGTATTACCCAATCAGAAGTAGAAAAGGTGATGTCTTCAATAAAAGCATGTGAGATGATAAGAATGAGATGCTGCTATAAATAATGATAAAAAAAAAAGCCGACAATGACAAAAGCCGTCCGGTGCTGTTTCAAAACGAGACGCGCAATTCCATACACAAATCATTTAAAGCACGTTTGGCGAACGTGTAACAGTCCTTTTAAGAAGCGTGAAAACCGGACATTTCCGGACACGAGGTAAAAAGAGGACGCTTGGTCACCTGTGTAATACCTTACTAGTGATGATGCACTTCACAAAACACGTCGAATAGCGCGGGCACGCGCAAATACATTAAGCAAAGTGACCGCTAGGGGGAGATGGAGAGTAGAAGGTGCTGTACTCACCAGTAATGAACTAAAATAGTAAATATTTCAAGTGAATGTTCCGTGATGTTGGTCTTTATGATTGATGCTTTATTGACACACATTTACTCACACAGGGGCAAGTCGATGGAGGAAGCCACGCGAGACGTGGTGGAGCAGCAGCTTCCCGCCATCACAGCGCTGACGTCATCCGGAGAGCTGCACGTGGACAACATCGACGTCTTCTGCGAGAAGGGCGTGTTCGACCTGAGCTCCACCCGCACGATCCTGCAGGCGGGAAAAGACGCGGGTCTCAACATCAACTTCCACGGAGACGAGCTGCATCCCATGAACGCAGCACGAGTGAGTGTAGACACCTGTCTGTCTGTCTGTCTGTCTATCAACACACCTGTCTGTCCGTCTCCCCCTCAGCTGGGGGCGGAGCTGGGCGCGGCAGCCATCAGTCATCTAGAGGAGGTGACGGACGAGGGCATCGCTGCCATGGCGGAGGCTGGAACTGCTGCGGTGCTGCTGCCCACCACGGCCTACATCCTGAGGTGACCACGCCCACACCCCACGGCCCCAGGCCACGCCCCTCTGTCTGTCTGTCTGTCTGTCTGCAGGCTTCCTCCGCCCCGCGCCAGAGACATGCTGGACCGCGGAGTCATCGTGGCGCTGGGCAGCGACTTCAACCCCAACGCCTACTGCTGCTCGATGGTGAGAGGGCCGCGGGGGGCGGAGCCGGCAGAGCGCTGAGGTCATGTGATGCGTTCCAGCCGCTGGTGATGCACCTGGCGTGTGTGCTGATGAGGATGAGTGTGAGCGAGGCTCTGGTGGCCAGCACCATCAACGCCGCCCACGCCCTGCGCCGCTCACACACCCACGGCTCGCTGGAGCGCGGCAAACAGGGCGACCTGCTGGTCATCGCCGCGCCCCGGTCAGACGCCCGCCTCGCCCAGCGACCCCGCCCCGCCCCGCCCCGCCTGACCTCTCTCTCCTCCCGCAGGTGGGAGCATCTGATCTATCAGCTGGGCGGACACCAGGAGCTGGTCAGATGGGTGATCGTGCGGGGACGGGTGGTGCACGACAACAGCAGCGTCTCACCGCCCTAGTCACCAGCAGGTTCACCAGCACCACCCTCAGACACGCCCGTCTACACAGCAGCGCCAAGCTCAAGAAATAACTAAAAACTAAGCGATACCCTGTAAAAAAAACATTTATAGAAAACATTGCTCTGTAAACAACAAACACAGCAATACACCCTGAATAAAACAAAAGCAACACTTTGTAGACAAAGTAAAAGCAACAATGATAAAATAACAAAGCGATACTCTGCAAATAAACAAAAAGCTACACTGAAAAAGTAGCAAACAAAGGAATACCCTGTAAATAAACAAAAAGCATCGCTCTGTAAATAAACAAAAAAACAACGCTCTGTAAATAAACAAAAAAGCATCGCTCTGTAAATAAACAAAAAAACAACGCTGTGTAAATAAACAAAAAAACACCGCTCTGTAAATAAACAAAAACAACGCTCTGTAAATAAACAAAAAAACAACGCTCTGTAAATAAACAAAAAAACAACGCTCTGTAAATAAACAAAAAAACAACGCTCTGTAAATAAACAAAAAAACAACGCTCTGTAAATAAACAAAAAAACAACGCTCTGTAAATAAACAAAAAAACAACGCTCTGTAAATAAACAAAAAAACAACGCTCTGTAAATTAACAAAAACAACGCTCTGTAAA
>MU204339.1:16144-33644 GCA_017309775.1 Paedocypris sp. Pulau Singkep | reverse complement strand
TACAGAGTCGCTCACTCCGCTCTCTCTCTCTCTCTCACACACACACACACACACACACACACACACACACACACACACACACCACTGTGCAGTACAGAAGACTTGAGGTTGGTCACAAGCATAAACTTGAAAGATCTCGGAGGTTTTATTGGGAGGCTAATGAGTCACACAGCTACGCGGCGATGGCGTCTGATCAGCAGAACATCAGCGAGACACTCACCTGGATCTGGACACACTCAACGCTACACAGAGAACACGTGTGAGGAAAGATTCGAGGCGTGGCGGCCGAGTAATCGCTCATCATGGTGGGCGTCAGGAGAGTCGGCGGCCTCTTGGCGGCGGCGGCGGCGGCGATGATGCTGACGGGGGGCGGAGCAAACGCCATCCACTTGTCGCTCTGACCTCGGGAGTCGACGTCCAGCGTCCGCAGGGGCAGCGCCAGCTCGGGTGGCGTCTGCAGCACCGGCCTCAGATCCAGCGCCGCGGCCTTCTGCAGCTTGACGGCGGGTGGCGCGGGAGACGGCGGCGGGCGCTTGGCGAAGGCGGGTGGCACGGCGGCGTCCCTGCAGAATCCCGCGGCGTCCTCGGCGAACCCTTCCGCGCGCTCCTCCGCGTATCCAAACTTACTGGCGTGTCCGTAATCGATGACTTTGCTGTGTCTCTGGTCGGACGCGGCCTTGGCCTTGCGCATGCGGATGTCCCGCAGGATGAAGGGCAGGTTGTCGGGCGTCAGCTGGTCGTCTGGGTAGTGGCTCAGCAGCTCCAGGTCTTGACCCGACAGGCCGAAGCTGGCCAGGATGCTGCTGGCGCTCTCTGAGGTGTAGCGCGATGGCCGCTGGTCCGACACGCCGTAGCCTCCCGAGGAGAGTGCCAGCGAGGGGGCGGAGCCACGATCCACGCCCGCAAACAGAGCGCCGGGGGCTTCGCGCACGGGCCAGTCCGCAGCGTCAGAGCGGGGCGGGGCAGAAAAGGCTCGCGGGTCGTCCTTCCTGGCTCTGGGGTCGCTCTTCTGCAGCATCTGAGAGAGCAGACGCACCTCACGCGCGCCGCGGATGTTCCGGTCGATGGCGGCGTCCAGGTCCTGCTGGTGCTGCTGGCCCAGAGCGAACGCCGGGCCGCCCATCACACCCGCGAGAGAGGCAGACTCCGCCCTCGGCTGCGGCGGCGGCAGGAAGGGGACCAGCGGTCTCTGCGTGCTGGGGAAGGGCCCGCCGCGTGGACCGTACAGCGGGTGCGACATGGCAGTGATCAGTCAGTGGGTGATGGGCGGAGCTCGAGAGCACAAGGCTCCACCCACGCGCGGCTTTCTGAGCAACAGCTGAAAGTCAGTGGAAACAGACACGAGGTTACTGGCGCTTTCCTCAGATCCTCGGTCAGTCACACAGAATTAAACAGTCTAGATTAAACTAACTGGTGAGAGAGTCACAGGACGACGCAAGCGGCCAGCGCTGCACTTCCTTTAGGTCGCATCTGTAATGTAAAAGAAACCATTAACGTTGCAACATCCTCGACAGCATTGACCCGTAGAATCATATAGAGCGCTACCTCCACTCACACCCACCTAGCGTCGTCAAGAACACACGCTCTCCGTTTACGGAATCATTTCACTATACGACAGGCCAAACGTTGTGGCGACAAGAATGTTGAGAGGGTTTTTTCTCACCACTCACCTTCTGAGTGAAACATGCAGTGTCAAACTGTTCATTTATTCTTTATAAACGTCAAATAACCAAAACAAAAAGAACACTCGTACAGAAGTACCACGGTTACAGAGATCTCTGGTGAAAGGGCGACACCCGGTGGCGGAGACAGACGGCGCATGCAGCCTTTAGATAACCAGGGACCGTTCCTGTCGGTCTGAGAAAATAAGCTCCAACTTTTAAGACAATAAAATAAAATGAAAATAAAGTGCAAGTGCAACCAACAACGCGAACACTACAGAGAGAAAAGGTTCAGGACAGTGTTTGCTCCGCTTCATCATGTTTACACACTGAAGTACAACCCGAGTGAGACGCTCGGCTAACCCCTGCTGATGTCACAGTTATCGCCAGGTTCAAGATGGTGGACGGAACATGGTTTTTTTTACCCTTATTACAATATTTTAACATCTTAAAAACATTCTGCCAGAACTTAGGAACGCTGAAAAGGTTCATCAGATTTACATTCAAAATGCGGCCCATTTTACGAAACTGCTGTAGGCACAATTCATTTCGTATAAGGTACCAGTGTATATGAGCGAGTGCGGCCACTAGGGGCAGTGTCGAGAGTGACACACAGACCCGGAGCAGTGGGCAGCTGAGCTGAGGCGTACACCATTTAAAATTAGAACCTGCAACTGATCCAGCCGACCACCACATGAGTGCTGTAGTAAGAAACATGACACAGTGTGGAATATCATTACAGTTGTCGTCTTCTTCATAATTAAGCGACATTGTCAGTTGTTTAGTGTAATGATGCATTTCGTTACTTTTGGTTACTACATTACTTATTTTCAGTAGAACTTCATTGTACAGGAGACAATAAAAGCTTTAAATCTAAAGGCGTGTTTTAATATAACACTTGGCGTCCTCGTGTAATATGAATGCACAATTCAACACAATGTCTTTTCTGATGAATTATATACCGTATATCACACAGATCAGCGCTCAGATGAGCGAGATAATCGGATACACTAGTAGTCTACGCTTTTGTTATGCTGTGTGTGTGTGTGTGTGTGTGTGTGTACACTAGTAGTCTACGCTTTTGTTATGCTGTGTGTGTGTGTGTGTGTGTGTACACTAGTAGTCTACGCTTTTGTTATGCTGTGTGTGTGTGTGTGTGTGTGTGTGTGTGTGTGTTTATGAATCAGAAAACACATGAAGACGTTGGCGAGCGTGTACGTGAACTACCGGAAGTGGAACTCGGGCTCGCGCACAACAAGCTACCGAGTGCGCCTGAACTTCCCCGTGAAATACCGAATAATGTTATTAACTAAATGTTTTCTCGTCTCTGCACCATCCGCGTCTGCCGTTATTAATCAGCGGGACACGCGAGGACACACGCGGGGAAGACGCGAGCGCAGCACACTTAGACGAGGCCTTTATAACGCGGGCGTTACAGAAACAGTAAAGTAAAGCACTCTCCAGAGAAACAGTAAAGTAAAGCACTCTCCACAGAAACAGTAAAGTAAAGCACTCTCCACAGAAACAGTAAAGCGAGACACTCTCCACAGAAACAGCCGCTCAGGCCTCGGCCTCCCCGGCATCATCAGCGGCCTGTTTCCCGGAGGATCGCGCTCACAGACGCGGATCGCCGCAGCTCGCGCTCGGACAGACAGACAGACATACCTAGAGTTTCTTCTGGACAAATCTTACAGAATCCGTGCGAGGAACGCGATGCTTCTCTGGCCCGAGCAGACGAGTGTCGAGTCGACTGTCGAGCCACCGATCAGGACGTTTAATCGAACGCAGAGGAGTGGGCGGGGACAAAAAGGTTGCGCAGCAGCCGCTGCATCTTGCGCTATATTTCCATTTCGTGTCCGAAAAACGGCGCCGTTCAGCAGACAGACAGTGTGTGAGGCGTGGATACACAACACACACACACACACACACACACACACACACACACACACACACACACACTCTCTCTCTCTCTCTCTCTCTCTCTCTCTCTCTCTCACACACACACACACACACACACACACTCTCTCTCACACACACACACACACACATTCTCTCTCTCTCTCTCTCTCTCTCTCTCTCTCTCTCTCTCTCTCTCTCTCTCACACACACACACACACACACATCGGCCACACCTGGGCATAATGTTTCATGTGAGTTAAACAGATGTGTGTTGATTTGACTAGAGTTGATTTTTCACTTTCTTTAGACGTGTGTGTGTGTGTGTGTGTGTGTGTGTGTGTTATGTGTGTGTAGGTAGACAAACATTAGACAGACTGTCACACTATATACGTAAGTGAAAACAATTAAGAGGAAAGCACAAAGACAGTCATTTATAACCTAAATGCACACACTGGTAGTACAGTATTTGTTAGAATGTGTGAAAGCTTTTACAGTGAAAAAAAACAATACACACAGATCAGATCAGAAACACATGTAGTAAATGTGGCGATCTAGCTTGCTCTTCTGGCCATAGCTCATGGTCTGAACAACGATGGACAATCGACATTTATTTTTTTCTCTTTTAACTGACTTTTTTCTCCCTAATTTTTGAACACATTTAAATAATGGACATTTTACTTTTCTAAAGACTATTTTTCCCCTAATTCGCATAGCGACTTCGCGTTGGTCTCAAACTAAGAAAAGCGCTATATAAATAATCTTGAACTTGAACTAGTAAACAAACACACACACACACACACACTCACACGTCTTACAGACTCGTTTCTTTACAGTTCGATCGTGCGGCTGATTCGGGACGTTGCTGTGGTTCGGCAGACGCAGAGGACTCACCTCTGAGGGGAACACCAGACGGACGCGTGATGAAGAGCCCTCGCTCCAGTAAAAGAGTCACGCAAGACACAGAGTAGAAGACCGAGAAGAAGAGATCTGAGGGGAGATGTGGCCAATCAGAGCAGCCGGTTCAGTCACCCGCGCCGTGATTGGCTGAGAGAGGAATGTGTCCCACACAGCATCAGTGTCCACTCCAGATGTTCCTCCTGACCTCAGGCGCGCACACACACACGCTTGCCTCGGGACAGGTAGAGGTACGGCTGCACCACGCCGCTGGGCAGCAGCATCCACCAGCCCACGCCCAGCAGGAGACAGTACAGCTGGTACGCAAAGTCCTCCCGCATCAGGATCACCACCGTCACCGCGCCGTAGCCCGTCAGGAAGGCCAGCAGGATGATGCTGATGGAGGCGAAGGCCTTCTTCTTCTGCTGGTACGCTCGCTCCTGCTCTCGCTCGCCCGGCCCGGGCTTCTTCAGCACCCACAGGATCCTGAGGGAGCAGGAGGTGCACACGGCGATCACGCAGACGTACAGCCCCATGAAGAGGAGGATGGGCATCCTGGGGTAGGAGCTGACCAGATACCAGCCGGAGGACAGGGTGGCCAGCCACACCACGCCCACCACCGACAGCTTGAGGGTGCGGCTCCGGCCCAGGTGGAGGCGGTAGAGCAGCGGGTGCACCACGGCCAGGTAGCGCTCCACGCAGAAGAAGGTCTGCAGCAGCGGCCGGCCCAGCAGGAAGGTGCTGCACATGTAGCTGGAGGCCAGGATCACCGGCTTGTCGGCCAGCAGGGAGCCGGCCAAGAAGCCCAGGAGAGACACGTCGCTGACCATCTCCATGACCGAGTGATTCAGCGTCACAAAGTCCGAGGAGGACGAGCTCTTCCTCACCTTCCACAGGATCCAGCAGTTGAGCGGGAACAGCAGCAGCGTCCGGAACACCACGATGGACGCCACCAACAGGTTGCCCGGAGAAGAGTCCATGCACTCAAAGTACACCCTGACCGAGAGCTGCGTGGTGTTGTTCACCCACATCTACACAGACAGGTACAGAGCAATGAAGACAGACAGGAGAGAGAGTAATAAAGACTGACAGACAGACAGACAGACAGACAGACAGGAGAGAGTAATAAAGACAGACAGACAGACAGACAGACAGAAGAGAGTAATAAAGACAGACAGACAGACAGGAGAGAGTAATAAAGACAGACAGACAGGAGAGAGTAATAAAGACAGACAGACAGGAGAGAGAGAGTAATAAAGACAGACATGTGGGACTAAATGGTGAAGATTAAATGATGAGTGATCGACATTATACTCACACTAGACCTTCACACGAGGAACACGGTGACGAATGATTTGTGTGCGCACGAGTGTGTGTGTGTGTGTGTGTGTGCGCGTGAGACAGATGCTCCTCCCTCTTCTCAATCTCAGCCACAGGTGCAGGAGACGATGATATGAAACACAAGAGGATGTAAATACAGACACACCTGCGGCGCTTTATTCACACTAGACTAGTAGAACCTTCCCCATCATTCACATGGTCAGCTCACTCCAGCTCTCCAGGTCACACGTTCTCTCTGGTGTAATAAACAGCTGGACAGTGGGAGGGTCTACCTGCGGGGGGCGTGGTCAGAGCGGTGGGCTTTGGTCAGGTAGAGGTAGGCTCCGCCTCCAAAGGGTCTACCTGCGAGGGGCATGGTCAGAGCGGTGGGTTTTGGTCAGGTAGAGGTAGGCTCCGCCTCCAGAGGGTCTACCTGCGGGGGGCGGGGTCAGAGCGGTGGGCTTTGGTCAGGTAGAGGTAGGCTCCGCCTCCAGAGGGTCTACCTGCGAGGGGCATGGTCAGAGCGGTGGGTTTTGGTCAGGTAGAGGTAGGGCTGGACGGCGCTGCTCGGCAGGAGGCTCCACCAGCCCAGCCCCATGAACACGCAGTAGTCGCGGTAGGAGAAGTGTCCGCGCAGCAGGATCACACAGGTCAGCGTGCCGTAGCCCAGCAGGAACGTGCCCAGGATGACCGTCACGGCCCGGAACGCCCTTCTCCCCCGCCGGTGCGCCCGCAGAGGGCCGCGCCTCCTCAGGACCCACAGGATGCCGGCGGAGCAGCCCGCGCACACCAGCAGCGCCGCCACGTACACCTCCAGCGAGATCCACAGGGGCATCTTAGGGTAGGAGCAGGTGATGCCGCCGCCCACCGCCAGGATCAGCGCCCACACCAGCGCCACGGCGGGCAGCTTGAGGCGGGCGCTGCGGCTGTAGGCGCGGTAGAGCAGCGGGTGCACCACGGCCAGATAGCGCTCCACGCAGAACACGCTCTGGAACAGCGGCCGGCCCACCACGTAGGCGCTGGACAGGTAGATGGACAGCAGCACCAGCGGCTCGGCCTCCACACACACCCCCAGGACGAAGAGCGCCAGCGCCGCCGAGGTCACCAGCTCCGACACAGACTGGTTCATCAGCACGAAGTCCCGGGAGGAGAAGCGGGCGTGTCTCAGCTGCAGCCGCAGCATCCAGACGGTGAGGGGCGGCCACAGCAGCGCGTTCAGCAGCAGGTTGGTGATGGTCAGCAGGTTCCCCGGGGAAGAGTCCATGCACTCGTACACCTGCGGCTCGGAGGAGTTCTGCTGCTTCATCTCACACACACACACACAGAGAACACTCGCTCTGTTTGATGAAGGTTTGGTTCTGCACACACACACACACACACACACACACACACATTTGACTGTGCAGGACTCATAACTCATTCTGATCATGTTGTGTGATTGGTTTGTGGTTTCTAATCTCTCGTATCAAACGACAGATGCAAATCCCGGAGAGGCTGGAGGGATTGTGTGCAGATGTTGATGTGGTCAGATGAAGATTGACCGGCTGATATTGAAGTGATGCTGCTGCTGAATCACGGCCGCCGCACGTGTCTCTTCTTTCTTTTTTCCTAGCCACTGTCGCGATCTAGCTTGCTCTTCTGCTCATGAACAACAACAGCCATATTTTTTCCTTTTTAACTGACTCTTTTTCCACCCAAATTTTTAAAACTCATATAAAGAATTGACATTTCTCTTTTTAAAGACTTTTTTTCACATAGCGTCTTTGTGTTGGTCTCGGACTAAGAAAAGCGCTTTATAAATGGACATGAACTTTTTCAGAAACACTGAAAATAAGCCCCAGTGCCGCTGGAGACACGTGTGTCTGTGTGTGTTTGTGTGTGTGCGCTTTTTAGTCTTACACACGACGCGTTTCCAAACAGAAAGACAGATTCCGGCTGCCATGTTCATCAGGCATTTCATGTGTGAAACAAGTGCCTTTTTATATTTATATTCTGTATTTTTTTATACTTTATATTTATATATTTTGATTTTGTTTTGTTTATTTTTCCTTTACATTTCTTTATTATTGTGTTTATTGTATTGCATGCTGGTCTTTATTTTTTTTTTTTTTTTATTGCTGCTAGACTCGGGGAGATACCGAAACTAATTCCGTTGTACAACATACAATGACAATAAAAGCCTCTTACTTAGTTTTACTCTTATCTAGCGCCATCTAGCGGCCAAACCGAGAGCCGCGCCCGGAAACTGACCCGCCTCCTCGCTTGACGCTTGTGGGTTTCACCCGTTATTTAATACAGACCGTTATAAATGAAGAGACGCAAATAAACATAACTCTGCTTTAATGCGATGAACGGGTATTTTTAATGTGTGTTTTAAAAGGCATTGTGGGGAATGTTTTCAATCAACGTATGCTCTGTTTTTTGGTATTTATTTTTAGACACAAAACAGCTCTCGCGGGCCACATATAATGACATGGCGGGCCACATCTGGCCCCCGGGCCTTGAGTTTGACACGTGTCTAGACCAGTGATTCTCAACCATTGGGCCGCGGCCCATAATTGGGCCGCGAGCGCCACCTAGAGGGCCGCGAGAATATTTTTTTCACCGCGATCGCGGGCCGCGAAGTCCGCGGAACAACAATGAGCTCCCCACCACTAGATGGCGCTGAGGTGTCAACACGCTCCAATAATGCCATCGGTAGCTGCAGACTTTTGACTGAAGGTGGAGGACGTTCTTAAAACGAACAAATGAAGATAAAAGTTACGACTTCAATTCGTTTATATTAATGGCAAAAATATCAAACGTTAGCTTAAACAGCTTGACATCTTCGTTTTTCGCTTGCAATTTTTTAATTTTTTTTCAGAAAATTAAGGAAAAATTTGAAAGGAAAGAAAATAAAGCTTTCTACTAAAAAGGGAAGATAGCAAGTGAAGAAAATGTAAAAAGGAAACGAAAATAAAGCCAAAAAATCTTAACATTTGTCTTGTAATAGACAATAAATGTTGTTACTTTTTCCTACTAGCTTAGAATTAAGTGTGAACGATTACTCTGTCTTAATTTAGTGTAAATATCGTCAAAATTAGTCCTATTTTCTTGAAATAAGCATTTTTTAATAGAAATTATGTTTGACACAGAAATGTCTGAAACAAGAACTGTAAAGTGAAATTTTAACCCGATTGGCAGATCATTTTATTTGATTTAAGTTTTGTTTCCTCATTTTGTTTTTTTTTCATGTAGATTTTTTGCATTTTGGTTTTGTCTGCCACTGTAGACACATTTTAATTATGTAACCTGATTTTTTATTTAAATGTATTTTTATTACTACTGAATTTAAATTTAATTTATTTACATTTCATGTGTTTTTTTTTAAGTATACATATATATTTTAGATTAGTAATAGTAATAGTCTAGACGACTCTTTTCCACACAAACGTTCATCAGGCGTCTGTGTGAATCGTCGCCATCTAGCGGCCAAACTGAGAGTCGCGCCCGGAAACTGACCCGCGTCCTCGCTTGACACTTGTGGTTTCACACGTGTTTTTTTACAGACCGTTTAAAACGCGCCAGTGCAAATAAACATAGCTCTGCTTTAATGCGACAACGTGTATGTTTTTAATGTACATATGTTTTACTTCGTTCATGGAACATTTACTCTGCTGTTTGCCAGAACAAATGCACACACATGTTTTTTACTTTATTGATGACGGGATCATACAAAGAGGTAAACAAATAGCGAAACCGCAATGGGGCAAAAACCGTGTACATGAGATGTAAACAACTTTAAACCTATTACAGAATTCGACAGTTGTTAAGGCTTTTGAGTTGCTCGAACCTGATAGTGAAATACAGTGCGAAGTCCATTAGAAAAAAAGAGGGAAGAAAGATACATGTGTATGGAATTTTGCAAATAAAATAATCAGATTAATAACAAAATATATTTTTTTTTAAATGTTTGTCGAATTAAGAAAAAGAAATAAAACATCAGAGTGAAATCAATCTTAACGCAGGTGGGGAGGCGCGCGCGCACACACACACACGCGCGCGCCGCTGGTGAAGAGGGCGTCCGTGACGTCACTGTTTCCGGAAGTGATCAAAGGTTGACGGCGTGATCAGAATCAGATCTATTGCAGCTTCTGTGGTGACAGATGGAGGTTTGTAGCGGCTCGGAGGCTTTTTCTGCTTTGACAAAATTCAACAGTGTCGTTTGTCGATCGACACCGGCAGCAGACGCGCACGAAACTGCTGAACGCGGCGCACGCGTGTGTGGACGAGGCGCTGGAGGGTGTGACGCGGGCGAGCGGAGGCATGACGCGGCTGCGGGGTCACAGGGTCGTGCTGACGTCACACCTGGAGCAGCTCAGGGGCAGAGTAGCGGTCCTGTCGGGGGGAGGGGCCGGACACGAGCCCGCCCACGCTGGTGAGTGTGTGTGTGCGCGTGTGTGTGTGAGTCTCTCCTCTCTGTCCTCAGGCTATGTGGGGTGTGTGTGTGTGTGTCATCACTTGCGGGGTCTCCTCTCTGTTCTCAGGCTATGTGGGGTGTGTGTGTGTGTGTGTCATCACTTGCGGGGTCTCCTCTCTGTCCTCAGGCTATGTGGGGTGTGTGTGTGTGTGTCATCACTTGCGGGGTCTCCTCTCTGTTCTCAGGCTATGTGTAGTGTGCGTATGTGTGTGTCATCACTTGTGGGGTCTCCTCTCTGTTCTCAGGCTATGTGGGGTGTGGCATGCTGTCGGGGGCGGTGTGTGGGGCGGTGTTTGCGTCTCCTCCTCCAGGAAGCGTGCTGGCCGCTGTGATGACCGTGTGGGCGTCCGGAGCGTCTGGAGTTCTGCTGGTGGTGAAGAACTACACGGGCGACCGGCTGAACTTCGGCATCGCTGTGGAGCGGGCGCGGTCTCAGGGCGTGCGGGTGGAGATGCTGGTGGTGGCAGACGACTGCGCCTTCACTCAGCCCAGCAAGGCCGGACGCCGAGGCCTGTGCGGGACCGTCTTCGTTCACAAGGTGAAGGGCGGGGCAGGGCGTGGCTGCAGGGCGTGTGTGACGCGTGTGTGTGTAGCTGGCGGGGGCGATGGCGGAGGAGGGGCGGTCCCTGGAGGAGATGGTGTCTCTGCTGAGGGCGGCTCTGACCCGCATCGGTGAGAAGCTCCGCCCCTGACCCCTGTGACCCCTGTGACACGCCCCTCTGCTGCAGGAACGCTGGGCGTGGCTCTGTCTCCCTGCAGCGTCCCGGGCTCCGCCCCTTCGTTCACGCTGCCGCCGGGTCAGATGGAGCTGGGCCTGGGTGAGGCGGGGCGGGGCGGGGCGGGGCGGGGCGTGGCGGGCGAGGGGTTAATGCTGTGTGTTTGACAGGGATCCACGGTGAGCCGGGCGTCAGGAGGAGCGCGGTGAGGGATTAATGACTCATCCATCTCTTCCTTACCTTTTATATTCCTGCGTTTATGGCCCGCTCTTATCGAGAAAAACAAATCAATCAATCATCAAACTCACACCGAGTGTTAGAAGAACAAAGCCAGAAGCGAATGAACAGTAATGATGACAAAGCACAACTGGAATCAAAATACACAATCAGGAGAGAAATAGTGAAATTTAGAAAGAATCGCACGAGTCCAAACACAAATGAGCAAATCTGACGAAAACATAAATAAACATGCAGAAATTGTTTTCAGAAAGTTCAGAGTTTTTAGAAACTGATGTGATTGAATAATTCAGTGTTGAAAATCATCGTGTGTGAGAAGAATGCGCTTCCCTCAGGTGCTTTCTGCCGATGAAGTGGTGGAGATGATCATAAGTCACATGACGGACCCCCTCAACCAATCACATCTGCCGCTGGAAGCAGGTGCTGGTCAGTGAGGGCGTGGCCCAGGTGTTGGCGCTTCATTTGGGCTTCACTCTCCCTCAGGTGACCGTCTGGTTCTGTGTGTCAATAACCTGGGAGCGCTGTCCTGTCTGGAGATGAATGTGGTGACCAGGGCTGCTCTACACTGCCTGGGTGTGTGTGTGTGTGTGTGTGAGTGTGTGTGTGTGTGTGTGTGTGTGTGTGTGTGTGAGTGTGTGTGTGTGTGTGTGTGTGTGTGTGTGTGTGTGTGTGTGTGTGTGAACTAGTCAAAGCTCAAACACACAAGGACTGGAGCATCAGAAGAATGTGTGTGTGTGTGTGTCAGGCGAGCGGCGTGTGCGTGTGCTCAGGGTCATGTCGGGGTCGTTCATGACATCACTGGAGATGGCGGGCGTGTCCCTGTCTCTGATGAAGGTGGATGAGGAGATGCTGCGACTCTTCGGTGAGTCTGATCTGATCTGGAGCCACGCCCCCTGCGCTTCCTCTCTACACGCGCTGTGTGTGTGTGTGTGTGTGTGTCAGACGCGCGGACCGGGGCCCCGGCCTGGCCCAACCTCAGCGGGGCGGAGCTTAGCGAGACGACCCTGAGCGTGGAACCAGCAGGGGGAGGAGTCACGGCAGAGGAACACGCCCACGATGAAGGTGCCGCTGCTGCCGCGGGCCTCGTCCAGCCAGACGCGTGACGCTTGTGTCATGTGACCTTAGGCTCCGCCTCCCCCACGGTGCGGCGGGTGCTGGAGGGGGTGTGTCTGGAGCTGCTGCGGCGGCGGGAGGAGCTGGACGCTCTGGACCGCGCGGGCGGAGACGGCGACTGCGGGAGCACACACGCCCTGGCGGCTGAGGGTACGAGCGAGCGGGTGAGTGGGCGTGGCCCCGGTCCTGACGCCTCCGTCTGGTGTGTCGCAGCCGTCCTGCAGTGGCTCCGCAGCGGCCCTGTCCCCGCCCACCCCGCCCAGCTGCTGACCGACCTCGCCCTGCTGGTCCAGGAGCGGATGGGCGGGTCATCAGGGGCGCTGTACTGTCTGTTCCTGTCGGCCGCCGCCCCTCACCTCAGACGGGACAGCGGGGGGGCGGCCTGGGCTGAAGCGATGCATGCTGGGACGGAGGCCATGAAGAGGTGTGTGTGTGTGAGAGAGAGAGAGTGTGTGTGTGTGTGTGTGAGAGAGAGTGAGTGTGTGTGTGTGTGTGTGAGAGAGAGAGAGAGAAAGAGAGAGAGTGTGTGTGAGCGAGAGAGAGACTCTGTGTGTGTGTTTGTGTGTGTGTGAGTGTGTAAGTGTGCTGACCAGTGCGTGTGTGTGTTCGGCAGGTATGGTGGTGCGGAGCCCGGGGACCGGACCATGGTGAGTATGTCCTGCTGTTTACCGCTCACACGCTGAAAGTAAGCCCTAGTGAAGCTGTGTGTGTGTGTGTGTGCAGCTGGACGCTCTGTGCCCGGCCGTGGAGGAGCTGAGGAAACTGGCCACCGCGCCCCCTGGTGCTCACATGCCCGTGCTGCAAGCAGCCGCTGAGGTTTGCCCCCGCGCCACGCCCTCCTTGACCTGACTTGACCTGGCTTGACCTTGACCGCTCTGCTGGACGCTCTTCACACAGGAGGCGGAGCGAGGAGCGGAGTCCACCCGCGGCCTGACGGCGAGGGCGGGGCGTGCCAGTTACGTGGGGGCGGAGCACCAGACGCAGCCGGACCCCGGGGCCGTGGCAGTGGCGGCGATGCTGAGGGCCGCAGTCGATGCTCTACAGGCGCGCTGACCACGCCCACGCCTACTGCTGTGCCCTGATTGGCTGCTGTTTTGAATCACGTTAACAAATTAACATCTAATTATCCGTTTTTCACTTCATTTTTTCAGAATGTAACGCTTGAACAGAAATCAAAGCGTGTGTAACGAGCAACAACATCCCAGAATGTGTCGTTTAGAAAAGCAGTGTTAATGTGATGAAGCTTTGCTATCGTTTACAATCAAGTTTACGGTGAATGAAGGGAAAAGCCTTTCACTGCGGTCAGCAGCTGGATGACCTGTGACCCGGACTGTGCCAGACACGCCCCCAACCCCACTGCCCACTGCTCCGGGTGTGTGTGTGTGTGTGTGAGGCTGACCACTGGTCTAGTGTAACGCTACTTCAATGACAAAGATATGACAAATACCGACTAATACATTTTGTTGAAACGTTTCAAAAATTGCAGAAAAACGATTTGAATACTATTTAATCAACCTGATTGTGTTTTTTGTAAGTGTTTGACGTGAAGGCTGTAGCGCTGTGTTAAATAAAGACTTTGATCGTTATTGCCTGTGTGGAAGTTGTGCAGATGAAAGACGCGTCGTCAGCGGAACAAACTCGTGCGCGCGCCGCTTCCTGTCAGAGTCTCGTGCACGCGCGCGGCCGCTCGCTCAGGTGAAGCGTCGCTTCTCGGACGATCCTCGGCTTTTCTCTACAGGTAAACGCGCAGAAATGAGCGATAAAGGCCGCGTTATCAGCTCCGCTCCAACGGAGTCATTATATCTTAAAGACCGACTCGATCTGACACTTACTTTCATCTATTTCCGCGCGCGTGCTGCTTCGCGTCAGTTAGCGCGCGCACTGGAGCGGGAACTAATTGGTAGTTGTTCATGTTTTATTGTAGTTATAATTTATAGTATATAATTCAAACAGACTCGTGGTGTCGTGGATTAGTTCCGGAGGAAATACATTATTTTCTTTTCTGAAGTGGAAGTGATGAGGGAAACCCTAATCTGGGCATGCGCGGTGCGTGTGTGTGTGTGTGTGTGTGTGTGTGTGTGCAGTGATGATGATAATAATAATAATTCTCCGCAGATGGAGTTTGCCTGCAGTCACGTGGTCTGTAACTGGGCGACAGACGAAGTTTCCGCTCCAGGTTTTATTTTTTTCTCTTTGTTACAATAGTTTTCAAAAGTGTGTGTGTGTGTGTGTGTGTGTGTGTGTGTGTAAACGTGATTGTGTTTGCAGGCCGTGGTTTATCCAGAGTTCCATCCGTCTCCGACCATCCGTATGATAACCGCCTGGCCTTCACCCCGCAGCCGAGTGAGTGAGAGTGCGTGTGTGTGTGTGTGTGATCACAATTGTGATTAACGAGTCTGTTACAGCGATGGGATTTCTGGCTCCTCCTCCTGTGCCGCCACGGACACACCCCTCCTCAAGCTCCACCCCTCCTCCATTACCCCCGAGAGCTGAGAGCGAGCGCACAGGCTCAGAAGCTCCTTCGCTCAGGGCGTGTGTCAGTGAGGCGGTGCCACCCAGAGCCAACATCAACGTGGTCTCGCTGAAGGTGGGCAGCCTGGCGGACATCAGCAAAGGTAACGCCGGAGCTCTTCACCTTCAGCGCCGGACACACCCACACTCAAGCTCCTCCTCCCTCAGCCAGCGCCGTGCACTGCAGCCAGAAGCCGGTGCATTGTGGGAAATGCAGTGCCGTCATGTCGTCTGTGAGCAGCTCCAGGACGCAGCAGAACATCACAGTGAGTGTGAAGCAGCTCAGCATCTCGCCGCGTCCTGTCGCTGGAGTGTGTGTGTGTGTGTGTGTGTGTGTGTCCCTCAGACGTGGAGCTGTGAGTTCTGTGGCCAGGAGAACGTCTTCACCATCAGCGACCTGAAGCGAGGAGGCTTCGCTGTTCGCACTCCTCCAGGCCGTGACATCATCTACCGCGAGGAGGAGCAGGGGGCGGAGTACGAGAACCTGGACGACATGCTCATCGTGCTCTGCGTGGACACTTCTGGAAGCATGAGCGTCACGTCAGAGGTGTTGGTCTGGTTCCTCTGGCCGAGTCGAGTGGATCTGTCGCACTGCAGTCTTCATATCGTTGACGAAATGTTTTCAGATAGAGACGAGATTTTTCAATAGTGTCTCCTCCGGCTGGATTCGTTTTACATTCAATGCAACATTAGAGTTAAACGATCTGTAGCCGCGTGTGAAGCAACAATCACCAGCAGAAGCACAACACACCTGAAGCGCCATCTGCTGATCACACTGCTGTATTTTTCACCGTGCAACCGTTTGTTACTTAGAAACGTGATGCCATTATCATTTATTTTATTTCACTGTATTTATTTTCCTCTTTGGTGAGGTTTCATTTATGAGAACACATATATTTGGATTGAAAGAAAAGTTTGTAAAAAAATAAGTTCAAGGAAAAGAAATGTTTTTTCAAATAAGTAAGATCTTTGTATATATTCTATATGTTCATAGTTAACTACATATTCAGATTACACATAGCAACATTAGTAAACATTTAGAATATATAGCACCTATATTTATCTTGACTAAATCTATACTGTAATTTGACTAAAAAAATGTGACTAAAACAAAAAAAAAGACGAAAATGACAAAAAAGACTTTGACTAAAACTAAATTAAAAATCATTGCCAAAATGAACCCTGTCGCCCAGGTGGTGCAGATCCTGGAGCAAGACACGGACCCCCACACGGACACTTAAAGCTCTGAGTGTGTGTGTGTGTGTGTGTGTGTGTGTGTGAGTGTGAGTGAGAGTGAGTGTGTTACAGTCATGATGACGTGTGATGTGTCTGTGCTTCTGCTCTTCCTCTCAGATCTCAGCAGGGAACAGCACCAGATCAGCCACGTACGTGTCACGCCTGCAGGTGCGAGCGGCGCCGTGTGTGTTAGTCTGCAGTGTAGTGCACATGCGCGTAGTTAGTCTAATGTGTGTGTGTGTGTTCAGGAGGTTCAGGAAGCTCTTCAGATGGTGATGACGTCCCTGATGAAGACCGCAGCTCACAGACGCGTCGCTCTCGTCACGTTCAATAACGAGGTGAAGTGAAAACAACACCTGACACGCCTGAGAGAGAGAGAGAGACAGAGAGAGAGAGAGAGACAGGTTGACTAAGACGTGTGTGTGTGTGTGTGTGTGTGTGTGTGTGTGTGTGTGTGTGTGTGGTCAGGTGACCGTGTACGGGGACGGCACGGCGGCTCCTCTGACTCTGAGAGACTGTGCGCTGCTGGACTACGACTTCCTGAGGAAACAGGGTGAAGAATACGACACACCCCACTGCATCACCGAGGCCGCGCAGCCACTCACACGCAAGATCAAAGAGTGAGAGAGTGTGTATGTGAGTGTGTGTGTCTGTGTGTGTGTGAGAGAGAGTGTGTGTGTGTGTGTGTGTGTGTGTGTGTGAAAGATTGTTATCTTTCTTGGAGGCTTCATCAGAATAGTGTAAGTCAGTCAGGTGTCTCCTCATGGCCGAGGCGGTGCAGGTCTCTGTCGAGGGCAGTTCCTCAGAAGCTGGATCCAGGAGTAATGCATGAGCCCACACGGCGTTAGAGGTTTAACACGTGTTTATTGTGCCGTTCAGTGCATCACTCAATCACAGTCAGGAAATGCAGATCTTTTCTACCGTAAATGACGTCATACTGTATATCACGTGACTATCGGCAGGATGCGAGACTTGTCACAGGACGGAAGCACGAGGACTCATATGAGAACATAGACAGGCGTTGACATGGTGATAGGAAGATGACACGTAACAGGTCTCAACATGAGGAGAATCAGAATAACATTATTAAACACTAATTATGAGTTATTATTGCATAAATATTATCTTTGGTCAATTACAAATAGAATCCAAGTTCTGAGTTCCAGTTCTGAGTTATTTTAAGAAGCTTTTCACAGGTTTCACAGGGGGAGTTGTGGTACAGTGGTAGAAGACTTGGACTGGTGTCCAAAAGGTCGCCGGTTCGAATCCCCCCTACGACTAGTTCTACAACTAAGTGTCCTTGGGCAAGACACTGAACCCCACATGCCCCCCGGGCGCCCCACTGTGTGGCTGCCCACTGCTCCGAGTTCGTGTCTGATCGGATGGGTTAAATGCAGAGAAAAAATGTCCCCACTGAGGGACTAATAAAGGTTCAATTATTATTATTATTATTA
>MU204338.1:593590-610213 GCA_017309775.1 Paedocypris sp. Pulau Singkep | reverse complement strand
CTTTTCCCTAAGAGGGGCAATAGAGTCAAGGGTACTTGACAAAGTTAGATTTAAGGCTGCAGTCAAATTCTCAAGCTCTTCTGTTCTTTCAGGGGTATAAATTGTAAGATCAGGAAGACGTTTAATAAAATTATCTTTTGTGCTGGAATTAATGAGTCTACAAGAGCGATATTGCGGTGAGATCACAGCTGGGATGTCTGTATTTATTAAGCAGGAAACGAGTGGTCAGAAATGCAGTCACTCACCGAAACAATATCTACATCATGAACTACAACGCCGTATGAAAGAATCAAATGTAATGTATGGTTAAACTTATGAGTGGTGGTCTAGACTTATGGTCGAGGTGCACACCCACCTCAATCCCCACCCCGTCAATAATCACAGGCCGATGGTCAGGCTTTCTGCAAAAGTCAATGATCATTTCCTTCGTCTTTGATGTATTCAGCATGAGACTGTCGTCCTTGCTCCAGGCGGTGAAACTGCTGATAAGCCCCCTGTATTCCCTCTCGTCTCCTCCATTTACACCCGCCACAATTTCACTTTTAAAAATGAACATTAATAGCCTCAGCCCTTCCCTCACCCTCCATACAACTTGCATTCTTGTCCTCATTTTACAGTTATTGTGTTACCACAATCTTACCTGAGGCTGACGAGTGTTTTCAGACGCAGATGAAGTGGACAGTGTAGTCGGCTGCTGAGAGCTCATGGCGTACAAGTAGTACCTTTATTGGTACGAGATTGACAAAGTTATAGTGTTCGGTGTCAATCTTGTGAACGCACACGCTTCGCTTTTAAAAAATTGCGGCGAAGGCGAGCCCTATTCTCGCCATTCGCTTCCAGGTTATGGAGCTGTCATAAATTCTCACCAGCCAATCAGAGTAAGGGCCGCCACCACGTGAATCTTGGGACAAAACTCCAAACGCAAAAAAAAGCGAACGAAAAACCTGAAGCGAAAAAAAAACTTTTTAAAAGAAAAATAAAAAAACAAACGTAAATGTGAAGCATTTTAGTTCGTTTCTTCGAAATTTACGTTTGATATTAGATATTTTTAGAATTTGAAATTTTATTAATCAGTTTTGCAATTGCTATTTCTAAGATATTATTGCAATATTGCAATATTTATATGATATTATGCAATTTTGTGCGCTTTGAGACAATTAAAACTGAAAAGCGCCTCACAAATGCTCAGAACTTGAACTTAATATTTTTGACACTAATCTCACACAGCAACAAGTATAATAACTAGTTTGACCCAGCAATCTCCTTTTAAGCACAAGGCTAAGTTATTGCAGGTGTCGCTGAAACTGATGAGCTGCCCAGTACGAAGAACAGTCCTGTTTTCTGGGGTTTAACATAAACTGTACAGAATTTCCTGTACAGTATTACCCTGACTTAAGAATGTCTCCGCTAACAAAAGTATCAGATTATGAAGGTGTTGTCGAGAAAATATCGTCTCTCGTTACAAATTGCTGCAGATTTCCTGCTGCAGTCACTGTTTCCAAGAAACATATCTGCATTTAGAAGAAGAATTTTGAGGGAAGGATTGGTTTCAGTGAGAAAACTCAGTGAGAAATCATCCTTTGGTTTGGTCTTGTGATTTACGGACTTTGTGAATTTTGTTTTGTATCTGTAAAGTTTGCAAAGTAATTGTTCATTTGTAACGAACTTTTTTCTTATAACCCTAACAAATCACAAGTGTGTAATAAAAATACACAATAACTGAAAATGTTTTTTATATACAGTAAACGTTTGAAATTCTTCCTTTTCCAGCAACGTTGGTTCTTTCCGCCACCTGGTGGATATTATATGAAGCGCACACGTTAAAAAAATTCCCGAAATTGTTCTTGCAGGAATGAGAAGATTTGCAGGATTCCACGTGAAAAATGACGCATTTTTAATAGCCAGATCTGTAACACGTTTATAAATTTATTACTTTGTATGTTTATATAAAAGTTTTTCATTTGATTTTACTGTAGAAGCTTCTAATTAATCATCTGAATCCAAGACTAATTAGAAGCTCTACCGCGTAATTTCTCCAGAATTTTCCCTGTCAAGTAAAATCTTAAATTTGTTACTCGTGTCCCGCGCTCTAGTCCTTCTGACGAGGTTAGTTTGCTGTGCTAGTTAGCCGCGCTACCCTGAAATTAGCCGCACCATAACCGTCCTGACGACGTTTGAGTTAATATCATAAATGAACAATATCCCTGTTTAAATTGGTGAGCTACTGAGATTATAGTTCTTAAGCCATGTCTGGTACAGTGATACGAACTTGTTGAGTACGAAGTGAAGTTGAACACTCTTATCAATGCAATCTTTCGGGTCTTCGTTCCTTATGTCTCGAAACATCAGCTGTAAGAGCAGTAAAATATTGATTAGAAGAGGAATACAGTGCTAAAGTAGTTCGGGAAGATTTTTTTTTCTTTCTTTATTTTCTTTTTTTTTTATTCAACATACAAACAAACGTATACAAAATATGGCAGGTTCGATTAGCACCTTTTTTTTTTTTTTCTTTCGAAAAGGAGCATATGAAGATAGTAAAACAAATAACATGCCGGGGGAATAAACCACTGACCAATCTATCTAAAACATGGGGAAGATCACACATGATATCATAAATCTGTTTGGGTTTGGGTGAATCAACCAAATTAAGTGATTTCAGGTATAAATTAAACTCATTTTTAAAAAAGATAAAGTTGTGGGGACATTTCTGTAATTTGTGTCTATGTATGAAGAACTTAGCCAAACATAACAGCGGTATTAATACATAAATTGTCAATTTTGTTGTACAACGTTAGAAAAAACAATATTTCGTCTTTAGAGAAGAAGCACATAATTGATGGCCGTTTATATTTTACCCTTTTGTATACAACCAACCAGAAAGTTTGTACTGCGTTACACCGGAAAAATACATGGTCAGTATCCTCAATAGCATTTTGGCAAAAGGAACAGGTGTTGTCTTCAATGTTAAACCGTAACCTAAGTAATTAATTGGAAGGAAGTTTCATAAATTTGGTTCTTAATTTAGTATATGTTTCTGTCAAATGTATTCAATATATCATTTTTATTTTGTCGCTCGGGAAACATCGTTTCAATGAACTATTTTCTGATCAAAAAATTGTCACACATTTTGTCCTAAATAGAAATTTCTTCAATTGCTAACGAGGCCAACTGTGGTTTTATGAATGTGTCATTATGTTCCTTGTGAGCAATATAAATTCTCTAAGAAGAGCATTACGTACTTTTAAGAATTCTGAGATGGGAGGATCGAAGCAGTATTTTGAACAGAATTGGTCATAATCTAACAAATTACCTTCTGCATCCATCAGATCAGTCACTGACCATATATTTCTCCCAAACCATTCAGCACAAAATAAGGATTTGTTGCGATGCAGTAAGTATTGCACTTAAGTACTGTTTTTCCAAATGACATTTGAGTGTGGTGGGAAATAATGTACATACAGTATTTTCCAATACAGTAAAATTTACTGTAGTTGTTAAAAATGTGTACATAAAATTTGTGGAACTCAGTAACCAGTAGGGAGTATATTAACATCATCACACAAAGTTATTAGTGAGCAAACATTTTAAGCTGCCCATTTTGTTAAAAATGTAATTTGAGTTGCTAAACCAGAAGGATTGGTTGTGTTTGATCCACAATTTTAACCAGTTTATCTTTAATGTACCATTAAGGCAGTCAAAATCAATAACTTTCATAAAATCTAAAAATTTCTTTGATCATGTAGGCTTTTTTTCATGTAATGAGGCTTATTTCTCCAAATAAAGGTCAAAGGTTGATGGATTTTATTACATTGTTTGGTATGGCATTAGAGTAAGACGGGTAGATACATCTTGATAAACATTTCATCTTTGTTAGATAAATTTGACCTAGGAGTGATATATCTCTTTGACGCCACAAGTTTAACTTTGTGTTGCATTCATCAAGTTTTTGCCGACATTCATTGATTGACTTAGTTTTTGGTCTTTGTTGATGCTCAATATGAATTGGCAATTTTTTTTAATGATGTGTTCCGGAAGCTGCTTTAGAGAAGAGTTTTGTTTTATCAATAGCTGTTGTAATTTGATGCTTATTTTTCAAAAACAGTGTTGTGTCATCCGCTAGCTGGTTAATGATATCTGTGCTCAAGGCATTTAAGATTTGGATGTCATTACAATTTTCAATATGAATGGCCAACATTTCAGTGGCTAATAGTACAGGTATGCCGAAATAGGATATCTTTGAGGGATTCCTACATCAATTTTAAAACTTGAGGTGGTGCCATTTAGAAGAATGACGAAACTATTAATATTCTGATACAGAATTTTTGGATTTCTAAATTTAGTGGCAAAACCTAAATTTTCCAGTACTGATTCTATAAACGGATGCTCCACCGATATGAATGCCTTGTAGAAGTCTAGGAAGAGAATGAAATCATTGTCTTCTATAAGGTTACTCGATAATATTCATGATTAGTCCTATATTGTTGTGGATTGAGCGGTCCTTCAAAAAACCAGATTGTGTTTCCACAACACGCCCTGAGAAACCCGTATGGAGACGAGAGGCAAAGACGTACGTTAATAATTTGTAGTCTGAATTCCTCAAGGTGACAGGTCTTCTGTTTTCTATAAGTCTGGGATCTCTATTAGGTTTTGGGATGGAAATAACAACCCCGTGTCTCATTGTAGTTTGGAGTGCGCGGGTCTCAAAAATGTCCAGAGAAAATCAGGATATAGTAAGATTCTGATATGCTCTCATAAGATATGCTCATCTTAAATATATAATAATATTATTACACCATGGTCTGTCAGTGGAGCCGCAGTAATGCTACATTTAACCTCATGGTATAATAGGTGATTTGCAATTAACCAATGGTCAATACTTGATTTCAAGCTATAACTGGAGTTGAACCATGTAAACTGTATTATACCTGGATGAAGGTGTCTCCATGCGTCTGTAAGGCTTTGCTCATTACAGAAATTGTTAAACGTTACGTTGGGATGACTCGAAACATAAGAGGGAAATCTATCTAGTCATCTCGTACTAGGTTCAAGTCCCCACCAATTATGATGTTATTGGATGAGTGTGCTAAGCTGAGTTGGTCCAAATGTGACGTGACTTGTTCAACAACAAACTTGTATTTTCTGTGATATTATTATAGCCATATATGTTAACCAGGATGAACGTCAAATTATCAATGCTTATTGTGACGATCAACCAGGAACCATATTTGTCTACCACATATGACTAAATTTCACCTTGAAAGTTCTTGAGGAGTATGGCGACCCCTGCTGACCTTGTTTTGCCATTACTGAAAAAAACACTTGCTGTAGAGTGTTTCTTGTAGAAGTACAAATTCAACATTCTTCCCTTAAGCTTTTTCTCTTTGTTAAATCTCTTAGACCCCTTGCATTTAAAGAAAGTAAAGAAATAGCTGTATTAAGTTGCAACATAAATCAAAAAAGTAAACTTAACAGTTCTATAATAAAGTAGAAAGTGTTACCAAATGTGGTATCGTTTGGACCCAGCTGGTGTACCGGTCCGAGAATGTGGTCCACCTTCTCTTTCCTGTGTGGTGTAATCTTTGTGATGATATCCAGAGCTCGAGTGTTCTAATCTTTTTCTCGTTAACACCATTTAGTCTCGAATTTCATTTTTTCTCCAACTCTGACACTCTCTTCTCCAGGTCTGCGTTATTCTCTCTCAGGTAAGACTGATCCGCTTTGGTCTCAAGATTGGTGTTTACTTCTGGTCTTGATTTTTTCTCCAGCGCTGGTGGCTTCGCAGGTGAGGTTAAGCTGTGTTTTGTGACTTTAGCATTCATTTCCATGTCCTTAGGCATGCAGTAATCGTGTGGAAACAGCGTAATAGCTTTAGCACTGGTTGAAACTTTAGCGTTAGGTTTGGCCATGTTTATATGCTAGCATGTAAACAATTCATTAACTTGCTATCTTTATCAAAATATGTAGCCGAGGGTCGGTCTTATAATATAACATTTAATTTCGCATTCGCATTAAGTAGCGAGACAGAAAGAAGACAAAATAGACAAAATGATATTTTGTTAAAACAAAGGTTGGTTTATCCTAAAGGTTTTTTGATGCATGACACTAACGCTGCTTTAATTTCACAATTGGGAAATAATGACACACTTTACTATAAAACAAATTGTTTAATTCCGATAAAGATGTTGTTTCATTTGTGGCCACTTAACAGCATTTCTTGAATGAATTATGTCAGTTGTATTCATACCGTACGGAACACAATGTCCCCTCTGCTTTTCTCAAAGCTTTCAAAAGCTTGTCCAAAACCACTTATTTCACTGTGATGTGATTTTTTAAATAAACTTTCACACCAAGAGTGTTTTTGATAACAGTTATGGGTTAAAATATCTGTTTTTTTTTTCATTTTCTTGTCAATAGAAAGTTAGCTGCGTTAAGGTTGAACTTTTATTGATTCAGCCACAAGAACATTCTTTTAACATGTTAAATAAAAAGATATTTTTGTATTTCCAATTTTTTTTAGTAAATTGCTGCGTCTTAAAACGTTTATTGCACTTTGCTTGTTTTGTAAAGTGAAAAGTTTAACGAGTTTTTACTTGATTCATTGTATAGACATTTTTTAATAAACCATGTGGGTGTGGTCGCGCGGATGACGGCATTATGTCGACCAATGGGATGCCAGTTATGCCAGCCTTGTTTCAAGCGCTGCGTGCCCAGGTGGGTGCTGGTGCCTAGAGACGCCGAAAACGCAAACAAACAGAGAACAACGAATATTGCGGATTTAAATAGTTTTAGCTCCGGATACTGTTTCATCTGGTACTTCTTTGTGTTGTCTCTCTGGTCATTACGATGTCCGTTGATTTCGGTGATGTTGCTTTACAGATCCAGCAAGACGAAGAGGTGTATGACGAGCAGGACGATTATGAAAGAAACGAGGAGGTATTTATTTAACAAAGTTTTGACTTTATTAGTCCCACAGCGGGGAACTTGCACCTTACAACTGTACAGAGAAGAAAGAGAATAAATGCAAACACATCTATAAACAAACATACAACACAGAACACACCCAAACATTTGAACGTTTGCTATAAAAACTTATAATTTCAACACGTGGTCAACTACGGAAGCCCGTACCCGCCAGAATTTCGAGTTATGAAATTAAGCGAGTTATTAAAGTTCAAATTTCGACTTCTAAGGTCTGAATTCTGACTGTTTTGCTCAGGATTGTCTCGCTATTCTGACTCAACATGGAACACAACATTAAATTCTCGCTTTTTGTGGTTTTAAATGCATTAAATTCTTGCATAAAAGCTGTTATAAGATGGATCCAACACATTTGAATGAAGTGAGTACATTTAGCACAAGTGATATGTCTATCTATATGTATATGGTGTCTAAGTCAATGTTCCTACAGTCGACATTCATTTGTTGATTTAATCTAAGGATTGTGATCAATGTTTTTACGATGGAAACTATAGCTAAACTATAGCTATGAGAGTCACTCATCACAATGTGACTTCTAATCATTTTAAAAAGATGTGGATGCTTTTTTTTATGACGAATACATTTTTTTTGTGATTAAGGTAGTTCATAACAATGTTGCTCGGAATCCAGATGAGAACTCTAAAGCCATTTACCATCCCCATCAACCTGCAAGCCAGCCCCAGATGTTCAGGCTGCAATCAAACGGTCAGAATGACCCTTTTGACCAGCTTCAGAGGGAATTCCTGGACTCGGCACAGAGTTCATTTGAATTCACTTGAAAAGCTGCTTGTCATTCTTATCTATGTGTATCTTCAGGTACGTTGGAAAGTCAGAAGCTGGCTCAGCTACAGGTTATGCATAAAGCTCAGTCCCGGCAGATTGAGGAGCTGGAGAAGACATTGGAAGAGAGCAGGAGGAGGACAAGATTTCTCGAACATCAGTTCCACATTGTCAAAGGTCAAATTATTACATGTTTTGTTTTGTTGTGTTTTACTAACAAACTCCCCATTCTCTCCGCTTGTATTTTATTTATATCCAGATGAGAAGGAAGGCCTGGTGTTTTCAGTGAAGGAGTCGAAAGCTCTTTTAGAAGAGGCAAAAAAGCGAGAAGATGAGTTACAGGAGAGAGTCAGAGCTTTGGAGGAACAAAACCAATCCCTCTCAGACAAAGAGCAGGAGGTAGCGTCTCACAAAACCCTCTAGGAGCTGCGGTAAAATGCTGCATTTTGGGCTAAACAGGGGTGTTTCTGCAGGCTAAAAATCAGCAGTGCTTGGCTGAAGCTATGATGGATTGTATGGCGCAGCAGATGAGCGAGCTGTGCAGCTCAGAGACACTGACACGAGCACGCCAGCAGCACGACAGTGTCACCATCGCCATCAAGGAGAAGTATGAAGCCCAACTCCTCGTTCTTCAGCAGCAGCTTGATCTTCAGTCTCACAGTCTGGCTGAGCAGGTGAGAGATCTTTCAGAGGCCACTTCACCCAGACCTGCTTAATCACACTGTGTTTGTAAGACGGAAGCGAGACGTAACTTGCTGGAGCAGGTCCGACAACTGCAGCGGCAGAGAGAGAAGGAGCAGCTGGACCGGGCGTCCATCTTCAACGTCCTTACGCAGCGTCTGGAGGAGAGCCAGCAGCAGTGCGCCAAACTGCTCTACAGAGGTAGGAGACACACTGTGTTCTTCTGTGGTTGGTTTGGCCTTGCAGGTTACACGGCTAATGGAGAATGCTCTACACGTTGATTGTTACAGCTTAAACTGAATTTTAGGGGATCGCTCAAACAAAAAAAATGAACTGAATTTGAGTGATTTGTTTATTTTTATGAGTTTCTGAACTTGGATGTATTACTTGTTCGTGTTGAAGTTCCTTTATTTTTTTCTCAGAGAAGACCCAGCAGATTGAGCTTCAAGAGACCCAGATGGCTCGAACCATGAATGAAGAGCTCAACAAAGCCCTGCAGGTTGAGAATCCCACTCTGCTTTGATTCCCCGTCATCGAAAAAAATGTGTCTTGAATGTTGTCATGACCAGAATCTGATGTTCTGATAGATGGAGGTTAAAGATCTGAAAGAGCAGATCAATTTGTACGAATCTGCTGTCAACCATGAACTCCCTGCGAAAGACTCCAAGGTGAAAACCTCACCAGAAACTGATTTCCTGTCTGTGTGATGGTTGGTCTGATGGATGCTATGTGTTTGCAGCAGATAGAGAAAAGCTCAGAGAGAGACCAGACTGATGCTTCTCACAAAGAGCTTATCAAGCTACTAGAGGAACTGAAGGTCTTGCAGGAGCGAGTAGAGGTATTAGCAGATCTCTAGCCACCAGATTTTCAACAGTTGACCATCTCTGGCCTTGTACATTTCAGGCTTTAGAAAAGAGGTACCATGAGCTGAACGTGAAGGAGGAGACGGTAAAGGCTGATCATTTCGAGCTCTGCACACATATGAGGAATATGATTAAAGAGATAGATGAAGAAAAACTGGAAGCTGCAAAGCGGTAAGGACCTACAAATAGTAATTAAATTATTTACAGTACGTACACAACATTTGTTATACTGCAGGGGTCCTCAATTATAAACTTGAAGGGTCCACTTACGAAATTTCCGTTCAGTCCGTGGTCCGGAAAAATATCGGTCAAGTTGCAAATATGAACCGCTATGTGAATGGCACGTCGTCTAGAACGTATAGAAACAACATGCTTCAGGTCAATCTCTCGATCTCTAAGAATCTGTATCACTACTTCATAAATGTAATCCCTCCTTGTGTGAGGTTTGTAAGACCCAAAGCATCTTCATAAATTTGACACAATATTGTTCACCTCCCTTTTCTTAATCAAACAATATGAGAAAGATCAATTGTGAATTAACCTTTTGTGCGTGCTTGGATTAATAAATGGCATTTCACGATCACTTTTGACGATCGCGACCGTCTCGTTGCAGATTAAACACATTGATTTTCTGCTTGGCACGGGCAGCGCGGATGCTTATTATTCTGTCCACTCACTCTTAATATCGCAGTTTTCAAAGTCAACTTTTCTTTTCTAATCGATGGCCAGCTTTGAGCTCGCCATCTTCTTTAAGGTTAAAAAAATCTCTCGATTTACGCAAACGACAGAGCGCCCGTTCGCCTGGCTCTGGCTACCCTGAAGACCTGAGCGACTAAGCACCGCGGCGGCGCGGCCGTGTTCTGAAGGCCTCCAGAGCGCAAACAGACGACGTAGTTGTCACGTTGCTCTTACAGCGGCTGTGATTGGACAAATGCCGCAGCTAAAACGAGCACAATCATTCAAGATAAATTATATACATTTATAAATATATTCGTTTGCGTTGGTGCGTGTGTGTAAATGAACAATGCAGAATAAAAATTGCGTGACCACTGAAAACGCCTTTGGATTTTGATCACGAGTAGCATGTTGGTTTTGCCGTTGGTCCAAAAGTAATCACCTCTGGGTCTGGAGTCCGCCTATTAAGTACCCCTGCTGTATAGCAGTTTATTGTAAATTCACGTCAAGAGGTTTCACCAGATCTACATTTGACTAACTAACTAACATTTAATTTCACTAACACGCATCCAATATAAAATCTGGAAACATCTAAGTTATCACTAAGCAAGCAGCACACAAATCATCAACTTGGGAAATTATTAATAACAAGTGATACAGTTATTGTTGGACACGCCTGACATTTTTCTTGTAGCTAAAGGCATTGTCTTGTGCAGGAATGAGAGAATCAAGCAGCAATACAGAGACGACGTGGTCCATCACGTGCGGGCAGAACATGCTGCTCAATTAGATCACCTCTCCTCTCAGCATCAGCACCAGATTCATCAGCTAGAGTACTTTCTTCTCTAAAATTAAACTATTACTCAATGCTGTTCTGTTCATTATGTTGCAACTAATCTCCACATTTTCTGATTCTTTTTTTTTTTTTTTTTAATCTACGGGCCTTTCCACAGATCCAAACTAGCTGAGGTGAGCCAGGAAGCGACCACTGTAAAAGAGCGCTACTTCTCAGTTTGTAGAGAGAAGCACAGACGTGAAGAGGAAATGCAGGTCGAGCTGAACGAAGAGAGAAGAATGGTGTGTAGCATAAGCAAGTTGAATGCAATAGTATTAGATTGTGATTATGAGGTTTCAGGCCATTGCAGGATTTTTTAAATGTTAAAATATTCAAATAATTAAGAATGTTAATAATAATAATAATAATAATAATAATAATAATAATAATAATAATGAGTATTTGTAAGGCGCTTTTCACAGTTTAACTGTCTCAAAGCGCACAAAATGAAATTAGATTTTTTAAATAAAAAAAATCTAAAAAAGATTTTTTTGATTAGTTTTTGTTGTGCCGGTAAAAACTCCGCATTACTTTTATCGCCAGCATGCAGGGAGATGAGAAGTTTCTTTTGCGCGTGACAAATGTGAGAATCCGTGTATATAAAAACAGTTTCACTTCAAGTAAACAAAGCCCAAAAAAGAACAATTGCGGATCTCAAAATGCATCTTTGTTTTCCAACTTATCAAACATGTTTTACACGGTAAAAAGGCTGTTTCTCCTCTCACCTGCCTACGTAATCTACCTACAACCTATTGACCACGTACACAAACCCCAGGTAGGCGTGGCCTACAGAGAAACGAACAAGAATCGTCAAGCATAAACTGTTTCCAAAATGACCCAAATATTCCAACAAAAATACTCGAAATAATTGAAATAATTGTGTGACAAAATCAAATCCACCATGGTTTCATTTGTCTAGTCGACTGTCAATATGTTTGTTTAGTCAATATAAAACAGAGTCGAATGTCTTTGTAATAGCACTTATCAATTGCTATTACAAAGCAGAATGCAGGTTTTTGTTTGTTTTTGCACAATATCTCTTTAAATGTAAATAATATGGCAAAGATTCAGTTTGGTTATACTTAGGCAGACCATTAAGTATACTATGGTCCAAAAAAAGCTTGAACGTTGACTGTGAAAGGGCTTGAATTTGACTTTTCCGAAACTGTAGGAACCCTGATTCACAAATATAACATAAAATATAAATAAATAACATTTGATTTTGGCTCTTTCAGTTTTATTTAGATTTGTTCAACACTTCAGAACTTACTATGTGAATATGCAATCTACTATTACTTTTGAAGTAATCCAAATTATTTTGGTAGCACTTTATAATAACTACACATTATTTAGCATTAACTAAGCATGAATAAGAACTTTAATAATTGTTAACAAAGTATGAGTAAGGCATGATACTTCGTAACACATTTGTTAATAATGAACATCTAATGAATAAGCTCATGAACAAGCTGTGTAGTCAGTGTTATTTAATACTTAACGACGCATAAAAATATTCTTACCTGATACTTTACTTCATGAAGAGTTCAGAAGCTTGTTAATTGTTAGTTAATAGTTAGTTAAGGTTTTCTGTGACCTCTTCTAAAGTGAAAGCTGTATTAAGTATTAATTCATGTTGAAGAAAACACCGAAAGGGTCTCGTGTCCTGTTGAGCTGCGGAAAGATCAACACCAAGACACTGATATTGAACATAATCCATTTATTAATACTTTTACACTGTAAACAAAAAGAATGATGGTGAAACATTGCTCACTGTATATTTTAGTCAACACAAAATGTATAATGAAGTACCAGGCCCCTCCACCTCTGCTGTTGTGACCCGCTTCCCATCCTCATCCACGGACACTGCTCCGTCCATCAGTTTTAGAGGAGGTACGCTTAGAACTCAGAAGGCTCAATGGTCGGAAATCTGCTGGTCCGGATGGAATATCCCCTCAACTACTGAGAGAGTGTGCGCCTGAGCTAGCTGTGCCCCTTCACTCCCTCTTTATGAGGAGTCTTCGAACGGGATGCGTCCCTGCCCTGTGGAAGACCTCATGTCTTGTTCCAGTGCCCAAGGTGACAAAGCCGGCAGGGATGAAGACGTTTGAGAGGCTGCTACTCCGGTGGAACAAACCTCTGGTGGAGGGAGCGCTTGACCTTCTTCTTCTTCAATCAGGAGATTATGGGAGTGGATGATTCCTGGAGGGGACTGCTGGCTACGTGAGGTTGATGTTTTTCGATTTCACTAGTGCCTTCGACACGATCCAGCCACCACTGCTGAAGGGGAAGCTGAAGAAGATGGGAGTGGATCCTGTTTTTGGACGTTGGATTAATAATTACCTGACTCTGAGGTCACAGTATGTCCGCCTGGGTGACATTGTCCAGGTCACTTAGGAGCAACACATGTGCACCACAGGAAACCGTATTATCACCTTTCCGTCTTAACACCCTTTACACTGCTGACTTTGCTTACACATCAACGGCGTGTCACGTCCAAAAGTACTCAGATGACACCGCCATTGTGGCAGGTGTAGAGGGAGGAGACGAGAGGGAATACAGGGAGCTTATCAGCACTTTCACCGCCTGGAGCAAGGACAATGGTCTCATGCTGAATACATGCCTATTTTGACGTCTAATGGTTTTCTTCTTGACATTTCACAATTAATGAACCTGAACTGTCTAAACAGGTTCATTGCTTGCAATTAAAATATTTTTTTTAAAACAGTGGTGAATTAAAAGTCTTCAAAGACTCGCACGCTGAGTCTGTGCCAGACTCTAGCTAAGAACGGAAAGTCGTGCAGACTCGTGCTAGTAAAGCACGGACCCCAGCACGGTTTCTGTTCTGTTTCTTTGTGTCTTGGTTATGATTTTTGACATAAATTTAGTTTCCACATCTCAACAGGACACGAGACCCTTTCGGTGTTTTCTTCAATAATTAATTAATACTTAATAAGCCATACGCGGCTTTCACTTTAGAAGAGGTCACAGAAAACCTTAACTAACAGGCTTCTGAACTCTTCGTGAATTAAAGTATGAGGTAATCATATGTTCATGCTTTAAGTATTAAATAACAATGACTAAGCAGCTTGTTCATGAACTTATTTATTAGATGTTCATCGTTAACAAATGTTTTACTAAGTATTCATTCAAAACGTTGTTAATAATGAATAAAGTTCTTATTCATGCTTACTTAATGCCAAATAAGGTGTAGTTATTATAAAGTGCTACCAACATTTTTAAACGTTTATTTGACTGTAAAATCTACATTGACATTTTCAACTCTAAGTAAAGCCGTCAGCTATTCAAGAAGATTTCTGACAAGGTCTTTTTGTGCTGTTGTCATTATAAAATACTGCTAATTCGTAGTTTTCCTCTCCTCCCCACAGAACAGTGATAAGCTAAAACACGTGCTGAAGGAAACCCAGGAGCTCCATGAAGCTGAGATGGGTAGGTCTGAGAAGTCACAAACAAGCTCTTAAATACCGCTTGGGTTTCTTCACCAAGCTGAATGTCTCCACACAGCAAAGATGAAGCAGCTGGAGTGTCAGAATCTGACAAAGCTTCAGAAGAAGAACCACAAACTTCAGGAAAATCTTGAGAAGGCCTGTCATCAGTTCCAAAATACTGTGAAAGACCACAAATGCATCTTACAGAAAACCAAAGGTGTGTAGTGTTTAAAATCATCCAGACGTGATTCAGAAGAGTTGTAGGATATATAGATTAAATTATATCAGGACGTGCACAACCTTACACTTTTACGCTTAAAGCATCTCATGTATTACGACTAGAAAGTGATCACTTCTATGTGTGAATCAGGAAAGTGTCCGTGATGCTCACGGTAATAGAAACTTTGGTTGCGTTGATCAAGTATGCGACTGTGAGCTCTTCAAAATCCAATTGAATAAATGTTTTTGCAATAGATGAACATGCAGCGGCTCTTCAAGAAGAACAACAGAGTCGTCGGAAGGTTCTTGAAGAACTGAAACAAGTGTCCAGGTCTGCACAACTTTTTTGTGTATTTTATTCCATTGAAGACATTTAGAAAATTTGTATCATTACCAACATGTTCCAGGGTGTTAAATGTTTTTCATGAATGTTGCAGTAACTCGGTCAGCAAAGACCATCTTAATGCACGTCTGGAGGAATACATACAAACGCTGGAGAAAATCCAAAGTAAGATAAGATTCTGTTCGGTTCAGCTCTTTTAGAAATGCATTTGTTCTTTCTATCCTGTACTACCCTGCTTCTTTCTGCTCGGATCTCGTATTTAATAACGAAAGATGCTGATCTTCAGATTCTGAACTATTTAGGCCATTTTTACTTTTCTGTTACAAGAGTTTTAAAGTTTCAAATGCTTATAATGTTTCAGCGGACATGGTCCAGTTCCTGTGTGAGAGTCAGGAGCAACTGATCCAACGGGAAAGACAGAACATGGCCAGTTGGATGCGCATCTGATGTTTGCCATATAATGTTTGATTTCACAAGCTATAATCTTCTACAACGCTGAGAAAAACATCATAAACTGCTAGTAAGGGCTGCTATGGTTAAAGACCTCGAGTCCCCAATGTCTAAACCAGATTAAAGAACCCACAAGCCTCGGGTAACTCTTCATCTTTTTCTTCATCTAGACCTAGAACAAGCAATGTCAGTTTATCTAGGCATCTAGCAACTGCTTATTGATATTTTGTTTAAAAGAGAAGTTTGTTTATTTTTCTTTATTTTTCTAATACCTAAAATAATGTGAGTAAAATAAAAAAGTATATTAAATTAAAAAAACACCTAAGCTTTTTTGAAGTACTGTATGGCACAAACACTGATCCTTCATTTGCTTATGTTTTTCCACAATTGTGAATTAAAGTATTTTTTTTAATATTGATGATGTTTCATTTCTATTTCACTTAACAGCATTTCTTGTTTGCTATCTGTATGCCCATTACACATACATAGTTACGCACAATGTGTGCCTCTGCTTTTCACCAAGCTCTCAAACGTTTTCAGATGTCTGAACACACGTTTGAAACCACTTATAATGTCGTAACAAATGATGCATTGGTTTTATCAAATTCTTGAATATAAATATTTTTGGTTTATGTTCTAAATGTAGGCTAGTGATGCTGAAATTCTTGGTGCTCTATAAAAATCGATTATATCCTTAAGCTGTTAACTTTCCAAAAGTCTTCTGGATTTTGCATTTTGTGCAACATACTGTAGGAACATACTGTACAATTCCCAACTTTCTAAAATTTTCAAAAATAACTAGTAATATAACATACTACAAAAATAACATACTAGTAAGCTTAATTTTGAATCATTTTATTTGTTTCATATTGTCACACTAATTTATTTGAGAAGGATTTTAAATAATTTAGGTTGCTTAAAACGAGCTCCTGCGTGTTTAATATTTAAAAGCATTTTCTTGCGGTTAAATGTCAAATTACACAGAATCTCCAAAAGTGCGGCTATTGATGTTGACGATTGCAGATTCATGACAAGCTGGAAAGTTTTTTAAAACGTATTTTAAAACGGGTGCCTCCAGCGTGCTCCAGGTGGCCACAGGCGACCCCAGCTACAGGCTACAGGCCACAGGCCACAGGCTACAGGCCAGGCAGATCATCTTAAGGAGAATTCAGGACAAGCATGACCAGGTGGCGCGTTAGGGCGACCGCCGACCTTCGTAAGTAACGACAACTACCTGGGCAAGACTGCACACCTGATCGACTCCGGCTGGGAACATCACTCCTTCGCTTTAGGTGGGTCAGGTTCAGTGTTTTTTTTTTTACACACTTGCAGAGGGCTGTTGTCGCCTCTTCT
>MU204338.1:579699-593565 GCA_017309775.1 Paedocypris sp. Pulau Singkep | reverse complement strand
GCGCAGCTGCCGCACGCACGCACGCACGCACACACACGGCGCGCGCGAGGTGACACTCCCTCATTCCGCTCGCGCTGGACCGACTGTGGGATTCACCGGAACTTCAGCCAGTGCTGCTGTCACAGTTTTAAACAGGAGTGAGCGAGCGAGAAATGCTAAAGCTACTATTGGGGAACATTGGCCCTCAAAAGTTCGAAAACACTGGCCATGCTAATGATTTGGGAATTATCGGGAAATGACCTGTGTTATGGTTACTAATATAATTGTTGATACATTTGTTTCAATATTGCATCTCAATAGCATAATTACTCTTAATTAGAGAATAACTTGTAACGCGTCGGCCACGGGTGTCCGCAAAATAACAACGGCGGAGGATAGGAATCTCACCAAACAACTTTAATGGGCAGTTTCCGTTCGGGCACCCGGTGGAGATGGTTACAACACATTTAAATAAACAAACAAGAACCAAAGATGTAGCCAACACGGCGCTGGAGCCACACGCTCGTCCGAGTTGGTTTTCGGTCTGACGTGACGTCACCCTCGACGTCAGTACGTCACTACGGCTACCTTGCACGTTGCCGTTCCGGCCGTTACACTGTCTGTCTGTTTCTTGCTTTTTCTATCGCTGCGATGCTACAATTAGCTCAGTCAGATACTTCTTGACTTTAGTCTTGTACCGGACTACAAAAAGCCAGGAGAGTACACTGGTATGTGTATGATTTATGCAGTGTATAATTGCATTTTTTTCTCTTGTAATGCACAGGCAAACTCATTGGTGTGGAGTACCTGTACTTGCATCAATCAATCAGATTTTTTCAATCAGAAGTTTTCACCCAGTAGACAGCGGCAAAATAACCGGGTCAGAAACTCCTCAAACAATCTCAGCTAAGCCTCAATAGATCACATATTTAAGGATGTCGACTAAGGGATTTGCAAAGTCTTGTGTAGTCTTCTTGCATTTCTGAGCGTTCTTGTGTTTTCCTGTTTCCCTTCCTAGATGGTTGACCTTGCCTCCCCTTGGACTTGATGCTCACTTCCTGTACGTAATGTGACCTACGTCTTGTGAACTGCACCTGTAAACAAACATGACCTTTGTTTGTTTTACTGATTAAAAAATTGAATCCAGAACGTTCAGCTTCTTTATTACAGAAGGCTTTGTTGATAACAGACCCAGCAAAAAAACATTTTTTTGGAGGGGGCACCCACCTACCAGCTGCAACATTAGTACCGAATTTAGTAGTAATTTATTAGATATACTGTATATTTATTTAGTAAAAGATACATATTTAACAAGCTGTCAGATGATGATAAAGGTGTGAGGTGATGGCAATATGGCCACTAGAAACTGTACTGAATTGTTCTCTGCGTCTATTGTTCTTTTGAGACGGTTAAAACTGTGAAAAGCGCCTTACAAATTGAGCACATACAAAGTGAACACAGACAAATCCGGAGCAGTGGGCAGATATGTCCGTGCATAAAACCATAATTTTCCTGGGCATCATATTAGATTAAGTAGTGAGACAGAAAGAAGACACATTTGATTATGATATTTTGTTAAAACAAAGATTGGTTTAGTCACAAAGCTTTTTTGATGCATGACGCTAACGCTGCTTTCAATTGCACAATTGTGAAATAATGACACACTTTACTATAAAACAAATTGTTTAATTCCGATAAAGATGTTGTTTCATTTGTGGCCACTTAACAGCATTTCTTGAATGAATTATGTCATTTGTATTCATACCGTACGCAACATAACACAATGTCCCCTCTGCTTTTCTCCAAGCTTTCAAAACACTTGTCCAAAACCACTTATTTCACTATGTGACTGTTTTTTAAATGAGCTTTCACTCCAAGAGTGTTTTTGTTTCATAACTTTTATGAATTAAAACATCTGTTGTGCGTTTTTTTTTTTTGTTTTCTTGTCAATAGAAAGTTAGCTGCTTTAAGGTTGAACTTTTATTGATTTAGCCACAAGAACATTTTCTAACATGTTAAATAAAAAGATCTTTTGGTTAGTACTTCCAATTTTTTTAGTAAATTGCTGCGTCTAATTTATTTTTAAAAAAAAATGTTTATTGCACTACCAGTTTTTACTTGGTTAATTGTATAGAAAAACATTTAATGAACCGTGTGGGTGTGGTCGCGCGGATGACGGCATTATGTCGACCAATGGGATGCCAGTTATGCCAGCCTTGTTTCAAGCGCTGCGTGCCCAGGTGGGTGCTGGTGCCTAGAGACGCCGAAAACGCAAGCAAACAGAGAACAACGGTCATTGCCGATTTAAATTGTTTTAGCTCCGGATCCTGTTTCATCTGGTACTTCTTTATGTTGTCTCTAGGTCATCACGATGTCCTTTGATTTCCGGGACGTTGCTTTACAGATCCAGCAAGACGATGATGATGAGCAGAACGATTATGAAAGAAAAGAGGAGGTATTTATTTAACTAAGTTTACGAACACGCATGATTTTATTAGTCTTACAGAGGGGAACTTGCACCTTACAACAGCAGTACACAGAAGAAAGCGAATAAATGCAAATTCACATATATAAACAAACTTTTACAACACAAAACACATCCAAACATTTGAACGTTTGCAAAAAGGCTTTACAAATTACAATCTTAGCTCGTGGTCAACTACGGAAGCCCGTATCCGCCAGAATTTCGAGTTATAAAGTCCGATATAAAGTCCAGGTTTCGACTTCTAAGTGCTGAATTTACTGACTGTTTTGCTCAGAATTTTCTCGCTATTCTGACTCAACATGGAACATAACTTTAAATTCTCGCTTTTTGTGGTTGTAAATGTATTACATCTTTGCATAAAACCGTTGAAAGATGGTTAGGGAAATAGCAAAATATATAATATATTGACTGTCCTAGCCCAGGGGCCAAAGCTAAAGCAGGAGTGATGGACTCATACGTGTTTGTGGTGGTGTTTTATAGCTCCAGAAGGTCCTGCCTGAGCTGGAGGACAGTGCTGAATGCTGACTCTGTCATTTCTGGATCTGATCAGACTATCTGTAGTCAAACGCACAACAGCAGGTGCCATTTCAATCACTTTTTCATAGATTTTACATTCCTCGTTTCTCTACAGTACATGCAGTATATGGTTACATTTCAGACCCCAGAATGGTTGCTCTGCATCTCGATGGGAGGATCCAACACATTTGCATGAAGTGAGTGCATTCAGTAACAGTAATATTTGTCTATATGTATTGTGTTTAAATCAATTTTCATAAAGTCGACATGATTCATTTGTTGATTTCACATAAAGATTGTGATCGAGGCTCTTAGTGAGATTTATACAGTAATAATTTAAAAAAAGATGTGGATGCTTCTTTTCTTTTTTCTTTGTATTAAGACCAGCAAAAAATTAACTTTTTTTTTTTAATTTGAGAAAAAAATTGTTCATAACAACGTTGCTGGGAATCCAGATGAGAACTCTAAAGCCATTTACAATCCCCATCAACCTGCAAGCCAGCCCCAGATGTTCAGGCTGCAATCGAACGGTCAGAATGACCCTTTTGACCAGCTTCAGAGGGAATTCCTGGACTCTGCACAGAGTAAATTTCAATTCACTGTGAATTCGTGAAATGCTGCTTGCGATGCTTATCTATGTGTATCTACAGGTATGTTGGAAAGTCAGAAGCTGGCTCAGCTACAGGTTATGCATAAAGCTCAGTGCATGCAGACTGAGGAGCTGTTGGAGATATTGGAAGAGAGCAGGAGGAGGACAAGATTTCTCGAACATCAGCTCCACATTGTCAAAGGTATTAGTATTGATTTACTAATAAACTCTCCGCTTGTATTTTATTTTATTTTGATTACATGTATTTTATTTTTATCCAGAAGAGAAGGAAGGCCTGGTGTTTTTAGTGAAGAAGTTGAGCGCTCTTATAGAAGAGGCAAAAAAGCAAGAAGATGAGCTGCAGGAGAGAGTCAGAGCTTTGGAGGAACAAAACCAATCCCTCTCAGACAAAGAGCAGGAGGTAGCGTCTCACAAACCCCTCTAGGAACTGCGGTAAAATGCTGTGGTCTGGGCTAAACGGGGGTGTTTGCAGGCTAAAGATCATCAGCGCTGTGCTGAAATTGTGATGGAGAAGACGGTGCAGCAGATGAGAGAGCTGTGCAGCTCAGAGACACTGACGCGAGCACGCCAGCAGCATGACAGTGTCACCACCGCCATCAAGAAGCAGTATGAAGCCCAACTTCTCGTTCTTCAGCAGCAGCTTGATCTTCAGTCTCACAGTCTGGCTGAGCAGGTGAGAGATCTTTCAGAGGCCACTTCACCCAGACCTGCTTAATCACACTGTGTTTGTAAGACGGAAGCGAGACGTAACTTGCTGGAGCAGGTCCGACAACTGCAGCGGCAGAGAGAGAAGGAGCAGCTGGACCGGGCGTCCATCTTCAACATCCTTACGCGTCTGGAGGAGAGCCAGCAGCAGTGCGCCAAACTGCTCTACAGAGGTAGGAGACACACTGTGTTCTTCTGTGGTTGGTTTGGCCTTGCAGGTTACACGGCTAATGGAGACAAGAATGATATTCGTGATGATTGTTTTATCTTAAATTGAGTTTTAGGAGATCGTTCAGAAAAATAAAATGAACTGAATTTGAGTGATTTGTTTCTTTTTATAATGAGTTTTTGGACTTGGATGTCTTACTTGTTCGTGTTGAAGTTCCGTCATTCTTTCTCAGAGAAGACACAGCAGCAGATTGAGCTTCAAGAGACCCAGATGGCTCGAACCATGAATGAAGAGCTCAACAAAGCCCTGCAGGTTGAGAATCCCACTCTGCTTTGATTCCCCGTCACAGAAAAAAATGTGTCATGAATGTTGTTGTGATCACAATCTGATGTTCTGATAGATGGAGGTTAAAGAACTGAAAGAGCAGATCAATTTGTATGAATCTGCTGTCAACCATGAACTCCCTGCGAAAGACTCCAAGGTGAAAACCTCACCAGAAACTGATTTCCTGTCTGTGTGATGGTTGGTCTGATGGATGCTATGTGTTTGCAGCAGATAGAGAAAAGCTCAGAGAGAGACCAGACTGATGCTTCTCACAAAGAGCTTATCAAGCTACGAGAGGAACTGAAGGTCTTGCAGGAGCGAGTAGAGGTATTAGCAGATCTCTAGCCACCAGATTTTCGTACAATTCAGTTGCCTTGTACATTTCAGGCTTTAGAAAAGAAGAACCATGAGCTGAAATTGAAGGAGGAGAAGGTAAAAGCTGATAATTTCCAGCTCTGCACTCATATGAGGAATATGATTAAAGAGATAGATGAAGAAAAACTGGAAGCTGCAAAGCGGTAAGGACCTACAAATAGTTCTTAAATTATTTACAGTACGTACATAACTTTTGTTATACTGTATAGCAATTTATTATAAGTTCTCGTAAAGAGGTTTCACCAGATCCACATTTGAATAACTAACTAACTAACTAACTAACCAACTAACATTTTAATTTCACTAACACGCATCCTACAGTATATACAATCTGGAAACATCTAAGTTATCACCAAGCAAGCAGCACACAAATCATTAACTTGGGAAATTAATACCAAGCAAAATTAAATTAAATTAAAAAATAAAAATAAAATAACAAGCGATACAGTTATTGTTGGACACGCCTGACATTTTTCTTGTAGCTAAAGGCATTGTCTTGTGCAGGAATGAGAGAATCAAGCAGCAATTCAGAGACGACGTGGTCCATCATATGCGGGCAGAACATGCTGCTCAATTAGATCTCCTCTCCTCTCAGCATCAGCACCAGATTCATCAGCTAGAGTACTTTCTTCTCTAAAATCAAACTTACTCAATGGAGATGCTGTTCTGTTTATTATGTTGCAACAAATCTCCAAATTTTCTAATTCTTTTTATCAACGGGCATTTCCACAGATCCAAACTAGCTGAGGTGAGCCAGGAAGCGACCACTGTAAAAGAGTGGTACCTTTCTGTTTGTAGAGAGAAGCACAGACGTGAAGAGGAAATGCAGGTCGAGCTGGACAAAGAGAGAAGAATGAGGGAAAATGAGGTGTGTAGCATAAGCAAGCGTTGAATGCAATAGTATTAGAAGGAGTGATTATGAGGTTTCAGGCCATTGCAGGAGTTTTAAATTGTTAAAATATTCAAATCATAATTAGAAATTTGAGGAATTTCAATTTTTTACTGTATGCGAACTAAATCTAAATTGGGCCAAAACATGGTAACAATAACCAATCTTAACTGTTTTATGTGAGTGTGTTTTAGATACAGTATTTTTGAAAAACACCTAAAGTTATTGTTTTTGTTGTGGCGGTAAACTTTACTTCGGATGCAGGTAGATGAGAATTTTCTTTTGCGCGTGACAAATGCGATAATCCAGGTGTATGTAAAAACAGTTCCACTTCAAGTAAACAAAACCCAAACACGAACAATTGCGGATCTCAAAATACGCCTTTTGTTTTCCAATTTATCAACCACGTTTTACACGGTAAAAAAGCTGTTTCTCCTCTCACCTGCCTACGTAATCTACCTACAACCTATTGACACGTACACAAACCCCAGGTAGGCGTGGCCAACAGAGAAACAAACAATAATGGTCAAGCATAAACTGTTTCCAAAATGACACAAATATTCCAACAAAGATACAATAAATAAATGAAATATTTTGTGAGAAAATTAAATCCACCAGGGTTCCTACGGTTGCTTGAAATCCCTTCAGTGAATTTCAGTATTGTTTTTTCCATTTTTTAATAATATAAATAAATATCATATTAACTGTAATAAAAAAAATGTTATAAAACAGTTGGCAAAAAAAACAATTTAAAAAATGTTACTTAAGTAAAAGAATACTAAAGTAAAAGAATACAAATTAGTTTTAAAAATCAGATCTTTGTTCACTTTTATTACACTTAAGAAAAAAAAATGACATAATTTTGACTCAAATCTTTAACTCCTGAACAATAAAGTGAACTAGTAATTTCGAGTTTTTTGTGTATTTTGTTCATTTACATTTTGTTCATTTGTCTTGTCGTCTGTCAATATGTTTGTGTAGTCAATATACAACTGCACTTACCCAATTTCTATTACAAAGCAGGTTTTAGTTTGTTTTTGCATAAAATCTCTTTAAATGTAAATAATATGGCAAAGTTTCATTTTGGTTTCATTTAAGCAGACCTTTAAATATACTTTATGGTCCTAGAAAAGTTTGAACGTTGACTGTGAAAGTGCTATTCGAAAACTGTAGGAACCCTGATCCACAAATATAACATAAAATATAAATAAAATAGATTTTGGCTCTTTCAGTTTTATTTAGATTTGCTCAACACTTCAGAACTTATGTGAATATGCAAGTCTACCACTTATTACAGTACCTACTATTACCTTTTGAAGTATTACAAAAAAACGTAAAACGTTTAATTGACAGTAAAATTTACATTGACATTTTCTACTCTAAGTAAAGCCGTCAGCCAAGTCAAGAAGATTTCTAACAAGGTCTGTTTGTGCTGTTATAAAATACTGCTAACAGAACAGTGATAAGCTAAAACAAGTGCTGAAGGAAACCCAGGAGCTCCATGAAGCTGAGATGGGTAGGTCTGAGACGTCACACACAAGCTCTTTTGGGTTTCTTCACCTTGCTGAATGTCTCCACACAGCAAAGATGAAGCAGCTGGAGTGTCAGAATCTGACAAAGCTTCAGAAGAAGAACCACATACTTCAGGAAAATCTCGAGAAGGCCTGTCATCAGCTTGAAAAAACTGTGAAAGACCACAAATGCATCTCACAGAAAACCAAAGGTGTGTAGTAGTTTAAAATCATCCAGACATGATTCAGAAGAGTTGTAAGATATATTGATTCAATTATATCAGGACGTGCACAACCTTAAACTACGCTTAAAGCATCTCATGTATTACGACTAGAAAGTGATCACTTCTATGTGTGAATCAGGAAAGTGTTTGTGATGCTCACGGTAATAGAAACTTTGGTTGCGTTGATCAAGTCTGCGACTGTGAGCTCTTCAAAATCCAATTGAATAAATGTTTTTGCAAAAGATGAACATGCAGCGGCTCTTCAAGAAGAACAACAGAGTCGTCGGAAGGTTCTTGAAGAACTGAACCAAGTGTCCAGGTCTGCACAACATTTTTTTTTTTTTATTTCTCTGAAGAAATGTAGAAAATGTGCATGATTACCAACATGTTCCAGGGTGTTAAATGTTTTTCATGAATGTTGCAGAAACTCGGTCAGCAAAGACCATCTTAATGCACGTCTGGAGGAAATGGGAGCGCAATACATACAAGCGCTGGAAAAAAAACAAGGTAAGATAAGATTCTGTTCGTTCAGCTCTTTTAGAAATTAAATTGTTCTTTCAATCCTGTACTACTCTGCTCGGCTCTCGTATTTAATAACGAAAGATTCTGAACTATTTAGGCATATTTACTTTGCTGTTACAAAAGTTTTAAAGTTTCAAATGCTTATAATGTTTCAGCGGACATGGTCCAGTTCCTGTGTGAGAGTCAGGAGCAACTGATCCAACGGGAAAGACAGAACATGGCCAGTCGGATGCGCATCTGATGTTTGCCATATAATGTTTGATTTCACAAGCTATAATCTTCTACAACGCTGAGAAAAACATCATAAACTGCTAGTAGGAGCTGCTACGGTCGAAGTCCTCGAGTCCCCAATGTAACTCTTCATCTTTTTAAAATCTTACATTTCTAGAGTCAAAAAAATAAATGTATTTTATTTTATTTTTATTTTATTAAATAAATGTAAATTTTTTTTCTGTTTGTGTTTGTCTGGTTGAATCTGAAGTAGCAGACACTGAAACCAGTGATTTTCCGAAAGTACTAGGGGCTGAAGAACTCATCAGGTCTACTCTAGAGATACTCTATCAGAGATACACGATTCCTACTTGGAGCTTGAGACCTTCAAGGTTGGATTGGTTTGTCCTTACACGGCTGGACAAATGAGTCAAGTAAAGACTCCAGCCGTTATGCTGAGAAAGCCGAGCAGACAGTTGTACTTTAAAGGGTTTGAGTCAGGGAGATTAGAGGTATTTCCAGTCAAGCCCTGATTGAAGATGCTCCTGTGGGGATGAAGTACGTGTGACTGGAGTCTATCTAATAATGGCATTTGTAATAACTTGTAATGGGCACCAAAAATAGGAAGACAAGGATAATTTTGGAGGCCTGTGGTTTTAAGGGTCCCACCACAATATTAATAAGCTGCAATATTAATACAATTGTTAGTAGTAATTTGTTAGATATACTGTACATTTATTTTGTAGAAGTTACATATTAAAATTCACCCTTCTCTCATTTACATGATAATCACCTAGGTCCCAGACCTAGAACAAGCAATGTCAGTTTATCTAGGCATCAAAAACTGCTCATTGATATTTTGTTTAAAATAAAGGGTTGTTTAGTTTTCTTTAATAGCTAATGTCTAAAATATAAAAAAATATATTAAATAAAAAAAATACCTAAGCTTTTTTGAAGTACTGTTTGGCACAAACACTGTTCCTTCATTTGCTTATGTTTTTCCACAATTGTGAATTCAAGTAATTTTTTTTAATATTGATGATGTTTCATTTCTATTTCACTTAACAGCATTTCTGTGGTTTTTTAAAACCTATTTTGAGAATCCCACTTAACATGAGTTTGTAGTGGGATTTTATATCGTCTTTTGTCACTCAGTAAATTATCTCAGAAGAAACACTTTATATCAGGTTTCCCATGTTACTTCACTGGATGGGTTAAAAGCAGAGCACAATTTCGACGTGGTCCCTTGTGGTCACATTGACAATTTCACTCACTTTACTTTACTTTAGTCTGTTAGTAGGGTGCCAATATTTTGATTTCCAAAAAAGAGGACAACCGGCGCGGCCTCAAGACTAATTCAGACAGGCTTCTTGGAGGTCATATGCTTCAATGGTGCAAAACTAATTTCTGTAATAAAAAAAATTTAATCTGTAAAAACTTACATCTGTAACAAAATAACAGTCCTACACTTTTTACAAAAAAAAAAATATATATATATATATATAATATAGAATAATCATTATTAATATCTGCAAATCAGCTCTTCTGTTATAAAATCCAGCTTCAACAATATATATAACCGTAATATCTATCTATTAGTGAGCAATAGTAGTGGGACGTTTTTATAAGACAGTTAATAATATAGAAAGTTTCAAAATTATTAGCTTATTTTTGTTACACAGCATTACGTTGTTTATTAATATATTAACTATAACGTTTCAGGTAATAAATTAATATGTATGTGTCTGACCTAACAAACACGCTCTGAAACATCGCGGGGTTTAATCTAGAGAAGCATATGTCATTTCAACTCTCTCTCTCTCTCTCCCTCTCTATCTCGCTCTCTCTCTTTCTCTCTCTCTCTCTCTTTCTAAGCCCCGCCCTCCTCACAGACCAATCAAACTAACAGGGACTTCGTGTTTTACCCAATCAAAAGTTGAAAAAATGACGTCTTCATAATATGCGCGTGTGCTGATTCGCATGAGATCCTGCTTTAAAAAAAAATAAATAAATAAATAAATAAATAATATATATATATATATATATAAAAATAGCCTATAGCCGTCCGGTATAGTTTCAAAACGAGACGCGCGATTCAATTCTCAAATAATTTAAAGCACGGTTGTCGAACGTGTAACGGTCCTTTGAAGAAGTGTGAAACCCGGACTTTTCGTGAATTTATAAAGCCCGTCCGGTAAAAAGCCACGAGGTAAAAAGAGGACTTGTCCGGGGAAAAGAGGATGCTTGGTCACCCTACTTTTAGCCAACTTTTTTCTTTCTTTTGCCCTTCTAGTAGACAGCAGTGTCCGTATAATAGTGGTGTAGCGCCCTCTCTCGGTAGAACGCGAGCCTGACATGTGTTGTTCTGGTTTCTATAGTAACCTGTGACCGCTCGCGCTCTGCTGGTTTGGAGCTGGTTTGGAGCATCATGTCTGTCCAGCAGAAGGTGAAGGAGTTGTGGGGGATTTTAGACGACATGTGTCAGAATAACCCGCAGGAATACAAGAGATTCATTCAGAGTCAGTTGCAGCAAGGAGCGGATTCTCTCTCCCCGCCGCAGCCACTCGCCTGCGTCCGCACGTCTCTGCTGGTACTTACAGACTGTTGAGTAGAAGCTTTTGTGTTTGATTTGTGTTCGATTTGATTCTACTATTTGTTGTCTTTTTTGTCATTAGTCTGATACTTTCCATTTAGCAGTCATTTAATCAACAATTCTACAATTAGGACGCTAGCTAGACTGTCAGGGTTGAATCAAACCTACAGAAGAATTGACAATGTAAAAATTGTTCACTAAGAGTTGTCGAATTGCACTAGTAATGCGTTGTGTTCGCCATCTAGGAGCAGAAACGTACGTCTATGAATCAAGTGCCATATTGCTCGTGATGACGCAACCTGCCAATCAAATGTGCGGGGTCGGCTGGGGATGAATGACACTATATATGTATACGTACTCTGTATAGAATAATAGATTTAATAGATGATATTGAGTATAAACTTTTAATGCTGAACAAGTGGATGACTTGTTGGATGATTATTGTTTGTGGTTGTTTTATTTTTTGTTTTAAACATTCGAGAGTGACGTCTGTCCAATCAGTCCCAAAAGACGTTGTTTAATTGACACTCCCACTGTCTCTGATTGACAGGTGCAATTTTGAACGCAACACTGCAAATTCATGTTGACAACTCGGATTTTTATGTATCAGATACATATTAAACATAACAGACAACTGCTTCTAATGATTGATAAAGGGGTCTCCCAACTATATGTAATCACGCTAATGCATATGGAAGTATGGAACTAAGAAAAGCGCTATATAAATAAATGTGAACTTGAACATAATATTAGAAATTTGATCTGAAACCAAACATGAACATGCGGGGCTCATCGCGCACGTTGTTTCACACAGAACAAAACTAAAGTTCGGTTGTAGTTTTCTGGCTGTATTTTTGTCAATGTCTATAGTTCTGCCTGACAATGTGGAGAAAATTTGTGGCTCGTTCCTCTTGAATCGCAGTTTTTGGTAGTGCGCCCTCGTATGAGGTAACATATGGGTAATATATGGTAAGTTGAACAAGATTTGGTGAATGTCACATTCGTAGCTTTCCCACCCCTCCTGTAACATATAAAATAATTCTGAATTTGTTCTTGTTTTTCCTTCAGAAACCGCTGGAAGGAATATTGTACATTAACATCTGCATCTGGAAGTGTGTTCCTGCGCGGAAGAGCGCCACAGATCCGCTATGTGTGTTCGCTGGTCGAGTGGAGACAGTGGCTGAGAAAAAAGGTCCAAAAATATTGGAAAGAGATTCATTCTACACTGTAAAAAGAGTCTCGTTGGATCAAAGTAAAACTTTTGCGTCGACGGATTACACATAATCAGTTTACTGTTCAACTTTCAAATTTTTACTTTGAAAGGATTAAGTATCCACTACTTAGCCAATGCAAAAAACTCCAGCCACCATAATATATTCATCAATTCGCAATTCGTCATCAATAACAGGTTGAATTTGGATAGTAATGTGTATGAGTATCTAACATTATATCCTAAAATCTGAACAGCAACCCATGTGTTGACCACTGAGGTGTAATGAGGTGGAGCAACAACTTATTCAAATAAGTTGCTTTATTAAGAGACTTCAATCAGCAGATAATCTGCTCAATTGGTCCATTTAACAGACAGGCAGCAACAGCACCTCATTCAGTAATAGTAAAACTGTGCATTGGGCCTGCTTTCCAGAAACCATAGTGGATGTGGCCTTCAACCCCGAGGCATGTCAGACAGAGGACCTGCACCTTCTGGCGATGACCTTCATCCAGAAGCAGCACAACCTCAATCTGTCTGAGAGCTACAGACTCACCAAGCAGAAGATCCGGGGAAGCGTTCAGGACATGACGCAACGTCTTTCAACGCCGCGTCCACACAGCACAGCAAAATCAGATGCAGGTTCAGACGTTCACCTGATGCTGGTACATTAACCGTCCAACTTAACGAATGACACTGTTCACTATTCTAGCTCCATCACTTCTGAAACAAATTTCCGATCTGCGTCTGGCCGAAGACCCGGACTCCTCGGTCCAGCTGAGCATTAAGGAAGAGAAGGCGGCCAGGCCCGGACTCATCCAGGTGGTGTCCAGCACAGATGCGGAACCCCAACAGCCCCGGCACCTGCTGACGACGCATGTGGGCGGCAACTCGGCCAAAAAGCTGCAGCTCAGTGTGGATCTTCCTGGAGTGCGATCCGTGTCTCAGTGCCAGCTCAGCGTCTCACCGGTCAGTCTCGCGGAGCTGTCCATTCTTACTGTTGATAGACTTTTATTATCGAATTGTGTTATTGTACTGTATTTACGTGAAGCCCCCTGATTTTTCAGGTACAACATAAAAATTCCAATAATTGGCGAGCATTCGCTTTTAAATTTTTGGCAAAATACTTCTCTTAACACTCTTAACTTTGTTTAGTTTAATAGCCTATCTTGTGACTTTTCTTGAATAATTGAAAAAAAAAAAAAAAACGCTACACGTGGACATTATTTCCAAATGTTGTAGGGTAAATATATAGGTATGTCGCAGACAATCAGAGATGTAAGAAGTACCAGACAACCATACTTGAGTAAAAGTACGGATATGTACTGTATAAGTTACTCCAATTCAAGTAAAGAGTCACCACTCACCACTATGAGTCAAAGTAGCAAAGTATCGAATTTTAAAAAAGTATTTTACTCATACTAAATTAAGGCTAAAAAAACTTTTTAAATATTTTTTTAATAATAATTTTCTAATACAAAAACTAAATTTAACACCTCTATGTTTCAAAAATGGTAAAACTAATTGCAACAAAAAGAACAAAA